>JAIRCJ010001051.1:2400000-3000000 GCA_020883675.1 Bruguiera gymnorhiza | reverse complement strand
TGTGCCATGAAAGTGCATGTATGGTTCTTAGCAGAAACTAGCAAGTTAACACAACTTTTTTTTTTTTTTTTTTTTTTGAGCAAGACTAATTCACACAACTTTATAGTACAAGAGATAGGAAATAATTTTAGTCCCATTCACGATTCCTGCTTGTGTTTGCTGGCACCCCGGAAAAGAGAAGATGTGTCGGCTAACGAGAGAGTTGCGCCACATCGTATTAACACCTCCTGATGAAGGGATCGGCAATAGGTCTGTTAGTTCAGTATTATCTATTACCAGTGCAAATATTAATTGTTTTCGGGATTTTGTAGTGGCTCATGTCATGAAGTCTTACGTGAAACCAGGGGTATCATGTTGCTGCTACAGTTGTAAGTTCTCGTTTTCTTTCATTTTTTTAGCGGTAAAACTTCATTTAACACCCAAAAAAATTTAAAAAAAAATCTTATGAGTCCGGCATATTGGTAGTATAATTATGAAAATGCTTTAATAATATTTTTATAAAATTGCCCAATTAGTAATATTAATATTGTTATTTCCATTGTGTCAGGTAAAACTGGTATTGTAAAGCATTATTTTCTTTTCTCCGATTTTTCATTCTTCTTTAAATAAAGGAATTTTTAATTTTTTCTCCTCGTATACTTTCTTTTCTATACAGAGAAGATAAAAAAAAAAAAAACATTTTTCTCTTCCACCTTTTGTCCTCTCATTTTCCATAAGCTGACACAGCAGTCTCGTCAAGAGCCTTCACGCGGTAGCACTGTGTTGACGGCATCAGAGCCCTTCTAACCCCGACAGTACAGGTGCCGAATAATTTCTCAATTGATTGGTACTCGATATTTCCTTAATGCGTTGCTTGTGTCACTTTTAGAGGGAAACCCGCACAGCTATAGGATGGCTCCTTTGTGCCAAAAGAAAAAAGGAAAAACCACTCGACAGACTGTAATTAGCTGTTCAATAGTTATTTAGAAATAGGGACACTCAACTAACCCTTCACCCGCTCTGTTTGCCACCATAAATGACCCTAACTCGCTCACTCTGGCTTCACCTCCTCACGTATTAACAAAGTCCAGTGCAAGTCTCTTCCAAAAATTTTTCATTCCCAGATCAATTATACCAAAAAGCATGAAACCGGTCGTCTCTGTTTTTCTTCTTCTTTCTCTTCTTCTCACATCCTCTTTCTTTGAGGTCACAGTGGCTGGTTCAGGTAGTCTTTTAATTTTAATTAGATACTTTGCTCAATTTCTGCTTTGTTTCAAACATTGCTTTTGTCTTTTGGACTAGGCAATGCATATTTATACTGGATAGTTATTTTCTATGATGTACATTTTTTATAATTAATTAAATTTGAAAAATTTTGGACAGACTGCTGTGATTCCAACAGCGTGGTTGAAGCACTGCGGAATTTGCTGTGCTGTGGAATTTGCCATGGCAAGTGCAGTTGTGCGCCGTCTGGGACCTCCTCTACTCCAAGTCCAAGTGAGAGTGGAGAGTCGAGTGCAAACTCGTGAAGGGCCAATAATATGAAAAGCTGCACGAGCATGTCTTGTATAGTTCCTTATATCTAGACGAATCTGTAGTAATGTTGAGGAATATTAATATGGACTTTAGGCATTAAATTATACGTATAGACTACCTCATTTCGTATGCTTCGGTCAAAATACATAGTTGCATGCATATATTTAAGACGACTCTCGCTGTCATCTTGGTTTTCTACATATCATATCATGTATGTGCTGGTATTCTGGGAAGTACCAGAATTAATAAATAAATTGTGCTTAACTCTCGCTCTCGGCATTTTTATTTGATGGAGGTAGATTAACTTAAAAAGAAGAGAGGTGGTCAGATTTGCAATTCCTTGAAAGACTGACAGCTCTGTGATGTAAGGACACATTGTAAAAGTTCTTATCGTTTTATAAATTATATTATATATTTATTTATTTATTTTATATTATTTGAGTCTAATTAAAAATTTCAGTTAAATTATTTAAAAATAAAGTGTATTATTAAAAATATTTCATTTGTTATTAAATATTTTTCTATTTGGTTAGGTTTTTTTTGTTAATTATTCAGTATTTTTTTGTTTAAGTTTGAATATTTTTCTAATTAACTAAGTACTTTTAGTTATAAATATGTACATAAATATAAGAATTAATCTTAATATCTCATTATTTTAATAAATTATCAATAAAATTTATTCAAATAAATTATAAATAAAAATTCTATTTTGAAAATTTTTTTCTTTTCTAGTAAATTACATAAACCCTAGTAAAAGTTAAATTGAGCATTGATCTTCTTTCCCGAATCTAGTGGTACCGATGCTTAGGTTTGCCTTGGTATCATTCCGATATACTTACTCTTTGTCTTACAAAGGCCTAAACAATCTCTTTAGTGATGATAATTGTGAACGTAAAATTCTATTTATAATAATTTTATAAAATTATGAATATAACAGATTTTATACTTTATATGTTACTCGTAATCAATTTATTTATAAATATATTTTTAATTTCAATGATAATTCTTCCTTTATGAAAATGTATTCATTGAAAATATTGTGAAATAGTTATTAAAAATTGACATTTATTTCAAATATAATAATATTTATAAGAAAAAGAAAATAATTTTTATATATTTTAAATTTCAAAATGTTGCAATTGATTGATAGATTGATATTCAGTACTACCAATTTGGATCTAGTATATGAGAAATTTATTAAAACCTAAATTATTTTATGGTAATAATAGGTTCAATAAAATTTAAACCTAGTTCAATTCTTATTTTATCCCTGTGAGAGTTATGAGCTTACCCCACACTTATATTGTTAGTTAAACGTAATTTGTTGATTAAGAGGAGATATTATATGGTTAGTTAAATATCAGTTGTTGACTAAAAATACATAAGTTGAAAAGAAGAGAAAATGTTGATTGACAATCATGATTTAGTTAGTTGACTTTTTTTTTTTTTGGGTATTAGTAAAGATTGTAATGAAAACCAAATAATTAAAATATTTTCTATTGAGGATAATCTTATAACCCACAAAATTTATGATCTGATTGATTATTTACTTTTATTCTTTTGTTATATTGATTTTATTAGAACATACAATCAAGCAGAGAAAATTTTGTTTTGGTATTATTATTAGTTAATGTCATTATTCCCACCATATTTTAAAAAAGAAGCTATTTATTCATATTAAAAAATTAATTTATTTTAAATATTTATTTTTGTAACATAAAAGATCTTAATTTTTTAATATTAACTTGATAATAATTTTTTTAAATATAAGAATATAATAAAAATACGTTATAAAAAGATATTATTTACCTCTCATAAATTATATTATAATTTTTATTTTTTAATTTATTTACTTAATTTAGAGTATTTAAATCTAATTATCATAGGTTCCATAAATATAAGGAAATTAAAAAAAGAAAAACAAGACAAAATGTGAATTATACAACCTATGAAAGAAAATCACTGTACTCCGCAGAAGAAATTGAAGGAGGGAGAGAGAGAGAGAGAGAGAGAGAGAGAGAGAGATGATTGGGGCAAGTGCTCGATGCTGTTAACGTGCATCGAAGCAAGCGGCGCACCCAACATGCCCAGCAGCAACCTCAGATCAGGCCACTTGCACACGTTGGATGACAAGACAAAAGGCGTTCTTGAGAGCCGTCACTTCATCCAGTGGCTCCACCTCCCATCCATCCTCGAAGCCCTACCGTTGCCCTCCTATTCGTCCTCAAATCCCCACACCTTGCCGGACATTTCGCCCTCCACCCCCCAGCGATAGCCCTCTAGCCACCTCTTTCCTTGGCGCCGAAAATAACGCCTGCTTTCTTTCCGTTTTACTGCCTTGCCACTCACTCAACCCAAACCAGAGGAGAAAAAAACAAAAAAAAGGAAAGAAAGACCAAAACAATGCAAGTCTGATTTGCGTCGTCCTCGTCAAAAACAGAGCAAAAACCCATAAAAAAAACAAAAAAAAAAAAAGAAAGAAAAAACAACTGAGACTGCTGGGGAGACGGACGAAAAAAAAAAAAGGCGAAAAAAATAAGTAAGGAAGCAAAGAATAATGGACTGGTCACCAGTTCAAATCAAAGTGCTATGCGTAAACAGTAATGATAGAATAAAACTGAATTAAATTATTGTTATTTATTTTTTGTTATTTAATATTGTTATCTTTGACGTGAGATAAGCTAACTCTTGGATGGTAGGAGCACCTAAGATTGTCATTTTTGCTTTGGTTCGATTATTCTATTGCTAAGAGTATGTTCGTTATCACATAAAATTTATAGAGTAAAAATCATGGGAGGTCGCTGTTAAAACATACAGTGATTTCATTATCAGAATTATATATATATATATATATAATTTTCTGGTGGTTGGTGTTGATGTTAACTCATATTAGAATATTGTTAAAATTATAGTAAAATTAATTTAATTAAATCTTATTTTATATATATAAAGATATCGTGCGTGTGTGGGGGGTATTTTATCATATTAAAAAAATTATCATACAATTATATAATAGGTATATTATAATTAATTGAGTTCTAACATTACTATCAAAGTGAGTATTTTGATTTAACAGAGAAAACGTATAGGTATCGTCGGAACCACCACAGTAGTCATTGAAGTTGTCGGACTGTCAATTTTCTTGTGAGGGAAAAATGAAAACAAAACGGAGATAATTAACGGAAAAAGAAAGTAAATTCCCGAGAAATTTCGTTATTGTGCCGAGTTGCAGTCGCTCGAGGAGGTGGGAGGTGAGGGGACTATTAAATAAAGTAAATTCTCAATGTTAATTTTGTCTCATTTTATCAAATTAGAAGTTATATTAGTAATTTTGTATTGATGTAATAATAATTTTAAAATTTAAAAATAAATAAAAAATTAGAAATTAATTTTGATCACAAAAATGATTCTAAAAAAAATTATAGAAGCAAAAAAACACTATGAAAATAGACATTAATTTTCAAAAATTTTGAAAAATCGGGATTGAATTTTTAAAAATAGAAATATATTATGAATTAATTTATATAAATAGAAAAATGATGAAAAATAGAAATTAATTTTGAAAAATTTAGAAAATAATTCAAAAAGTTTATAAAAAGTTATGAAAATATTTTAAAAAACAAAAAATCATTTTAAAAAATTCTAATCTTTTCCTCGTCATCGCTAACTCCAGCATATTCCTATTTGGCAGACATCTTTTACTCTTCCTTTTACAGTGCCTAGAATAACACTATCGCCATGCTTTTTTAATCTATTATTCAATCCTAATTTAGAATTTGTTTCTATTTTTTAAAATTAATTTTTATTTTTCATAATTTAAAAAAATTAGTACAACATCATTAAAAAATTGTTAATGTGACTTCTGACTAAGCAAAATTGTATATACGTGACACTGCATAGATTATCACGTAGTAAAAATAACAGAGAACTAATGGGAAAAAGTGTAAAAGTTTGATGGAGAAAACGAGAAGGGCATAATTGAAAAAAAAAAAAAAGAGTGTCCATGGGTATAATTAATGAAACAAGTAAATGTTAGGGACAAATCTTATTATTTACCTTAAATTTAAGAAAAGATTTTACACAAGAATAAATTTTGTACTAATAAACTCGAACTCACTAATACTAGAGCCGTTTATAAAATTTAAAAGTTCAATTTTAAGTCATAATTGGAGTCAATTAACCAAAAATAATAATAATTAATCTTGTGAATAAACCTCATATATATGTATAATAATAATATTAATTATTTTATTTAATATATCTTAGTTTGAGTGGCTAAGCATAGTTTTACATTTAACTCAAGTTTTATAATTTAATTACTCAATCATGTATATGAAAATAATTAAAATTCAAACTATCAACCATTGAAATTATAAGATAAATGAAAGACAAGTTAAGAGGTCAGAGTGTAATTTCTAGCATTAAAATAATTAAGAAACTTTTCTAACGCTCCTTTTTGACAAATTAAATAAAATTCTTGAAGAAAAACAATATACAAACACTAGAAACAAAACATAAAAACTATAGACAAAGATAATAAGATTTGTTTTAAAATGTCTTTCTAGAGGTTTTATGGCGAGGTCAGTGCATCTAATCATTCAATTGAGCGGCTAAATTGCCTCACATTAATTGAATTAAGTTAACTGAATTTAGCTTTGGCTCTTTTGATCTTAATTCCGAGCATTTACGGGAAAAAAATGCATGTGAGAATGTAAGTGGGTGTGCATGAAATTTTGTTGTCTTTGCTAATATAAAGTTGAATATAATCCTAATTGATGAGCCATAGACTAGAAGCTTTGATGGATTGGGAGTTGATGATGGAGGCTTGTAGGATAAAAACAAACTATGGTCGAAAGTGTTTCTTGGCACAAGCACTCTGACGTTGAAGTTAATATAGAACCCTTAGAAATATAGAGTATGTGTCAAGTAGGTAAGAATGACTTACCTTGTTAGAAGACTTAGTGGTTTTATATAAGGTTTAAAAGGGTCTGCTGAGAAAGTTTATAACGTGAACATAACAGATGATCAAACCTATAATGTATCATTTTATTATATCGGGAGATCCAGGAGCCCTAAGTTTGTGTTGGCTATACTAATTGCATTGTGGCTTGTTGAGAGCCAAGGCTTCACATCGTGCTTGGGGACTTGAACTCTAGGTCAAACCTAGGGGCCTGAACTCTGGGTCGAGCCTAGGAGCTCGAGCTCTAAGTCAAGCTTGGGCGATAGGCTTGGTGCATTTGTTGTTTCTGGTTTGCAAAGGATGGTGAGGGACAAATACATAGACTAGGACTTAGAAAGTAGTGAGCCAATTCCTTACCACTAAAAGAACTTCATGTTACTAGATGCATGCTGCTTAATGGCCAACCTGTGTTCTCTTGTAAGACCATCCCATGTTCAGTGACGAAGCTCGCCACCTTTAAGTTTAAGCAACGACAGCTTTAAACCTTTTCTTCTATAATTATCCTCTTCTTCTTCCCCTTACCCATCTTTTAAGTTTTTAGGGTATTGAATAGAATTTTGTTCGACTAACCTACACAGGTCACCCTCCACAAATGGGAAACATTGAAGTGTCTAACCCGCACTTTCATAAGAGTATTTTTCTGCCAATAGGTAAATTGAGATAACAGAACTAGGTTAACAGAACTTTGCTCCACGCGAATTCCACAGCAAGAATTAATTCTATCGGTAGGCTTAGTGTTTTCCACAGATTGACCAAACTTTTCATATGTAACGCCCCAAGGTCGTATTTTGCGAGTGACGAATAGGAGTAATTAACTCCTCTTTTGGAATATAAAAGAAGGTAAATTATGCCGTTTTTACGGGACAACTAAATCTATGTGACACATTTTCAAACGCATACTTTAACTTATCACGAGTTAACTTACTCACACGATGTGAAATTTATCATTTTAATCCTGAGTCAGAGGGCAAATGATGAACCTTATTAAAAGTGAAATGCCTCTAATTCTTACACGAGGACAGTCAAAAAGTAACATGTATTGATTTAAAGATTCTTGTTAAACAATACGGTGAGTGAGAACGCCTCCATACGAAACAGGCCTGCTAGAGAGCCTACAAAGGTTTTATAAACGACTTCGTTGGCACGCAGCAGTCAGAGTGCAGCACTTTGGTCATGCGACGTGCTTTCATTAATTTGGACTGGACCTCGTGCGTCCCATTAATTTTCACAACCCAAAAAATTGATTCCTTTATTTTTTTTGTCACGGTAACTTTATGCCTAGTTTTCCTGTTTTGTTGCTAGAAACTGATCCCTGGCTAGTTTTTACGAGTGCAGAAATGGTAGTTAGTATAATGCAACTCTATAGTTGATATACAATCATGAATCTTGAATTTTAAAATTTGATGCCCAAGCAACAACTTTCTTTTTTTCAGTTAATCACGAAATTCATTAAATCATAATTAATAGTAACAAGCATATCTCCTTTCTTAGAAACGCAACACCAACTTAAAAATCCGAGATCCAATTGGAGACGCAAGTAACTAATTGGTTTAGTTTACGGCCTCGCATTTTCATTTTGCATTACGGTTGTATCGCATTCGCTAAATCAATGAATTAATTGCGAGGGTCCCCCAAATTGGAATAACTGAGATGGAAGGGAACAATGATTAATTGTCTTCACACCTCGAGTGGCCCCCTCATTTAGTATTATTGGATCAGCCCGATACGCGCTATTTGCTTTTCGGTTGGATGGGTCATTGATCGGTTATGGGAATGACGTCTTGGGGAGGGGGGCTCAGGGGAGGAGGAAAGGGACAAGCAAAAAGCAAGCTTTCTTTCTTTGTTTTTGTTTTTGTTTTTTTTTTTTTTTTGTTTTTCCAGCTGCATTTCTGTACTATGTTAAGTGAGAATAGACCCTTTGGCATGTGCTAACTCTAACTGCAGTGGTGACCCATCAAATTGCAAAATCTGCGTTCGTGGAGGTTAAGGTTTTCATCGACTCGCATTATTTGAGTATATATTTGATTATTGATTGTTCAACAACCAAAACTAAGACCTTACATAATTATGATTTTGAAGAATTATGGATTTCTTATTTGAGTTTGTGGCTATGGAAATTAGGAATTATCAATTCCATTAAAGTGAAAGGTGATGGTGTGGCACTCATGTTTTTTTTTTTTTTTCGAAAAAAAAAAGGGGTCTTCACGTATAGTTTGTCCAAGAAATTGTCTAAGGATGGCTTTAAAGAGGGACATTAGAAATTGTGTCCAAGTGCATCGAACTCTACTTTTAATAAGAAAAGAGATGTTAGACATCCACTAGAATATTTATATGTTTAATTAATAAAAGAAATAATGAGGTGTTGCCACTTAAGGAACAAATGGTTGTGACCGGTTAAGGAATTGTTAATTCCTTATTCAACTAATTGCATGACAACAACTTTATGTAAACCCTTTGTATGTCTTGTCTAAGTGTGTATAGGTCGTGCACATTAGTGAAATTCAAAAAAATATGTACTTGACAGACTTATGGACCAAAATGTTATAATCTTTGAAGTTAATAAACTTTTCAAAATGATATGAATAAGTCAATGTTTATTCAAATATTATAAATGTTGACTTATACTATTAATAGATAAGTTTGTTGTTATTAGAGATTTAGTGAGTAAAAAAAGTTATATTAGTAAGTTTGGAAATGAAATAATATATTAAATTTTATGTTTTTGAAAATAATTGTTACCAATATCAATAACAAAACTATTTTACAAATAAAAAATGTAAAAAAATATTTATAATTAATTAAAATATGATTTTATCTTAAGGGCAAGTTACTCATTAGTACTCTTATGATATAACCTATGACTACAAATTTGACTGGGTCGTAAATTATATAAGAATACATTATTGAGATAATTAATTTTATAATAAAATTTAAAATTTTAAAATTAATGATATAAGACTCTTTTTTAATATAATTTATTTTAAACTTATTATTTTTTAAGTATAAGGCATTTTAAATTCATTACAAAATGTTAATGAAATGTATAATGTTAATGAAAATATTTAAATCTAAACCGCTAAAACCCTAGAAAACATCTACATACCTGTGTTGTTGACCATTGCTCTCTCTCTTTTACTTCTTTAGCCCCAGTGAAAAACATGTACATAACCAAGAAACACATTTCAAAAACCAATAGAAACACAAAAAAAGAAAATAAAAATTAATATGCATATGCAATAACAGAAGAACCAGAGAAAAAGAAAAAGGTAAACCTACCGCTGCGATGGGATTGAAATTGATGCCAATTATGCTGTGCTTCTGCTAATCTTCCAACAGAACAAAAGGTTTGTGTGTCAATTGCGAGAGGAAAACCCAACAGACTGACTGAAAGAAACAAGCATCTCTCTTTCTTTCATTCACGGTGGCAGTGTTAATGGCGTGTTCTTTGATGTCCAAGTGTTTTGGGTCGGCGACGGAGACGAGTTGTCGTTAAGGTGGGGGCAGTGTGAAAGAAGGGGATGAAATTACGACAATGGTAGGTAGTCGAGGGCTGAGCTGAATTGTACCATGGAATGGCCCCGCACTTCTTCACCTCCCCAACGGATTTGTAATTCAAAACACGGAAGTCAAACGAGACGGCGTCGTAAGACCGTTGGGTGAGGCGAGGGCGAATCTCGTCTTTAAAATATTCATACACTCTCGAATCATGCAGCAGCACGACGTGCTCTCCATAGTTTCCATCCTTCCGATTTGTCAAATAGAGGTAATACCGCCGTCATCGCTATCGTCTCCAAAATGCCAGTTGAAGTGGATATTTATTTCAGAATCATAATCAGCCACGAGAATAAAGCAAAAAATAAATCCCAGGAAGGCATCGTTGAGCCAATTTGAGGGAAGTGGGATCCTGACAGTGTCTCCCGCGCTTTGATTCACGCACCACTCTGGAATTCTACCTCCCGGATAACGGAAGCAAACCTTAGGCCCCGGCAACTGTGACACAAAAACAAAAATCGTGACACAATATAAGCAGTGAATAAACAACAAAAAAACAGAGAGAGAGAAAGACAGAGAGAGAGTGCCGGGGACCATTACATAAGAATCGACTTTTACGGGCTTCGCTGAATAACGACTCTGAACCGAGAGATGGGATCTCTTTGGCTTTTATCCACTTTGAAGCATTTCTGTAAGTCGACTTGGAGTTCTACAAATGGCCCATCAAGAAGTAGTTGATCAAGGGTGTTAAATTAATTAATATGAGTGGCCCTTGTTATTTAAAGTATAACTCAATATAAAAGGTCCAATATGATGGTCGGTTGGACATAATGGCAATTTGGGTCACTGGGTTTAAAATCCCTCCACTCTCCCTATTTAAAAATAATTGTTACAGGAAAAAGATAACGATTACGGGTAGCATAATTGTTATCGGAAAAGAGAGATAATTTCCTAGTTGATAAATAAACGTTACGGAAGGAAAAGGTAATGTTTTAATTAGGATATTAATTCCCTAATTAATGTTTTAATTAGGATATTAATTCCTTAATTAATGATTTAATTAGGATATTAATTCCTAATTAACGATAACAATTATGGAAGGAAAATAAACGTAATTGTTAAGCTTTCCCTGGAGTGGGTCAACCATCAGAGTAAACAGAAAAGGAAAAGAAAGAGTCGGAGAAAATTGAGAGAGAGAGAGAGACGGAAAAGGCAGGAAGACGCGAAAGGAAAGAATCCGAAAAGGAAAGGCGAAATTTTCTCAGACACGGATCGGTAAAGAGATCTTCACCTCCGACGAAGGAACCGACATGGACGGTATGTCGATTCCTTACAATTCATTTGCTAGTATTCGCTTAAAAGAAAGATCCTGCACTGTGGAAATAGAATTTTTGGAAAAGAGAAATTCTAGAAAAGTTCTAACAATTGGTATCAGAGTTTGTTTTTGCGAATACTGCGTTGTTGTTTTCGTTTTCCCTGTTGTGCTGGAAGGAAAGGCGCACGAAGGAAAGCGGTCGACACAGCCGGGACCCAAATCGATTCGGGTACGGCGAAAGGAACCCCGGTGAGCGCTGTGTTCCTGCGCGTCGCCGGGGAAGCCCGACCGAGGCCGAAAGGACCACCGGCAGCCCGATCCGACTGGGGCCGAAAGGGCCACCGGCAAGCCCGATCCGATCGGGGCCGAAAGGGCCACTGGCAAGCCCGATCCGACCGGGGCCGAAAGGGCCACCGGCAAGCACGATCCGACCGAGGCCGGAAGGGCCACCGACGAACGCGAGGCGACCGGGGCCGAAAGGGCCGCCGGCAAGCACGATCCGACCGAGGCCGAAAGGGCCACCGACGAACGCGAGGCGACCGGGGCCGAAGGGGTCACCGGCGAGCGCGATCTGACCGGGGCCGAAAGGGCCACCGGCAAGCACGATCCGACCGGGGCCGAAGGGGCACCGGCCGAAGCCCGACCCGAACGAGGCCGAGGGCCACCGGCGAGCGCATCTGGCCGGGACCCGATCGGCCTGCTGGGCACGGCAGAGGCCCGGCTGAGCCTGGATCCGGGCGGCGCCGGGAAGTTTGGCCGGCGTGGAAGGAGCTCCGGCCCGGAATCCTGCGCTGCCGGAGACTGCTGGCTGGAATAGTGCGCCGGCCACTGGACCCCGTGTCGCTTGTAGTTGTCGTTTGTACCGCGAGTATTTATCGGCGTAAGGCATAAGCCGACTACGGGAAAAATGCGCTGCCAGTGTATTGGCCTGTGTCAACTCCCACAGAATGGAAAATTAAAATTTTTTTGAAAACTTGTTAGTCACCAAAGTGGCCTAGTTTGAAAAAAAAATTTGAATGACCGTAAATTACAAATTGTTCATTTTGATGCTAATAAAGGGTTGTACATGAACAATTGTAGTTATTAATTATAAAGCTAAGAGATCATCCAAAGATGGATCATTGCCTATAATTAATAACATTAAAGGCGATTGATTGATATACTGAGTAAACATGATTGCATATCCAAAGATAACATTCATGTTTCACTCTAGTATGATTGATTGATCTATTAAAGTATATCTAATTAGCATCATTATTGATTAAAGTCATGTATTTGAGGATCACCCAAAGGTGGACTTAAATACATAGTCAAAGTTTGTAATGTATGTATCTGAATCCATCAAAGTTTGCTCAAAGTATTAATGTGTAAATTTGGATCATGTTTGCAGCCTTCAACAACGTTTTCGCCCTAGGCAATGCAATGATCAAATTCAATGGGCTGAACTATGCAGAATGGTCTGAGCATATTCAGTTTCATTTGGGCGTTTTGGGCTTAGACCTAGCGGTCATCACGGATAAAAGGCCTGCAGCCATTACAGAGACCAGTACAGAATCCGATAAGTCTTTTCATGAGGCTTGGGTACGGTCTAATAGGCTGAGTCTGAATTTGATGCGAATGACGATGGCTGAAAATGTCAAGCCATCGATGCCTAAGACCGAATATGCAAGGGAATTTATGGTGAGAATTAAAGAATATTCTCAGTCAGACATAGCTGACAAATCCATCGTAGGAACCCTAATGAGTGAGCTGACGACCAAGAAATTTGATTGGTCACAGCCCATTCATGATCATGTGACTAGTATGGCTAACCTAGCAGCAAAATTAAGAACGATGGGAATGGATGTGAGTGAATCCTTTTTGGTTCAATTCATCATCAACTCACTGCCTCCTGAATTTGGCCAGTTCCAAGTGAATTATAACACTATTAAAGAGAAATGGAACTTTCAAGAAATTAAGGCCATGCTGGTTCAGGAAGAAGGGAGATTAAAGAAGATGAGGTATCACTCCATTCATCTCACTGTTCGCAATGAGGTTAGCAGTAGTAAGTCTAAACCATACCGGAAGGGTAAGAAGAAGGACAAGGCCTCTATAAAAGTCACTGGAGGTCAGATCCAAAAGGATCAGAAATGCTTCTTCTGTAAAAGGATGAGTCACTTCAAGAAGGATTGCCCAAAAAGGAAAGCTTGGTTCGAAAAGAAAGGTATGTACTGTATATCAGTATGTTTTGAATCAAACGTAATTGAAGTACCCAACAATACTTGGTGGTTAGACTCTGAAGCAACTACTCATGTGTCACATATTATGCAGGGATTCCTTTCAATCCAGCCCATAAAAGGAACTGAGAAGTTCCTTTACATGGGAAACAGAATGAAGGCTCGAATAGCGGGAATTGGGACGTACAGATTGATCTTGGACACTAAGTGTCACTTGGATCTAGAAAAGTGTCTCTATGTTCCTGAATGTGCTAGGAATTTGATTTCTGTTGCAAAGTTGGATGAAGAAGGATTTAATTTCAAGATTGGAAACGGTGCATTTTCATTGTATAGACATTCGTACTATTATGGATCTGGTAGTTTGGTAGATGATTTGTACCGTCTTAATCTTGATGCTATGTATGCTGATTCTCTATTTCTTGTTGAGCATAATATAGGTAACAAACGTAATATGCATAATGATAGTTCTGCTTTCTTATGGCATCAAAGATTGGGTCATATATCCAAAGAAAGGATATTGAGGTTAGTGAAAAGTGATATCCTACCTCAATTGGATTTTGCTGATTGGGAAGTGTGTGTTGATTGTATAAAAGGAAAACAAACAAGACACACATCAAAGAACCCAGCCATGAGAAGTAGTGAGCCTTTAGAATTAATACACACCGATATATGTGGCCCTTTCGATATTCCCACGTGGGGTGGTGAGAAATATTTCATCACATTTATAGATGACTACTCACGGTACTGTTACTTATATCTACTGCATGAGAAGTCCCAGTCAGTAAACACCCTGGAGGTGTTTATTAACGAAGTGGAAAGGCAGTTAGATAGAAAAGTAAAAGTGATTAAGTCAGACAGGGGTGGTGAATACTATGGAAAATTCAATGAAAGTGGACAATGTCCTGGTCCATTTGCAAAATTTCTTCAAAGTCGAGGCATATGCGCACAGTACACAATGCCTGGTACACCATAACAGAATGGTGTAGCGGAAAGGCGGAATCGCACACTTATGGATATGGTTAGGAGTATGTTGAGTTACAGTACTGTACCTTTATCCTTGTGGATGCATGCATTAAGGACTGCAGCATATCTGCTGAACAGGGTTCCTAGTAAGGCTGTCCCTAAGACTCCCTACGAGTTATGGACAGGTAGGAAACCCAGTTTAAGACACCTTCACGTTTGGGGTTGTTCAGCGGAAGTAAGGATTTATAATCCACATGAAGGAAAGCTTGATGCAAGAACCATCAGTGGTCACTTCATTGGCTATCCTGAAAAGTCTAAAGGGTACAGGTTCTACTGCCCTAACCATAGTACTAGAATAGTTGAGTCCGGTAATGCTCGGTTCATTGAAAATGGTCAACTCAGTGGGAGTGGGGAATCACGAAAGGTGGATATTGCAGAATTGCAAAATGAAAGATCCACAGTGAGTACTTCTACTCAAGTTGGTATCCCCACACCCAGTGTTTCTACTCAAGTTGTTGTTCCTTGTGTTGCATCACAGTTACGCGACATGCAAGGACAACAAATTGATACACGAAACACGCAAAGTGAGCACATAAGAGATGAACCAAGTGACAATGTACAAATTTCGAATGAACAAGCGATGCCACAAGATATGGCATTACGGAGGTCTACAAGACAGAAAAGGTCAGCTGTATCGAATGATTATGTGGTTTACTCGCTTGAGCATGAATCGGAATTAAGCATTGGTAAAGATCCAGTCTTATTTAAACAAGCCATGGATTGTAATGATTCTGAAAAGTGGTTGAATGCCATGAAGGAAGAGTTGAAATCGATGGATGTAAATCAAGTCTGGGAATTAGTAGAGTTGCCTGAAGGATCAAAACGAGTTGGCTGTAAATGGGTCTTCAAGACCAAGCGAAACTCAAAAGGCAACATCGAAAGGTACAAAGCCAGACTTGTTGCCAAAGGTTACACTCAAAAGGATGACATTGACTATAAGGAGACTTTCTCTCCAGTATCTAAGAAAGACTCCTTAAGAATCATTATGGCTTTGGTGGCTCAATATGACTTGGAGCTCCACCAAATGGATGTAAAGACCGCCTTTCTGAATGGAGACTTAGAAGAGGAAGTGTATATGGACCAACCTGAAGGTTTCATAACCACAGGGCAGGAAAATTTGGTGTGTAAATTAAAGAAATCGATATATGGACTGAAACAAGCTTCCCGACAATGGTATATTAAGTTTAATGATACCATTACGTCATATGGTTTTGTAGAGAACACCGTTGATCGGTGTATCTATATGAAGGTCAGTGGGAGCAAGTTCATTATATTAGTCCTATATGTCGATGACATCCTATTGGCTGCTAATGACATGAGTTTGTTACATGATGTTAAGAAATTTCTCTCTGAAACTTTTGAAATGAAAGATATGAATGAGGCATCCTATGTGATAGGAATAGAGATATTCCGTGATAGATCACAAGGATTGTTGGGATTGTCTCAGAAAGGCTATATCAATAAAGTATTAGAGAGATTTAGAATGGAAAATTGCTCTACAAGAATAGTTCCAATTCAGAAAGGGGACAAGTTCAGTGAACTGCAATGTCCAAAGAATGATTTGGAACGAAAATCAATGGAATCCATTCCCTATGCATCATTGGTTGGAAGTTTGATGTATGCTCAAACATGCACTCGGCCAGACATTAGTTTCGCTGTTGGAATGCTGGGCCGATATCAAAGTAATCCTGGAATAGATCATTGGAAAGCTGGAAAGAAAGTACTTAGGTACTTACAAGGCACCAAGAATCATATGCTTACTTATAAAAGATCAAGTCATCTTGAGATAGTAGGCTACTCGGATTCAGATTATGCTGGATGTGTAGACTCGAGGAAATCTACATTTGGTTACGTGTTCCTCCTGGCTGGAGGAGCAGTTTCCTGGAAAAGTGGGAAGCAGTCTGTCATTGCTACTTCCACTATGGAAGCTGAATTTGTAGCATGCTTTGAGGCTACTGTTCATGCATTATGGTTGCGGAATTTTATCTTAAGGCTTGGTTTGGTCGACAGTATAGAAAAGCCGTTAAGAATTTATTGTGACAATTCCGCAGCTGTCTTCTTCTCTAAGAATGATAGGTATTCTAAAGGTGCGAAACATATGGATTTGAAATATCTATCTGTTAAGGAAGAAGTGCAAAACCGTAGAGTGTCTATTGAGCACATTGGTACTGAATTGATGATAGCGGACCCATTAACTAAAGGTTTGCCATCGAAAACATTTACTGGACATGTTGAAGGGATGGGCATTTTGGATAGGTCCGCATTCTCTTGAAAGCCAATATTATGTATTGCTCATATTATTGTAACACTCGTGAATTCAATTAAAGTCATGGTTTTGTTTACGCTCTGTTATCTCCATTTGGTTGTATACAATTACAGTTGTGAGATAACTAGTGGCATGTTCGGAAATGACAATTAAAGTTTCAACGTTCCTCAGTTAGGTTATTATGAATTATAATGATCATGTGATACATGGAAGGAATCATGTCGCCAAAGGACATGTGACCGCCATGATCCAATCATTTTGATTCAATAAAGTATTGTGGTTTGATGATCCTTAAGGATTGTGCGCACTTATTTATTGTTGATTCATCAAATCATAACAAGAGCCAAGTGGGAGATTGTTAAATTAATTAACATGAGTGGCCCTTGTTATTTAAAGTATGACCCAATATAAAAGGTCCAATATGATGGTCGGTTGGACATAATGGCAATTTGGGTCACTGGGTTTAAAATCCCTCCACTCTCTCTATTTAAAGATAATTGTTACAGGAAAAAGATAACGATTACGGGTAGCATAATTGTTATCGGAAAAGAAGGATAATTTCCTAGTTGATAAATAAACGTTACGGAAGGAAAATGTAATGTTTTAATTAGGATATTAATTCCCTAATTAATGTTTTAATTAGGATATTAATTCCTTAATTAATGATTTAATTAGGATATTAATTCCTAATTAACGATAACAATTATGAAAGGGAAATAAATGTAATTGTTAAGCTTTCCCTGGAGTGGCTCAACCATCAGAGTAAACAGAAAAGGAAAGGGAAGAGTCGGAGAAAATTGAGAGAGAGAGAGAGACGGAAAAGGCAGGAAGACGCAAAAGGAAAGAATCCGAAAAGGAAAGGCGAAATCTTCTCAGACACGGATCGGTAAAGAGATCTTCACCTTCGACGAAGGAACCGACATGGACGGTACGTCGATTCCTTACAGTTCATTTGCTAGTATTCACTTAAAGATCCTGTATTGTGGTAATTGAATTTTCACAAATGAAAATTCAGAAAAGTATCGTTTTATTATAGTTTAAATTTTATTCAACAAAGGGAAGATACGTTCTCTAATATAGGCTCGCTGGAAGCTCTGGCAAAGATTGAAGCCTTCGGCAGTCGATTATGTGAAGAATTTGGAGTTGAGTAAGTTGTTTGATGTTTTCAGGAATACTCTCAAAGTTGTTCCCACTTAAATGTAATCCAATTAAAGAAGATAAACAGCCGAGGTCAGCAGGTAATTGCTCCAGATTAGAATATTCTAAAACTAAGTAGGTTAAACCAAACAACTTTAAACAACACATCCCCAACCACGAAGTTAATGAAGCGTTTCTGAAATCCTCGGTATACAAATCAGTTAGCCCTTTTAGATTGTCCACACGGGATGGTAGCTCTTCAATGACTAAGCAGCCAAAATATAGTTCCTCTAGATTATCCATGCTCTCCCGGATTTCCGGAAACACCTTCAACTTAGAACAACCATCCGGGTTGAGATACTCAAGACGTTTTTACTTGGAAATGTTGGTTGGGAAGCTCACAAGCTCGGAGCAGAACTTTAAGCTCAATTCGACAAGTCGATCCATATACTCAACAGAGGAAGGCACTTCCTTTATTGCAGTGTGTCCCAAGTATAGGTACTTTATGTTCCTTGAGACCGGTGGAAACATAACGAGTCTTGAGCAACCGGAGAGGTCTAGAGTATCCAGACATCTCATATCAGCATTATTTGGAAGACTCGACAGGTTTTGGCAGCCCACCAAACTTAAGTGCGTGACCACACTGAGCTGTCTCAAGGATGCGCAATGCCTAAAAATACTCTGAGGCTGCATGTAGTGAAAGAGAATTAGGTGTCATTGATTAGTAAATCAAAGAGAGCTTTTGGTCAATCTGAAAAGGTCTTTAATATAACTAATTTGTACCTTTGCTTCTTTCCAAAGTCCTTTAATGTTGCTATGAGGCAACTCAATCGACAGGAGATTCTCGGGGCAAAAATCTGCCGGCAAATACTCCAATGGAAATCCATGCCAATAAAGATACCTCAGCTCATTGGGAAGATGATCAAGGCCCTGAGAAAGGTGCACCTTCCACCCTTTCGAAAACTTTGAATTGTAGATTTTTAGAAAATTCAAATTAAACATGTTTTCAAAGGCCTTTGGATTCAAGTGGATCTCTTTACTTAGCTTACTCCTATCGAGGAATATGCCTTCAATTTTTCTCGTTCCCTGGAAAATAACAGGAAAAGCAACTATGAGTATGCATGAAAGGTGAATTGGAATTTTTATAACAATTGCATTTAGAATCTTACCGTGTTATTCTTGAATACTTGATATATATCTTGTGGATCCCACAGTCTGTTGCGTTCACCTGGCTCCTTTGATTCCTCGCGGACAAATTCTCTACCCATTTCTTGCAATAGATCATGTATTTCTGGGTGTGAATACGTCCGAGTTACCAGTAAACATGTCATGACCTTTAAAGAAACATGCAATGTGAAGAAAGATTTCCTTCTCTTCCCTATCCAAGCCATTGTAACTAATTTTCAGGACCTTTTGGATCTCATTCATGGGCACTTTTTTCAGTTTATTCACAGCACTTTCCCACTCAATTTTGTTCCTGCCAAATAAGGAGGAGCCCAGAACTTTAAGAGCCAAAGGATTGCCCTGACAATATCTGACAACCAGATCTGACGGGGGCTTGTGATCTTCTAAGGGATGATTTTACTTGAAGGCATACTGACTAAAAAGTTGAAGAGCTGCATCATCATTCAATGGCTTGACCTCATGTATATAATCAGCCCTGCTTTCAAAAGCTTGCTTATTTCTGCTTGTTACGATGATCCTGCTTCCTGGACCAACCCAACAAGGATTTCCAACTAAACATTCTAATTGTCGGGGATCATCAACATCATCAAGAAAAACTAATATCTGTTTGCGGCAGAGTCTTCGAATTAAAGATATTCCAGGTCCGATGCTGGATGTATAAATTTTAATATGCCTATCCCCCAATGCCTGCGACATGAGCTCCTCTAATAACTTTTGCGTGCCACTTCTTTCTGATTCTTCCCTAACGTTTTTAAGAAAGCAGCAACCTTCAAACTGACATGAAATCTGGTTAAAAATAGTTTCAGCCAGAGTTGTTTTGCCTATACCGCCCATGCCCCAAATCCCTAAAATGCGAGCGTCTTGGGACCCAATAGCCAGTATGCTTTTGATTTGCTCAAGGCGTGAATTTATTCCCACCAGGCAATCCAAACCCGTAGGCAAAGGCACTGCTTGATTCAGTTTCGCCAAAACATCTTTCACAATTTCGTCAACAAGTTTACGCTCTGGCCTGCCATAAATAAGCCAAAGTTTCATAACCATGCAATGCACATTGTTGTTACGACATACTTGTAAACATTCCTTGATGTTTCTTTTGGTGTTCTATATGTTTCAGTTGCAAATTAACTACGTTTTGTAGCAATTCTGCTATAGATTTATGAAACTTGAGGCATAAAAATGTCATGAACGTTATCAATTGTTAAAATTCAAAAGGGGCCAGCACGGATTCCATTTCAATGAACCAGCTAGGTGGGGTTGAAACGAGTCAACTTACAGTTTTTCGCTCAGCTTATAATTAACTGAAATTTGAACCTTGCAAAGTTACCTGATGGCATTGGAATCCCACCCAGATAGATTGGCAGCTCTGGTCAACGCAGCCTTCCATTCGGGGACCTTGTCGGTGTTGATCTCGAAATTTCTCTTGCGTTTATGATCAGACGCTTCAGCGAAGCTCCCAGTCTGTTTCCTGACATCGGATGGATCCACGTGATAGAACACTGGCATGGCAATCTATTAGTTGGATTATGTAGACCTAATAAATCAATGATATTTCATCAAAATATTATTTTGATCTTGTTATTTGCCACATTGATATTGGAATGTAGAATTGGGATTCTTTGTTTCCTATTCTTTACTGAGATTGTATATGATATTCCTTGAGTACATATTGAATAAGATAGCAATCGAGCCTCGGAGAATTATTGCTGGCATCGGTGTTAAGATTGTTTTCCCTTTTGCTTATGGACCATTTTGTGCAAGAACTATTTGATTGTTTTGCATCGAGTCTCTAATGTGATTGATGTGTTACCTTTTGCTATCTCAGATACTTGCCAATTATTAAGGAGCTAAGAGTAGGCAACATTGTATTATCTGAAGCAATGGCGGATCCAGCTAATTGCCCCCCCTCTGACCCATTTCTTTGTTTCTTTTGTTTTAAAAAATTTTTTTTTTTTTCTTTTTGGGGGTCAAAGAGGAAATCAATTCATTGTTAAGACAAAAAAGTGAAGTTCATGCCATTATATAGAGGATTCACAAGAGGCAACGGGGGATGGGTGATCTAATCCAAGGGACACTTCCTGTTCTTCTTCTGGTTAGCGACCCGTTAGCGCTTCGCCTAAAGCATCTGCATCGACATCTTTGCATCTATTTGAGTATTCTCTTGACATCACTTATGATTGGTCCAATATCCTGGGGACAATCTTGCCGGTTGCCCTAGACAGCTTTATATATCACCTCAGAGTCGGTTTCAATTATCATTCTCACTTGTCCCATAAAAACCTAGCCATAAGCCCTCACATGCATCCACACTGCAGTCATTGAGCCAATTTTCAACAGAATCATGGCCTGTGGCATTGCAAAAGAAGCATGGGACAGGTTAAAGGAGAAGTATGGAGGCAGCCAAAAGACTAAAACCATGCAACTGTTGAACTTGAGAAGGGAGTTTGAGTTTTTGAAAATGAAAAGAAACAGAAACCATCAAAGACTACAGTGATAAGCTGCTCAAAGTGGTTAACCAAATCCGAGTGCTTGGCCAAGATTTGCCAGACAAGAATATGGTTCAAAAGATTCTTGTAAGCATTCCAGAGAGGTTTGAAGCAAAAATTTCCTCTCTGGAACCTCTCTGGAAGACTCCAAAGATCTTACCACCATTTCCTTCGATGAATTAATTAGTGCACTTCAAGCTTAGGAGAAAAGAAGGCTCTTGAGGCAAGAAGACGCAATTAAAGGTGCCTTGCAGGTCACTTACCACCAAAAAAACCAAGGCAGAAGAAAATCAAATGGCAAACAACTGGAAAAGTCTAGTGAAGCTAGCAAATCTGCAAGAAAAAGGCAGTATGCTCCCTGTGAGCTTTGCAAAAAGACAAATCATTTGTTTAAATCATGTTGGAAAAGACCTGATATAATCTGCAAAGTATGTGGTAATAAGGGACACTCGGAAAGAATTTGCTGGCATAGAGGCAGGCAATCTCAGCAGCAACAAACAACACAGTAAATCAAATTGGAGGCACAACCTGCAGATGAGATTCAATCCATAGATAAGCAGCTGTTTATGGCAACGTTTGACACTAGCCCAATTGATCTTGGAACCTGGTTAGTTGATTGTGGATGCACAAACCACATGTCTCCTAACCTTAAGGTGTTTGATACCATGGACAAATCCTTCAAATCAAAAGTAAGGATTGGCAATGGTCAATTACTACATGTATATGGGAAAGGGGCAGCCATTGTGCATACAGGCTCAGGTACCAAAGTCATTACAGATGTTCTGTTTGTTCCACACATTCATCACAATCTGTTGAGTGTTGGTCAACTCATAGACAATGGTTTTTCTTTGCTGTTCAAAGACCATGCATGTGTTCTTTGTAATTTAAAGGGTGTCAAACTAATCACAGTCCCCATGATTGGTAAAAGTTTTCATTTAAACACCAACAAAATGGAGCATCTTGCTCCATCTGCAACCACTAACAAAGCAAGTCTTTGGCACACAAGACTTGGTCATTTCCATCATGCAGGGATTCAAACATTGAAAAACAAACAACTAGCCTCTGGTATAACAGAGCTGGATCAAGCCAACAGGCCTTGCAATGTATGCCAATTGAGTAAACAGAGCAGACTTCCTTTTCGTTTAAATCAAGGCCATAAAGCTCAAAAGCAGTTGTAGTTAGTTCATTCAGACTTGTGTAGACCAATGCAGACTTGTTCCTTCAATGGCAGCAGGTATTACATCACATTTATAAGTGATTTCTCAAGATATTGTTGGATTTATTTTTTGAAATCCAAATTAGATGTAGCAACCACCTTTCAAATATTTAAAGTCTGGAAAGAGAAACAGACTAACTATGTAATCCAAGTCATTAGATCTGATAATGCCTCTGAATATACATCAAATGCGTTCAAATCAAGTTGTGCTGCCGCAGGGATTCAACAACAATTCATAGCACCATACTTACCTCAACAAAATAGAGTGAGTGAAAGGAAGAATAGGACAATGGTTGAAATGACTAGATGTTTTTTAGCTGAAAAACATCTCCCTAAAACCTTTTGGATAGAAGGTGCAGCAACTGCTGTCTACTTGTTGAACAGGCTTCCTTCTAAGGCATTGTCAGATGTCGCACCATATCAAGTCTGGTACAACAACAAACTTTCACTCAGCCACCTGAGAATCTTTGGCTGCATTTGTTATGTTCATGTTGCTAGGTCTAAAAGGAGTAAGTTGGATCATAAAGCCTCAGTAGCAGTGTTTATTGGCTATACTGTTACAGTCAGTAATTATAGAGTCTATGATATTGCTACGCATAAGGTTTCTATCAGTAGAAACCTTACATTTGATGAGGAAGCAAGATGGAACTGGCAAAACTACATTGTTGAGCATGTTACCAGTCAAAGCTGCATCAATTCACAATTTCCAAACTCAAAATCTAGCAGTGTGGTTGATGACATAGATGATCCTCCAGTCAGAGGTACAAGGTTACTAACAGATGTTTACCACAGAAGCTATGTGTCTGAGCTAAATCTTAACAACTTTCAGGAAGCATCACAACATGCAGCCTAGAAAGCTGCAATGGAGAAGGAGCTAAGGTCCATTCATAAAAATCAAACGTGGACCTTGGTTCCTAAACTTGCAGACAAAAAGATCATTGCTGTAAAATGGATATATAGGACCAAATACAATGCAGATGGAACTGTTAACAAATTGAAGACCAGACTTGTAGCAAAGGGCTTCACTCAGCAAACAGGAGTAGATTATGGTGATACCTTTGCCCTAGTGGCGAGACTTGATACCATAAAACTGCTACTTGCAGTTGTTGCTTAACAAAATTGGCTTGTACACCATTTAGATGTCAAGTCTGCATTCCTAAATGGTGAGCTTTAGGAACTGGTTTATGTGAGTCAACCTGAAGGATTTGTCAAACCAGAAGAAGAAGATAAAGTTTATCTTCTGAAGAAGGCCTTGTATGGACTGAAACAAGCTCCTAGAGCTTGGTACTAAAAAATTCATGAGTACCTAACAAATGCAGGATTTTCCAGAAGCTGCAACGATGCCACATTCTATGTGAATAGAGATGAAAGACAGTTTCTCTGTGTTTCAGTGTATGTTGATGATTTAATGATTGTTGGAAATTCTTCAAACCTCATATCTCAGTTTAAAAGCACCATGGAGAAAAGGTTTGACATGTCATACCTTGGCAGCTTAAGTTACTTCCTGGGATTGGAAGTACAATAGTCTAAAAGTGGCATTTTGATACATCAAACAAAATATGCATATCAAATGTTGCAGAAATTTGGAATGCTCAATTACAAGAGTTCTCATACTCCTTTACCATTTGCAACCAAATTTTCCAAGATGGATGAATCTCCAAAGGCAGACGAGACTCAATTTAGAAGTCTTATTGGATGTTTCTTGTACTTATCTGCCGCTAGACCAAACATCATGTTTCCAGTCAGCTTAATGTCTAGATTCATGAATTCACTACATGAAACTCACTTCAAAGCTGCCAAAAGGATCTTGAGATACATCAAAGGAGCTCTAGAATTAGAAGTAATGTTCAGAAAGAATGCAGCAAGCCAATTGGTTGGCTTTTCTAACAGTGATTGGGCAGGATCACCCTCAAATATGAGAAGCACATCCGGTTTTGCATTTTCCTTTAAATCTGGTATTTTCAATTGAATTTTTAGGAAACAACATACAGTAGCACAATCTACAGCCAAGACTGAATACATTGTAGTGGCCACAGCAGTTAACCATGCAATTTGGATTAGAAAAGTCTGTATTGATCTTGAACTCAAGCAAACAGAACCTACCCTTATCTTCTGTGACAATTAATCTGCCACTGCAATCTCCAACAATCCTGTACAATATGGGAGAATAAAACATTTCAATGTCAAGCTACACTTTGTAAAAGAGGCACAAGAAGTTGGTGAAGTCAAGTTGATATATTACAATACCAAAAACCAGGTAGCAGATATCCTAACCAAGAACTTATCTAAATCTAGGTTTGAAGACTTAAAGACTGCCATTAGCCTGCAAAATAGAAGCACCAAGGAGGAGTGAAGGTCCAGTGGTGCTCCTTTTTTGCATAATTAAAATGAGGCAGCAAGCCTTCCTACATCAGTAGCAAGCTCTCCTACAACAGTAGCAAGTTTTCCTCTGTCGAGCTCCAGAATGTTAATGAATAATTAGTTAATATGCTTATTTAGGAGAAAATAAGACAAAAAAATAAGTGAATTAGTTCATTAATCTTATAAACAAAAAAAATTGATAAAAGAATGAAAATAAAGTTAACAAATTAAGAAAGGAAATAGTCTATTTATATTTCTTAGGCTAGAAAGAAGGAACAAATAGATGATAATCTTCACTTCTGTAAAGAAAGTTGGAAATTATCAAAAAGATTATCCAAAATATAAAATTTGATTTAAAAAAAATTAAATAATTTAGTATGTTTTGAATTAAATTTAATTAAAATTCTTCATAATACTTGGTAACTTGATTCTAGTGTTACTATTTATGTATCCATAATAACATAAGGATTTATTATGATTTAATTGTTTTAGTTGATATAAAAATGAAAATATTTTTCTAATGTATTCTTATTAATATTTTATATTAATTAAAATATGATAAAGTTTAAAAGAGTTATTCTAGTGTTATTATTTATGTATTTATAATAACATAAAGATTAATTACGATTTAATTGTTTTATTTGATATTAAAATACAAATATTTTTCTAATGCATTCTTATTGATATTTTATATCAATTGAAATATAATAAAACTTAAAAGAGTTTTTATTTACCGTACATCATAATATTTAAATTAAGTGTAATATGATAAATGAAAATTCTACTTACTTATAGTACAAATATTTGGATTATATATTTAAAGAAAAATTAGTGAAATTAATAATGAAATTCTTTGGAATCCAAATTTTGTCGATTATTTATAGACTGTATTAAGTGTAAGCAAACTAAATATAATATGAAATAAGCTACAAAAAGCACCTAAATTTTTAAAATCATACATACCAATATTTTTAGACCTTTTAATATAGTAACTCTTAATAAAAAATTGTATTTTATTATCTTTATAGATAAATTTTACCTTATAGTTATGTCTATTTGTTTCATAAAAATTCAATCATTGGATAACTTTAAAGTATATATAAAAGAGACTAGAAGCAATTAGAAAAGAGGTGAAAATTGTAATGTCTTATAACAATAATGAATATTATAGAAATTATAATAATTTAAGGTACTGTCCAAGTTTATTTATGAAATTCTTTGAAAATCATGACATATGTATATGGTAAAGTATGTTAGGAACATTTTAGTAAAAGATATGACTTAAAGATATAATCAGATATTAATGAATATGTTCAAGAGTATAATAAGTAATTTTTTTCGACCTAAAATTTTATGGATGTACGTATTATTTGTTAATTATAGTTCTTAATAAGATAGTTCAAAGTACTTTTATTGAACTGTGGATGTAAAGGAAACTTAATTTAAAGTACTTGAATGTTTGAGGTTAATTAGTAGAAGTAAGATTTTATATGAATAGGAATTAGATTTTTAAATGATTAATAGTTATTTTATTAGTTACTTAGAGAAGTCTAAAAGATATAACTATAATTTGAAAATTGTAGAAATTAGTAATGCAAGATTTATTAAAAATAGTAAAGTTAGCGAGAGTAATAAATGTTAAAATATAGATATAAAAGAAATTAAAATAAATATTTCTTTACACATAATAATTCTTTTGTCCACTACAACACTAAATGTTGTTCTAGAAATTGAAAAACATTTGGATAAAGAAATAATCTCTAAAAAAAATAACTCATAACTGACTAATATAAATAAATTATAAGGAATAGTATTAAGAAAATCTTAAAGAGAAAAGAAATCAATTATTTTGAATAATTATATAATTTATTTGCAAGAATCAAGATTTTAATAGTAGAATCAATAGAGTCCAATTTTATTTTTACATGTCATAAATAGTATTCATTAAAGATAATTAAGATATTGGTGACTTAATATAATTTAAAGTTGCACCAAATATATGTAAAAATTGTCTTTCTTAATATAAATCTTATGGATAAAGTTTACATGGATGAAATGATGTGTAAGTTAAAGGATAAATATGAATTGAAAATTTTTTCCCTATAATGATATATTAAATTCAATGATATCATGATATCTTTTAGATTTAATAAAGAATACTATTGATTGGTATTAAGATTAGTTGGAGTAAATTTATTTTCTAATCTTATATATTACTTATTACTAATATTTTAAATATATTATATGAGATTAAGAATTTTTTTAAAAATAATTTTATAATGAAAGATACGAGAGAGACATTCTTTGTGATATGAATAGAAATATTATATAATAGATTATAATGAATGATTGTCTCAAAATAATTACATAAAAAAATTTTAGAAAAATTATATATGATTAAGTATTTAACTGTAGTTATCCCCGTATAAAAAGGTGATAAATTTAATCTAATACTATATCTCAATAATAATGTGAATATAAGAAAATAAGTCAATTTACTATGTCTCTATTATTGGTAGTTTAATATATTTGCTAACCCATATTAGAGCAAATGTTAGTTTTATGGTTGAAATATTAAGCAAATAAAAAAAGTAATTTTATAATAAATCACTAGAAAGCTGCAAAAAAAAGTATTAAGATATCTAAAAGAATAAAAAATTAGATATTCATGTATAAAAATTCAACCACTTAAATGTAATTGAATATTCATATTTATATTTTATTGTATATATTGATAATATAAATTTATTTATAATTATTTGTTCTTATTAAAAGAAGGAGCAATTTTGTGAAATAATAAAAACTTATTTATCATTATTTCATCAATTATAAAAGCCTAATTTGTGACATAATTTAAAGTTATAATACATGTATTATAATTATAAAATTTTATTTTAAAATTTAATGTTGTCGACACCATTATTTAGTTGCTGAAATTTATGTGATAATTTCACAATAATATTCTTTTTCAAAAATGATAAATATTTAAAATATGTCAAAATTAACAAGAATTAAAGTATTTTGTCATTAAGAATAAAATTAAAAATATATATTTATAAAATACTAATTGATCTAATGATAGTAGATCAATATAAAAATTGACAACTAATATTATTTATAAAATGTACTTTTAAAATGAGTTTTAATTGTATTAATTATAATTGATAATATATGATATCAAGACGTATTCATAATGTGACTTAACTAGTAAAAAGTAATTTTATATATTATTGTGTTTTTAATAATTATAATTTTGAATTTTGATTCGATATTGATGAACATACATAATTTAATATGCATAATTGTGTGTGTGTGTGTGTGTGTGTGTATTGGTCTTTTCTTTTTTTAATATATACAAATATTCTATTAAATACATGTGATTACAATAAAAGTTAAGAGATAAAAAATTGATTATTAGACTAAAATAAACTCTCTAAAAGTATAAATAACTTTAATTTTACAAATTTAGATATATCATTTATGATATTATTTATATAAATATATTCTATTTTAAAATTAAAAAAATCAATATTTATAATGATAAATTTATTACAAAATTTAACAAATCAGACAAATCAAAAGTTAGAAAGAAATTGGAACGGTGGGAGGGAGTAGTTGGACAATGGTTTATCTCCTCGAAAAATCGAGCCATAAAAAGTCGGAATTAGAATCGGAGTCATGTTGTTGGAATCATTGGTATTGGGGAAATAAAAAAATTCATTATGACGATCAAGAAACATTATATAAATATTTTTAAAATAAAAATAGGTCAAGTCGAGACCAAAATCGAACTGAAATCAGTAATGAATTAGAATTGAACAAAAGTTTAAATTAGTTTAAAACTAGAATTAGAGCCAATTCAGTGCCTGTAAACAAAAATTAGAATCAAACCGTCTCACTATAGTTGGAATGTGATTCATCCGTCCCTGGAATCGTAATTTTTATTCTGAAGACAAAACTAAAACCGCGTCCACCTCGAGCTAATCTGGGCATTACCATGTAGACGCGGTAGTTGCTAAATGTTAGGGACGCCCTGTGTTCCTTATGGGTCTGTTCCTAGTTCATTTCTTGGATGCTCACTGACTTTTTTTTGTTATGGGAATTCCATTTTTTAACTCTCTTTTTGGCAATATGTACCACAGGGATGTCATGGGACAAATTAATGGGACGTTAGTATATTTATTGGTATTGCCTTCATATTATAACCATTTTGAAAATTAATTTCATGTACTTGCATATAAACATCTTAGTTAAAAACCCTTCCAAATTCCAAATCATTCATTATGCATGCAGATTGCGTTCAACACATTCGCTTGAGTGTCCTACGTTTTTAGCGTAATGTACTGCAATAGATGGCCTATGACATCTATAAATGTTTGTCATTATAACTAGCTTGATCAAACCGTCAAGTCAAGTCGATGAAAAACAGCTCATTATGAGCCATTTCCCATAGCGCTCCAATATCCACCAATTGCTCTTTCGTGGGTTGAAATGTATCGTCAATGCCAACTATATATCCTTCTGTTCTCTTTTCTTTTTAAGTGGAAAAGGAAGAATTGTGGTTCCGAGTGGAAACACCTAGTTTTTGTTTTGTTCTTAGAAAAACAGCAATCCTTGATTGGGATTTTCTAATTTTGAAGGTAGAACCAATTTTTGTTCAAGAAGTATAAGATAGTTGTTATTGGTAATTATTTTTCTGCCCTAAGATCTTCTCCCATGATTCCTTCCTCTCGATTCGCCAAACTAGTGTCGTTGGCTTCTTGGAATTTGTATCCAGTTTCCATATTCTCTAACAAAGATGTGGCTAATAACTTGGCGAATATTCCATTATTTTTTTTTTATTTTGCTTTAAAGAATATTCCTTCGATGTCAAGTAAGCTTTGTAAGCTCATGCATAACGATATCGATTCTAAAAGTTGGATAAATTTAACAAGATTTTGTGAAATTCAATATAAAATGGAATTAAGATTAAGCTGAAAAGGACCGTGCACTTAGGTATTTTAATGTGTGTGTGTGTGTATTTATGTGTCGGCTAATGAGAGAGTTGTGCTACATCGTATTAACACTTTACTGTGTATGTGGGGTAAAACCTATTGATGAAGAGATCGGCAATAGGTTTGTCAGTTCGAGTATTATCTATTACCAATGCCAATATTGAGTGTTTGTGGGATTGTGTAGTGGCTTATGTCATTGTGTAACTTCTCGTTTTCTTTCATTTTTTAGCGATAAACTTCACTTATCCAAAAAAAAAAAAAAAAAAAAAGGGTCTCATTTTCACAAAATGGGTATTGTCAAACATTATTTCCTTTTGTCTTATTTTTCATTCTTCTTTAAATAAAGAATTTTTAATTTTTTATCCTCATATACTCTTTTAAATACAGAGAAGATGAAAAACTTTTTTCTCTTCCACTTTATGTCCTCTCATTTTCCATAAGCTTTACACAGCAGTTTCGTTAGGTGCCTTCACGCGGTGGCACTTTTATTGACGGCATCAGGGCTCTTCTAACACCGAAAATACAAGTGCCGAATAACTTCTCATTTGCTTGGTACTCTATATTCCATTAATGTGTTGTTCGTTTCACTTTTATGAGCATTGAACCCACATCTACAGGACGGTTCCTCTGTGCCCACAACAAAATAAAAAATAAATAAAACCACTTGACAGACTGTAATTAGCTGTTCTATATTTATTTAGTGGTAAAGAAACTTTACTATCCTTTCACCTACCCTCTGTTTGCCACCATAAATAAACCCCACTTGCTCGCTTTGGCTTCACCACCTCACATATTAGGGAAGTCTCCCATAAGTCTCTTCCAAAAAATTTTCATTCCCGGATCAATTATACTAAAAAGCATGAAGCCAGTTCTTGCAGCTTTTTTCTTTCTTTCTCTTCTTGTAACATCGTCTTTCTTTGAGGTCACAGTGGCTGGTTCAGGTAGTCTTTTTAATTAGATTACTATGTTCAATTTCTGCTTTGTTTCGAGCATTGCTTTTGTCTTTTGTTTTGGAGTAGGCAATGTATATTTATGCTGGATAGTTATTTTCTATGACGTACAATGTTCATGATTAATTAAATTTGGAAAATTTTGGACAGGCTTCTGTGATTCCAAGTGCAGGGTTAGGTGCTCAAAAGCAGGAATCCAAGATCGATGCTTGAAATACTGTGGAATTTGCTGTGAGAAGTGCAATTGTGTTCCGTCTGGGACTTATGGTAACAAGAGCGAGTGCCCTTGCTACAGGGACCTCAAGAACTCCAAGGGCAAATCCAAGTGCCCTTGAACAGTATGAAGTGCACGAGCTTGTCTTCCATAGTACCTTATATACCGACGGATCTATAGTAATGTTGAGGAATATTAATATGGACTTTATGTATTAAATTATAAGTATAGCCCTACCCTATTTCGTATGCTTCGGTCAAAATACATAGTTGCATGCATATATTTATAGAGATTGTTATGTTGAGAATGTTTGAAGGGCGAATTCGGAGTAATAGCAGTTTATTTGGCATGTTAAAGTGTGGATCTCAGTCGATGCTTTGAGGCAATATGTAGGATAACTCTGTTAGAATATTTTAATTAATAGTATGATAATATTTTATTTAAAAAAATTAATTATAATGTAATTTAATTAATAAAAAATAAATTTATATATTATTATATTATTATATATTATAATTTTAAATGTAATTTTTGTAAATTTAAATATATTATTTATATAATTATATTTAGTTTTAAAATTTAAAAAATTAACATTTTTGTTAATAAATTTATAAAAAAAAATCTAAAAAGTGGTATAAGAGTTTGTTTTTTTAATTGATTGTTTTTGCATAAATAGCAAAATATATACTTAATTTATGTTTATTTTTTAATCTAAAATTAATTCAAGCTTTATGATTAATTTTTCAAAATTGGGAATTAATTGTTTAGTTTAAGGAATTGAAATTCCTTTACAAAGTGGCCAAGATAGAAAAAATCTCTCATATTCTTTCAAATAAAACATGGAAAAACCTTATAACAAATTAGCTTTTATGATATTTATAAATCAAAGATGGAACTTAAAAAGAAAAAAAAAATTTACTAATCAATAGAACTATAAAATTTGCTCAAAGTTTTATTATTACCTTGTAATTAGTAATATAATTTGGATATATTAATATTTTTGTTAAATATATTTTTGGTAAATAAGTCTACTATTATTATTGATTCAAACAACAAGTTAGAGAACTTACGTCATAAAGTATGAGAACAGAGCAACAACTTGATTCTCATGTTTTTTAAAATGACTATGTCTAAGAATATTAAGACAACTATTCTACAAATAATTCTACAAATAAAAAGTACAAAAAAATATTTGTAGTTTGTAGAAGAATATTTCTACTTTTCTAGTAAATCACTTGTTCTTACTTTGATAGTAGAGCTTACGACCATAAAGTTTACAAGATCACAAACTATGCAAGAACATATAATCGAGATGACTAATATTGTAATAAGGTTTAAGATCTTGAGATTAATAGTAGATGACTTTTTTTTATAGTTCATCTTGAACTCACTATTTTTTGAGTATAAGTAATTTAAAATTAATTACAACACTTAAAGGATAAGTGAAATGTTAATGAATTGAACTATATATTTGCTTAGGAGGAAACAAGATTAAATAATCATAGAAGTCATTCCATTAATCTTATAGACAAGAAAGCTGGGAAAGGAATGAATATAAAAGTCTACCAATTCTAGAAAGGAAAAAAAAAATTTGTTTATACTCCTTAAGTTGAAAATAAGGAAAAAAAGGGTGATAACCTCTACTTCTGTGAAAAAAAAGAAAGTTAAAAATTATTAGAAAATTATCTAAAATGTAAGATTTGATTTGAAAAAGAAAGAAAAATTAAATATCTTAATTGTTTTGAATCAAATTTATTTAAAATTTTTCATAATACTTGGTGACTTGATTATAGAGTTACTATTCATGTATCCATAATGATATAAAAATTTATTATCTGATTATTTCAATGATATAAGAATACAAATATTTTTTTAATGTATTCTTACTAATATTTTATATGAACTAAAACATGAAAAAATTGAAAAAAAAAATCCTTAGTTATCGTATATCATAATATTAGAATTAAATGTAATACGATAAATGAAAAGTTTACTTATTTGTAACATAAATATTTGGATTATATATTCAAAAAAAATAACGAGATTGGTAATCAAATTTTTTTTAATATAAATTTTGCTAATTTTAGAATATTTATATATTGTATTAAGTATAAGTAAATCAAATATAATATAAAAGAGATTACAAGAAACACTTAACTTCTTAAAATTGTACACACTAATATTTGCAGAACTTTTGACTCTGTAGCCTTTAATGAAAAATTATATCTCATTACCTTTCTAAATTTTTTCACATTATAGTTATATTTATTTGTTTCATGAAAACTCGATCATTCAATATCTTTGGAGTATATGTAAATGAGGTTAAAAGTAAATAAACATAAGGTGAAAATTGTAAAACTTTATTACAGTTATGAATATTATAAGAAATATAATGATTTAAGGCAGCGTTTAAGTTCACTTATGAAACTTTTCAAAAGTCATAATATATGTATATGGTAAAGTATGTCAAATATATCTTAGCAAAATATGTGACAGAAAGATATAATTAAATATTAACAAATATCGTTAAAAGTATAATAGTTAATTTTTCCTTGCTTAAATTTTTATAAATGTATGCATTATCTGTTAAATAGAGTTCTTAATAAGTTAGTTTAATGTACTTTTTATTGAATTGTGAATGTGAAAGAAACTTAGTTTAAGGCACTTGAATGTTTGGGTTGCTTAGTAAAACCAATAATTCACATAAAAAATAATTAAACTCTTGAATAATTAGTAATTAAATTATTAGTTATTTAAAAAAATCTAAAAGGTATAACCATAATCCAAAAATTATAATAATTGATAATGCAAAATTCATTACAAATGGTAAAATTGATGAAAATAATAAATGTCAAAATATAAATATAAATAAAATTAAAATAAATATTCTTTTATTTACAACAATTTTTTGTTTATTATAATGTTAAATGTTATTTTAAAAATTAAAGAATATTTAGATAATGAAATATTTTTAAAAAAAATTAACTGATAATGCCAAATGTTATTCTAAAAATTAATGAATATTTGGATGATGAAATACCTTTTAAAGAAACTAATTCACAATTGACTAATGAAAACGAATAACAAAGAGTAGTAGTAAGAAAAAAAAAAATCAAATATTTCGGATGATTATGTGGTTTATTAACAAAAATCAAACAGTCTCACTATGGTTGAACTGTGATTCATCCGTCCCTGGAATCATAATTGTCATTCTGAAGACAAACCTAAAACCGTGTCTGCCTCGAGCTAATCTGGTATTGCCATGTAGACGCGGTGGTTGCTAAATGTTAAGGATGGCCTGTCTTCTTTATGGATCTATTCCTAGTTCATTTCTTGAATGGTCACTGACTTTTTTTGTTCTGGGAATTGGATATTTTTCACTCTTTCTTTGTGGCAATAATTGCCACAGGGATGTCATGGGGCAAATTAATAGGACGTTAGTATATTTATTGGTATTGCGTTGATATTATAACCATTTTGAAAATTAATTACTAGTACTTGCATAGAGACATCTTGGTTAAAAACCCTTCCAAATTTCAAATCATTCATTAGGCATGCAGATTGCGCTCAACACTTTCACATGAGTGTCCTACATTTTTAGCGTAATGTACTGCAATATATGGCCTATGAAATCTATAAATGTTTGTCATTATAACTAGCTCGATCAAACCTTTAAATCGATGAAGAACAGCTCATTATGAGCCATTTCCCATAGTGCTCCAATATCCACCAATTGGTCTTTGGTGGGTTGAAATGTAACATCAATGCCAATTATAATTGTCACCCAACAATATCCTTCTCTTTCTCTTTTATTTTTAAGTGGAAAAGGAAAAAATTGTGGTTTCAAGTGGAAATACCTAGTTTTTGTTTTGTTCTTAGAAAAACAGGATTTTCTAATTTTGAAGGTAAAACCAATTTTCGTTCAAGAAGTAAAGGATATTTGTTATTGGTAATTATTTTTCTGTCCTAGAAGATTTGAATATGGTTTGGAAGCTTCTCTCATGATTCTTTCCTCTCGATTTGCCAAACCAGTGTTGTTGGCTTCTTGGAATTTGTATCCAGTTTCCATATTCTCTAACAAAGATGTGGCTAATAATATGGCAAATATTCTCTCTCTCTCTCTCTCTTTTTTTTCTTTATTTTGCTTTAAAGAATATTCTTTCGATGTCGAGTAAGCTTTGTAAGCTCGTGCATAACGATACCGATTCTAAAAGTGGAATAAATTTAACAAGATTTCGTGAAATTCAATATAAAATGACATCAAGACTAAGCTAAAAAGGACCTTGCAATTAGGTGTTTGATATATATATATATATATATATATATATAACTTTTTTCATTCTTCTTTAAATAAAGAGTTTTTAATTTTTTATCCTCATATACTCTCTTCTAAATACAGAGAAGATGAAAAACAATTTTCTCTTCCACTTTTTGTCCTCTCATTTTCCATAAGCTTACACAGCAGTCTCTTTAGGTGCCTTCACGCGGTAGCACTTTATTGACGGCATCAGAGCTCTTCTAACACCGAAAATACAAATGCCGAATAACTTCTCATTTGATTGGTACTTTATATTCCATTAATGAGTTGTTAGTATCACTTTTATAAGCATTGAACCCACAGCTACAGGAGGGTTCCTTTGTGCCCACCCAAAAAAAAAAAAAAAACACTTGACAGACTGTAATGAGCTGTTCTATATTTATTTAGTGGTAAAGAAACTTTACTATCCTTTCACCTACCCTCTGTTTGCCACCATAAATAAACTCCACTTGCTCACTTTGGCTTCACCACCTCACATATCAGGGAAGTCCCCATCAAGTCTCTTCCAAAAATTTTTCATTCCAGGATCAATTATACAAAAAAGCATGAAACCAGTCCTTGCAGCTTTTTTCTTTCTTTCTCTTCTTGTAACATCTTCTTTCTTTGAGGTCACAGTGGCTGGTTCAGGTAGTCTTTTAATTAGATTACCGTGCTCAATTTGTGCTTTGTTTCAAACATTGCTTTTATCTTTTGTTTTGGACTAGGCAATGTATATTTATGCTGGATAGTTATTTTCTATGATGTACAATGTTTATGATTAATTAAATTTGGGAAATTCTGGACAGGCTTCTGTGATTCCAAGTGTGGGGTTAGGTGCTCAAAAGCAGGAGTCCAAGATCGATGCTTGAAGTACTGTGGAATTTGCTGTGAGAAGTGCAATTGTGTGCCGTCTGGGACCTATGGTAACAAGAGCGAGTGCCCTTGCTACAGGGACCTCAAGAACTCCAAGGGCAAATCCAAGTGCCCTTGAACAATATGAAGCTGCACAAGCATCTCTTCTACAGTACCTTATATATCGATGGATCTATAGAATGTTGAGGAATATTAATATGGACTTTATGCATTAAAGTATAAGTATAGCCCTACCCCATTTAGTATGCTTCGGTCAAAATACATAGTTGAATGCATTTATTTATAGAGATTGTTATGTTAAGAATGTTTGAAGGGCGAATTCGGAGTAATAGCAGTTTATTTGGCATGTTAAAGTGTGGATCTCAGTCGATCTAGATCAGGTGAATGCTTTGAGGGAATATGTAAAATAATTCTATTAGAATATTTTTAATGGTGTGTAATATTTTTAATAATATTTTTATTAAAAATTTAATTATAATGTGTCTTGATTAATTAAAAATAAATTTGTATATTATTGCATTATTAAGAACAATATTATTTATATAATTTATTCCATTTTAAAATTCAAAAAGTTAATATTTATAATAATAAATTTATTAAAAAATTTTGATAAGTGTTATCAAAATTAGTTTTTTTGAATTAAATATTTTTATGTATAAATAACAAAATATATATCTAATTTACGTTTATTTTTTTATCTAAAATGAATTTAAGCTTTATGATTAATTTTTCAAATTTGAGAATTAATTGTTTGGTTTAAGGAATTGAAATTCCTTTATAAAGTCTCTTGGCCACTGTGTTTTTGAAATTGTTAAATTGACTTCCCTAGGAAATTCAACTTTTATGATGTCAAAAAAAAAAAAAAACGGGTCTTCATTTTCTCATAATGTTATAAGGAATTATAAATTCGTTTCAAATGAAATATGAAAAGACCTTATGACAAATTGGCTTTTATGATACTTTTATGATGTTCACGAATCAAAAATAGAACTTAAAAAAAAATTCCAATAACAAATGTATGTTACCATAACATCATTTTTCTAGTTCCTTTCAAATGACATTACTTGTGTTTATATGTGGGTATTTTGATTTGGTGTGATGATCATTAAATTGACTAAATTAGAATGTTCAAATGATATGCATTATAGTTATAGTTTGTTAGTCACTTGACACGTATGATCATTTATCCATGATCTTAATAAAATACCTATGAATAAAAAGTGATTGGATAAATTAACATTACTAATCAATAAAATTACAAAATTTTCCCAAAGGTCAATCATTATTTTGTGATTAATAATATTATTGAGATATATTAATATTTTTATTATATATATTTGTTTATCTAAAAATATTAAATGTATTTGATTCAAAATTAATTAATTATCTACTAAGTTTTAATATGGTATGTACTTATGATAATGCATTATAGTATCTCTTAAAGAAAAACAATTATACACTCTGATTATTGATCAAATTCAATTTATAATTAATTATGAACATTTATAATTGTACAACTATTTTTATTCACTTACATACTTCATCTTTTGTTGTGTTTAACAAATTAAATTTCTCTGAATGGCGTGAATAAGTCACTTTCCACTTAAGTGTTATGGATCTTGATTTGACATTACTGGAATATAAGCCTACTGTTATTACTGATTCAAGTAGTGAGCCAAAAAAGTTATATGATAAATCATAGGAATGGAGCAACAGGTTAAGTCTTATGTTTTTAAAAATGACTGTTGCCAACAACATTAAGATAACTATTCCACAAACAAAAAGTGTAAAAAAATATTTATAGTTTGTGGAAAAACATTTCCATTCTATAAATAAGTCACTTATTGGTACTCTGATGTAGAGCTTATGACCATGAGGTTTATTGGGTTATGAACTATGCAAGAGTATATCATTAAGATGACTAATATTGTAGTAAGACTTAAGACCTTGAGATTAATAGTAAAAAACTCTTTTTTAGTATAATTTATCTTAAATTCACTACTTTCTGAGTTTAAGTTATTTAAAATTAATTATAACATTATAAAGAATAAGTGAAATGTTAATAAATTGACCAGTATGCTTGTTCATAAGGAAACAAGATTAAAGAATTATAATAGTCACTCCATTAATCTCATTAGTGAGGAAGTTAGAAAAGGAATGAATATGAAGGCCTATAAATTTGAAAAAAGAAAAGAACCTACTTATACTCCTTAGATTGAAAAAAAGGAACAAAAGGGTGACAACTTTCACTTTTATAAAGAAGGTTAAACATTATTAGAAAGATTACCCAAAAAGTGAGGTTTAATTAAAAAAATATATATCTTAGTATATTTCAAATCAAATTTATTTAAAATTTTTTATAATACTAAGTGGCTGGATTCTAGAGCTATTATTTATGTATCCATAATGATACAAAGATTCATTATGCTAAAATATATTCTTATTAATATTTTAGATTAACTAAAATATGCTAAAATTGAAAAGAATCCTTACTTATCATACATCATATTATTAGAAATAAACGTAGCATAATAAATGAAAATTCTACTTACTTGTAACATAAATATTTAGATCATATATATATATATATATATATATATATATATATATATATATATATATATATATATATATATAAATAATAACAAGATTGGTAATGAGATTCTTTTGAATCTAGATTTTACTAATCTTAGAATATGTATGGATTGCATTAAGTGTAAACAAATGAAATATAGTATGGAAAAGGCCATAAGAAGCACCTAACTTTTTAAAATTATACACACTAATATTTACAAACCTTTCGACGTTGTAGTCTTTAAGGAATAATTGTATTTCATCACCTTTATGGATAATTTTCACATTATAATTATGTATATTTTCTTCATGAAAATTCAATTATTGGATACCCTTTAAATATATAGATATATATATAAAGGAGATTAAAAGCAATTAGATATAAGATGAAAATTGTAAGATCTTATAACAATGATAAATATTATTAGAAAATTTAATAATTTAGGGTAATGTCCAAATCCATTTATGAATTTCTTAAAAGACATGACATATGTATATGGTAAAGTATGTTAGACACGTTTTAACAAAAAATATGACAAAAATGTATAATTAAATATTAACGAATATGGTTAGAAGTATAATGGTTAATTTCTCCATACCCATATTTTTATAAATATATACATTATCTGTTAAATAGAGTTCCTGATAAGGTAGTTCAAAGTACTCTTGTTGAATTGTAGATGTGAAAGAAATATAATTTAAGACACCTGAATGTTTGTATTGCTTAGCAAAAGCAATAATCCATATGAAAAAAAAAAGACTTTAAAATAATTAGTAAATAAATTATTAGTTACTAAAAGAAGTTTAAAAGATATAATCATAGTTCAAAAGGTGAAGAAATTGGTAATACAAGATTCATTGAGAATGTTGAAATTAGTGGGAGTAATAAATATCAAAATATAGATATAAAAGAAATTAGGGTAAATATTTCTTTACTTATAATAGTTCTTTCATTTATTACAACACTAAATGTTGTTTTAAACATTAAAGAACATTTGGATGAAGAAATGCTCATTGAAAAAACTAACTTACAACCAATTTAAGGTAAATGAACTATAAGGGATAATATTAAAAAGATCTAAAAAAAAAGAAAGGAGATCAGTTATTGTATATGATTATATGATTTATTTACAAAAGTCAAATTTTAATATTGGAATTAATAAATATCTAGTTTCATTTTTACAACCATAAAAATATTGAATTTAATTATAATATTAGATGCTTAGTATGATTTAGAGTTACACCAAATAGATGTGAAATTTGTTCTTTTTAATTAAAATCTTGAAAAGGAAGTTTACATGGATAAACCTCAAAGTTCTTTTATTCATGGTAATGATTGAATGGTGTGTAGTCTAAAGGATAAACATGAATTGAAATAACTTTAACTATAATAATATATTAAGTTCAATAATAGATATCTTTTAGATTTAAGAAAGAATACTATTAATCAATGTTATATACCAAAAGATCAGTGGAAATAAGTTTATTTTTTAGTTATATATGTTGCTTACTGTTAATATTTTATGTATATTGTGTGAGATTAAATATTTTCTTTGAAGGAATTTTATAATGAAAGATATGAGAGAAATATTTTGTGTGATGGGAATAGAAACATTTTGTAATAAATTACAATGAATGATTGTCTTAGAATTCTTATATCGAGAAAATTTTAGAAAAATTTTATATAAGTATTCACTTAGAGTTGTTCTTATACAAAAAGGTGATAAATTCAATTTCATATGATGTTTCAATAATGATGTGAATATAAGAAAATGAAATCAATTATATATGCTTCTGTTATTGGTACCTTAATGTATTTGTTAGCCTGTACTAAACAAGATATTAGTTTTGTAGTCAAAATGTTAGGTATAAGTAAAAATAATCCTAGAATGGATTATAGAAAAGTTGCAAAGAAAGTATTAAGGCACCTAAAGGAATTAAGAATTATATACTCATATACAAAAAGTCCAACCATTTTTAAGTGACTGGATATTTGAATTCAAATTTTACTGAATGTCTTAATAGTAGAATATCCACTTTTAATTATTTGGTCCTATTAGCTAAAGGAACAACATCATGAAAAAATGCAAAGTAGTCTGTTATTACTTTATCCACCATGGAAGTAGAGTTTGTGGCATGTTTTGAAACAACAATTCATGGATTATAGTTACAAAATTTTATTTCAAGATTTAGGGTTATTGACATTATTATCAAGTCGTTGAAAATTTATTATAATAATTTTACGATAATATTTTTCTCTAAAAATGAAAAATACTCTAGGGGTACCAAAATATACAATTAAAATATTTTGTTGTTGAGGAGGAAGTTCAAAAACAAAGGGTATTTATTGAGTACATTAGTACGAATATCATAATAATAGATTTTTTAACAAAAGGTTTACAACCAAAGTTATTTAGAGAACATATTCTCAAAATGAGGTTTGGTTATGATGATAATTTATGATAATATTGACACTATGAGTTCAATAATGTGTTTTCTAGTATATATTATGTATAACTTATTATATCATATAATTATGTATATATTACTATTTTTAATAATAAACTCTTTATAAAATATTATTATGAATCATTATGAAATTATATATATCTTATGAGTTGTATATAGTAAATTGCAAATATTGTATCATATGAAAGGAAGTATTTTGAATAAATAGAATATAACTGTCATAACTCACACTAAAGAATATATCATATTATAGTATTATGATGAAATTGTGAGAGATTGTTATAGTTATTTGCACATGACGATTAATGGGATTATAATATGATTAAGTGGGAGAATATTAGAATATTTTTAATTAATAGTGTAGTAATATTTTTGAAGAATATTTTTATTGAAAAATTAATTATAATGTGACTTAATTAGTAAAAAATAAATTTGTATATTATTGTACTACTAAGGGCAATAATCTTAAATATGATTTGAGAATTGATGGACATATCTAATTTAAATCATATAACTACACACACACACATACACACGTATATATATGTAATTGATCCTCTCTCTACCTAAAATACACATAAAAACTTGATAAAAAATATGTAATTATAGTAAAAATTAAAAAAAATAGTTATGAGACTAAAATAAATTTTTTAAATATATCAATGATTTTAATTGTTATGAAATTCAAATATATCATATATGATTTTATTTATATAAATATATTAGTTTTAAAACTAGAGTATTAATATTTATGGTTATATGTTTATTAAGAAATCTAACAAACTCTTGTTTTGATCTTGGCATTCTGCATGTCATGTATGTAATGGGGTTCTGAGAAGTACTGAAATCAATAAATAAATTGTGCTTAACTCTCTCTTTCTCTCTCGGCATCTTCTTTGGTGTGGAGTTAGATTCAACTTAAAAAGAAGAGGGGTTGTCAGATTTGCAATTCCTCGAAAGACCGGCAGCTTTGGGTGCCAAATGTAGATGCTTTGGTTTTGTTGGTGGTATGTTTGGTATCCTACTTGTTCCCTTGTAATTCATGGCGCGGCGTCGTTTAGTAGCTGCATGGGACGAATTGGTCATCAGGACGGCCTTTTTGACTACTTACGTTGACTGGATTTTTGAGCGGCAGGTTCATGTGAATGCACTGTTCGATGTAAGAGGTGGTTGTGCTCCTGTGGGGCTCATAACTTCTTTACGACTCAGCCACCTGATAGGTGCCACGTGTACAACCCAGGTGGCCCGCAAATGACCGCTTGGCCCACCATGCCACTAAAAGGCGAAAGGCTTCGTACACTAATAAAACGGGAGAAAGCCCACTGAATAAGGGAAGGGAGGAAAAAATAATGCCAACCTAAAATTAAATTTAATTGGTAAAGCATTCCAATCCAATAATTGTTCATAAAATAGTGAAATAATAATTTAGTTTATAACTTTTGTACACCGAAAAGGAAAAAAAGTTCTAACTTCCCACTCAGGGGGTCATGTGAGTTGATATCTCATTCAATTTTCTTGTTTTTTCTAATATTAAAAAGTGAACTTAGTTATAAATTATATAATAAAAATAATTTATTTCATTATCTTAAACTCTATATTTTTTTTATCAAAATTAAAATTTAAAATTTTTAAATTAAAAATAGAAAATTTTAATTATTAAAATATTCATAATGGACATTTCAATCAATCTTCTAAATATCCAACCATATCAAATTGGTTGTGCTAGATGATGTATTACAACGATAACATACAATTCAGCATTACTTTTTTTTTTTTTTATATCTATATTTTAACTCGGCTTCTTTGGTTCGTTAAACGATGAAAAATATGTACTCGAAAAAAAATGCTTACAATGACTTGAAAATCGTAATGCAAATCAATTGAAGATTGAGTGAGATTTAGGTAAAAAGAAAAAAAAAATCATTTTCTTCATGCTCTTTCCTGAATTAATTTACAGTTATAGAGATAAACAAAATAATTTTTACTGGCTATTAGTTGAGGCCTTGAGGGCTTGTTTGGTTACCAAGTTGTTATCTTAATGGTTTTGTTATAACTCAACTAATCAGGAAAACTAAGAATTACTCCACTGTAAATGCCATGCATTTTCTTTTCCTGGGCATAAGTCAGAAAAGCTGGACATTAGGAGATAGATCCACCAGGAGAGGTTGACTAATATTCACTGACGGTTGTTGGTACTTCTCTTTTACTACTTATTAGGCTACGTCAAACTAAGTTTTATTTGTCACGCCCCACTGTTAGTTGAAAGCAGGCAGAGACAACAATGCCCCCAGGACAGTATTCGACAATAATGAACAAATCACAGGCCCACGTCTCTTCAACGAAGTTTCCTTCCAGACATTGAGTTGTTGGGGTTTGGCTACACTTCACAAAGAAATATGTGACATTGTGCCATTTGATAAAAACGGATGATCTTTTATATATAAAAGTACTTCCAAGACAATTATGGAAATACACTACTTGGATGAGCTTGGAATACACAATCATCCCATTTCTAATCCCCCCCCCTGGAGTTTGGAGGATTGAATACACAAGTTTCCGCTTAGCTCCTATTTTCTCGCAGATTATCCACAACATCCTGAATCCCCTCTTTCCAGTGCTACATCTTCCCATATCTCATAATACCAACACGACCCTACAACAGACACAACTACTCTCCAGGCTGAAAACAATAAGGATACTTATAAACGAAACAACAACTAATAGGAAAGGGGGAGGAAAAAAAAAAAAACAAAAACCCAAGGATAAAACAGAATGTGCCAACAAAAAAGCTACAGTTGCAGAAAAATTCTGATAAGAATGCTTCTCTTATTATCTTAAATGTCTACAGATACTGTTTCTTCTTCTTGGTGAACCAAGCAAGGACCTTTTTCCCATAAATGTTGCTGCGCATCATTGGGAGGTTCATCTGAATCAGTTTTACTAGTGCATTGTACACTGGTCCCCGATGTTGCTGCAAATGGCAACAGGTCAACACAATGACATATGCAGTACATTCAAAATGCTGGACTCATTAAAATAATTAAAGTAATTGATTAAGACTATAATGATGTGAATAAGTATTGTGAAGCAAGTATTCCATGGCTGAATTTGTTTCCTTCAAGCATAAAAAATAAATCAAGTTGATCTTCTGGTTGCCAATAAATTGGCTGTTGAGCATCAATAAAAAGATTGTACATGGATTTTTACTATTGCTAACTGCAGCTTACCAAGTCAATTCAACCGGAGACCTTAGTGAATTCGAATTGAGGTATGTGACCATGCCTTAAATCCAATTTGCAGCTCAAACAAAGCAAACTGACAAGTATGTACACAGTGGGAGTGCTAAAAGTCATACCTTTGATACCGTCAGTACTGCCTGGATAACGTAATTTCCATAAGGATGGACAAGAAGCATAGCAGCATCTCGGCCGTTAAGCAACTCCTCAACAATTTGCATCAATTGGTCCTCCCTGGTGCACAACAAGCACTTCTCCACTACATTACTGCCATATTTATTACAGGAGAGAGCAGTGTAACTCCCTTTAAGCTGTGCAAGAAGATTTGCTGTGATTTGTGGAACTTTGTATTCCAGCATATGCTGTACAACATAGTTTCTGCAGGGGGCATTGTGGAATACTGAGTTAACAGTACATCAAGATGTGAAGCAACACATGTATAAGACCAGGAAAGCATACCCATAGGGATCTTCTGCCAGAAGTAGTGCATTTGCTGTTATCTCAGCCACCAGATGATCCCTGGATTCTCCTTGGGCATTATCAAGACATTGCTGCAGTACACAACATCCGCTCTTGTTTGTTGCTATTCCAAAGCAGTTTTCTGCTATCTCGTTCAGAAGATACTGCCAGAGGCATTCCATTGTCAAACATAATTGAAAACATAACTAGGAGTAATGCAAAACTAGTCTATTCGAAGAAAGCGACTCCTATTTGCACAGAAATAGTATCATCAAGGATAAAATTGAAGCTTAGAGGGAAAGACCACTATGCCAGTGGAGTAAGCATGATATTCCCATCACTCCAACCCTCAAAATGGAAGTCTATAAGAATGAAACACGAAAATGATGAAGATTCCTAGTAAAAGAAACTGATGGACATGAATAAGAGGAACTAATTCGATTTAGAATGTTTATTCTGAAAGATGAGGATGCAACCATACGGTTCTGAGGTAAAGCAAAGTTTCCATCACTGGCCATGATTTCAACTTCAGTATTCAAATTTTAAAAGCGCTAAAATTCCAGCCCACAGACTAAATTGACGAGTAAGGTCAAATATTGTGAAAATAAATGCACAAGTTAGAGAGTGTTGGACCTTAGAAAGCCTAGGAGAATACACCAGTTCTTTTCTAAAAAATATATAAAACAGGAGAACACAACAAACATAACACAACTTTGTTTACTAAACTGTGCTGTTAGACACATTAAATGCTGGATCTCACTGCTCTAAGTGATAGAAGAAGCATGAAATAAAAATTAACTAAAGAAGAAGAAAGCATGAAATAAAAAAATTAAGGGGAATCTTCGTTAAGCCGTCTAAAAATACAGGAGGTTGTCCCACTACAATTTTTTTCTGGTCATATTGTGTGCATTTTGATCCAAACTTTTTGTTTAACATTGCTTAAACTTTGACTAAACATAAAGATTTCATTTTTAAATGGCAAATAGCCTTTTCTACTTCAGTCTTGAAATAGACCGGCTTAGCTTCCAGGACTCCCACAGAGATGCACTTACTGATAAGACCTAGTGCATGAACCAACAACCACAAACTCACTATTAAGAAGAAACAAATTACATTGTAAGAAAAGGACAGAGCACGATTCTGTATTTCCTTTCACAGAACAAGCCACAGCCAATATGCTATTTACTTGAAACTCCACACTCACTGGCTTATGTTACCATCAGAATATCTCAGCATATTCAATTAGTTGAAAATCTACCTAACCATAAAATCTTTGGAGCTCAGGTCACAACCAGCCCAGAGACCATAACTAGTGTCTAACCAATTGCTGCAAAATATGATATTTTACTTACAATTGCATACTTCAGTACTCTGGCTTGAATAAAAAAACGGAAACGAAAAATAAAACCCAAAGCTGCATAAGACAGCTGACAATCACCATTTAGTTAAGAAAGCAAGAAAAGACAGACTGAAAAAGAAAAATGTTCCAGCCGTTTTCACACCTCCTTGAGAAGACAAACAAGTTTATCCAAACACAAGTTATGCTTCTACCGATTCAAATGCATATGCTACTGGAAACTGTTAAACAGAATTCACTCCTCATATAGCAGGCGATGGCATAATATGCATTTAATCATGCTTAGAATCCAGGTTTGTTTTCACCTTAGCAAACAGAACTCACATGAAGAAATCAATGAACAAGTGGCTCAGCAATGAGCCAAACGGCAGCATTTCAATCGAAAAGCTAAGAGCAAAACAAATAAAAACCAGGATTAGACCCTGCACTAATTTGTCCGAGGTATGAACTGAAGATTCACCTTATTGTCCTCGACAGAAAAATGCTTCAAGCAATGTACAATCACATGTTGGCCATTTCCATCTTTACACAGTGCAACAGCCACAAGGACTATAGCTGACATGAAAATCTTAATTTGATGTGGTTTGTTGATATGATTTAAGAGCGTCTGTACGGCACGAATTCTATAACCAAGAGAAGCAAACAGATAAAATGAAGCAGTCAATACATAAAACAGAATCAAGGGGAAATCATGACCCTCATTGTCAGTTTGCATCTTTTTTGAATAATTCAAAATTAAACGACAAGGAATTGGGGCAGCGAATGCACACAATTTTGTATAAGAGCGTACCCATATATGTCAAGACAAATTCTAACAAGTTGAAATTTATCTCTAGTCAGCCTCAGCAGAATCTGTGTCCTCTGTTCTTCACTACAAATCTCTACAAGCCTTTGTACAACGTAGTTTCCAAATTGATCAATCGTCAGCTCACCCACATGGTCTATCAACTCCAGAAACAGCATTTCGATTTCCTCCTGCGTTACACTCTTCATAATATCTTGCAACAATCTATACCCATATTGATCCTGGGCAAAAATTACAATTTTAGCCCTCAAATCCCCCACAGACAAGTGATTCCAAGGTTCTTGCAACCAACGAGGCATCCTGCTGTGCGGACTCGACCTCACAAGATCCTGGTTTTTAGAGATTAAGCCACTCATACGCCCGTGATTGGAATCTCGCCGGCTAAATCCTCTTGAACGAGCACGTGGGAATCCATTCCTGCTCATCATTTGCTCGTTGACGTTCGGGGTTAGATGTGAAATAGGACTGAAGGGGTCCAGCAAATCAATATCGGAGAGAGGGGTGTAATGCTGCACATAATCTTGAAAGGACGGAGGCACGCTGTAATGCAGATTCCGGCAAAATTCTGGAAACGAAAGCGGCTGGTAATCTGACCATGAAAGATCACGCAAATAGCTATCCTGAAGGGCCCCTGGAAAGAAATCAGTACTGGAGCCCGGACATGAAGGCAGCCCGGCGGAGAAGGAGACAGAGAGGCGAGAAAAACAAGACTCTATGGGTTCCGGCAGATTGCGCTGGTGGCGGCTGGCATGGGGAGGAGCCTGAAACTGATGATTCGGCCTCTCCATGACGTGAGAGCCCAAAAAACAAAAACACAAACAAGTCTCTGGGATTGAGAGGGTTTTATTTAATTGTATTTATATAGGCGAGAGAGGCTAGGGGGGTTATCAGAGAAAAAATCGCAGAATCAACAGGGAGAGTAATACAGATACTGAAACAGATATATATATTTTTTAATTGGGTAAGGGATGAGAGAATTTGATCGTACGAGAAAGAAAGAGAGAGAGAGAGAGAGAGAGAGGGAGCCGTAGACAGAGAGTGAGACTGGGAGTGCAGGGATTCACTGCTCCTGCCGATGACCATAAAAGCTTTCATCTTGCATGCAATTTTTGGCAAAGTTCGTGCGACATCATAGGCGAGGACATAATTAGACAGATGGCATCCGGGTTTACGGTCGTCTGCCTGTTACTTCCGAGGTCGTTTGTCTGACCCATCTACGCCTGGGTCTTGCCTTTTTGTCCCTACACTGGATTTTTCTTTTTCGGAAAATACATAACACATTTAAGATGCGACGTAAAATAGAATTCCATTTATTACGTCCTTCTTCTTCTTCTTTATTTTTTTTATTTTTTTTATTTTTTTAGGGAACATAAAATAAATGGTTTGATACATTAATAATAATTCTCCTACTTTTCAAAAAAAAATAATAATGATTCTCTCCCTCATCCTAAATAACATATTTATTATTCATCCACTCTAATATATTATCTTTTTTTTTCTATATACATTATTAATATATACATACTCAAATACATAATAATTGTCTGAATAATAACACTTTTCAAAAAAGCTTTTTTTTTTTTTTTTGGGTTCTAGAGAAAAACAAAACATTTTGATCTTTCTAACATGATTTTTATACATTTTTGTTTTTTTTTTTAACTGTATGCATTAATAGCTACTAGTAACCCAGAGAGTATTTGATTTTACTTTTAGAACACGCTGATTGCTGCTGTTTAGTTGTCAACAGCAACTTGAAAAGTGTTTGATAAAATTTATATATGCTTGCTGATTCCTGATAAGGTACCTAACAACAGCTAAATAGAAAAGTAACTCTTAACTTATTGGTTTACAGTGACAAATTTATCCTTATCTCTCGATTCTTACAATAACAAAACTCATTTATTTTCTCCGGTTCCATCTGATGCATGACTAACACCAAGCTTCTTCGCATAATCATCAAGAGTTTGTGCCAATTGGGACTCTCTCAGGTTGTGATTAATGCAAAGATGATAATGGCATCACACTCCTAATCTCGTACCGTTCGTTGTTAGCGGCACAAGGAGAAAATTGGATAATGAGGGCCAAGAGTGTAATACCCGGAAGCAAAGAAGAGACCCGTGAGAGTGAGCTAAATTAAAAGGGAATACCGGAAAAAGCCAGAGAGCTCAAGAGGTGTCCCTAAACGGCAGAGAGAAGGGAAGAGCTGGGTGCCTGTTCAACTGTTTCTTGCAGTGGGAGTCGAGTTGAAGATGATGATAGTAATGAGCGCATTAATTCTACCACGTACGTGAAAGGAAATACAAAGAAAAAAAAGAGCCTCTTCTGGGTTTTTTGAAGAGTGTAAGTAAAGGTGAACCTTGCCCACGACTCTATGGAAAGCTAAATTGAAATAGTTTGTAGCAGAAGATGATTGATACTTGAAACTCATTGGACTCTCGTTCAGGAGCAAGAAAATGGCACTTCCGTAACATATCTTTTTAGAAAAAAGAAAGAGAAAAAAAGAAAATAGAATGTCTTATTAGCCATTTGATTATTTAACAGCATAGAATCAATCTAACCGAACACTTAAATATTCTTAAATATATCGGCAACAAGAAGTATTTTGTAGTCAGCAATAATAATCAACTACGACAATTAATAATATGTAAATCTAACGGACCCTTAAATATATTAATTAATATTTTTTTTCTTGTACTAAAAGAATTAGAATCAAAATTGAATAGAAATATAGATAAAATAATTATTTTTAAAACATGTTTGATTTATTTTACAATAAAAATTACATTTTTTATTATTATTTAGTTTTGGTACTATTCAAAATTGAAATCATTTTTTTATTTGTTTCATTCTATTAGTAAAAAATTAGTTTTTCATCTCATTTGTCTCTTTTACCTCAAAACTTAGTCAATAAATTATACTTTATTAAATTATGCAAGAATAATATTTCAAATATACTTCATATCATAATTATTTAAATTGACCAAAATTCAAAAAAAGAAACAAAAAAATAAAAAAAATATTGATAATATTATTTAATTTAAAAACTCTTAAAATTAGATGATATATTATTTAGATAAAGAAGACTAAGTATATATAGTTTTGTTAGATTGTTACCTATTTGATAGAACACTCCCAATTTATCCGATTCTACTATAACAATATTAGTTGTTTTTACAATTTCAATATTTGTAAGTTATTCTATTTGAAGTAACTTACTCAATACGGTATTACTCTTTTCTACTATTTCTTACCAATATTCTTTAATACGTGTCAATGTATTAGTTAAGACACTAAATTGAAATATCATATCCTATATAAAATCACCAAAATTAATGGACATATTATGATAATTAAAAGCCATAATAATTTGTTGTGAAACTCATACTTTCTTCTTTTGCTTTTTTTATGATGTCTTTTCCTTTTTTGAACCATTACAAGCAGATCAATTCAGAATAGGTTGAGTCACATAGTAATTATCATTATTATCTTTATCATCCCGTTAAGATTAATGACTTCATTTGTAGTTTCCATTTTCATATTCTTTACAACAATATTAAAAGTCTCTACATCCTTTTTGATGACTTTGTTTTTTCTTACTAATACTCTAATCTTATCATATAAAGGAAAAGTAGCATTGAACAATCTTCTAATATCCTTGTAACTCTATTATTAGATTATCAAATTAAAAAAAATTATTATTCAAGAAATAAGTTAATAAAAATCTTTATTCAAGCTTTATATATAAAAATAAGATAAATTATCATGTAGTATTCATTGTAGACATCTTTATTGCATATGATCTTTTTTGTTATATCATCTTAACCGAATATTAAGCTACCCAATATTTTGGTAAGTGCATTATACTTCATTTTTAAAGTCTTTTACCTAGAATCAATATGCTAATCAATCTTTAATTTAGACATGAGTAATTTTTTGTTCATCAATTCTTAAACATGAAGTAAGTACTCATTTTTTCTGTCTCTTTTACTTTTTATCTAAGATTTATAGCTATTTTGTGCAAAAAATTCTATCAAGATGTGATCTTTCTCAACATTCCATTGTCCTTTGTTTTTGCCTCTATCGTGAGTAATGTGATTATTCTTTACAAAATCTATCTTAATGAATGTCATAAAATATTAGAAATAATAATATTCATAAATTTTTATTTTATATACAAGTTAAAAAATGAGAAAATACAAATTTAGTTTGCAAGAAAATTGTTGCATTTAAAAAATAAAAATAATTATCACTATAAAAAGATTTTTGTACCAAAAAGAAAAGAACATAGTATTGTAAAATAGATATTTTAAAAAATAAAATATCAATTATGTTGAGTTCTCTAATTGTTAAACATTTTCTATGCTAATTTATTTCGAAAGTTAGTCCATTAGTTAAAAATTTGAATGACTCTTATGTACTTAATCTTATGATCATCATGTCTATAATCTTCACTATCATGGTACTCTTCCATGGTGTTTATGGGCATCAGTCTTCTTAGTAAGTTATGTAAAAGACAACATGCCATAACAATATGACACTAGTTTAAGTTGGGATAAAATAAGAGAATTTGAAGAATTGACCATCTTCCTTTAAGCAAACAAAAGTACTTTTCAATCACATTTCTAACCTTAGAATACTTCATATTAAAATACTCTTTCATAGTTATGGCTACCTGGTCACCTCTCTATTCATTAAGGTTATAATGTTGTCCTTTAAATGAAGCAAGATATCCCTCATCATTGGTGTATTTAGTATAAACCAAAAATAACAATCTTAACATCTTTAATACAAGTAAGTATCAATATAATGTTTCCGTAAATTGAAGTTCACATTTTTTTTTAACTCTAACTAGTTACAAGTTACCTCATGGAGCTTTCAGATAATAATGCTTGTAAATGGCATCTTAAAGGACATGACCATCACATACTGACCCCTTTCATCTAGGTAAAACATATATAAACTTCAAGTCAGTTGAATAAACACCTAACACATTCATTGCAAGATTTCTTTTTCTTGTTTAATATTTTGGGCTATATTTATAAGATACACACACACACGACTAAAAGTGTCATTTAATGTTCCTAAGCAATTATACAAAAAAATGAAATAATAAAATTCATTTTTCTTAATCTAGAAAAAATAAATTACTAGTCATGAGATAATATATATGTACCTTGAATATTTCCACCCTTATTTATACAATGCTTAATTATTGGTGTAGGTTTTTTCAGCAATTAATGATGTATTTTTAAGATAGTTTTTAAACATAGATTAAATTGCCTACTTATGGTTTTTGCACTCCTAGCAAAGTAATTACAAAATAATCTATTTTTCATATGATGAGATAATATGGACATAAATGTTGTTGCAATTTCCTCTAATGATATGTTTTTAAGTTCTGTTAAATCCATGATATCTCTTTGCATTTCACAAAATACACCAAATGTGTATTTGTTCATATGAAGGTAATTCCTTCCCTCCTACTAATGAGTTTAAGTTTGTTAGTTTAAACCTTCTTTTATTCCTTTTTCTCTTAGTTAACTGACATCCATTATATATTTAAACACATAAATACTAACTCATACCCATCATTAAAACAATATAAATAATAGCAATAATTAACTAAAGTTGGTGCATTAGTCTCCTTCTTTTCAAAGTCAATTCGAGACATATCATTTTTCTTTTTTACAAATTACATAAGTCATGACAATAAAAAAAAATCAGTTTAAAATTTAGAGAAGTAAGTTTATATATTAAACTGTCGAAAATAAAAAAAATAAAGACAAGTCCTATAGGTTTATAGAAAAGAAGATAGTAAGCTAACTATCCTTTTCTTTATCTATGTTCATCAAATTCCATAACTCTTGTTCATCAATGTCCATATCCAAGAAAGTAAATGACTCATTAAATGTATTTTTGTCCATAATTTTGATAGAAAAAAAGTTAGTAAGCTAACTTTTTGAGTTGTTAATAGTGTTAGTAAGCAATTAACTCATTAAATATGCCAATTATAAAAATTAATCACTTCCCTTAAGTAGGAATCTATTATACCAATATTCTTGGTTTTTTCTCCAAGATCCCATTATTGCTATTTGATAGGAAATCTTGGTAGGAAAACTAAAAATTTCATATAATAGAGATCAAAGATATATGTATTAATTGCTAAAGTATGAACAAACAGGAACAAAAAAAAAGAGAAAAACTAAATAATGTATATACATATCATAATATGTCACCATGTCTTTGACTACCTAAGGCTATATTCATGATTGTCTTTGTGATTTCTAAAAATTTTAATTTCATCCCAAAGAAAATTATCTAAAATTGATGAAATCCCCACCTCCCTTGCGTCAAGTGAGTTAGGATTAAGAGTTGTTTCTACTTATGCAAATCTTTATGACTTTACACAAGAACCAAATGTGAGTCACCAAATTAAGAGTGAGAATGCTAAATAAATGGGAAAAAGATAAAATTATTTAGAAGATGTCATAGGTATTTGAAAAAAATGTTCATTGATTATTAAAAAGAAATGAATGAAAGTTGAGAGGTGAAGGATGATGAAGAGAGTTGCGCTTTTCATTAAGTCTATTGCAAGATTTTTGTTTTTTGTCATAATATATCAATTGATTCTTGAAAATAATAAGAATCAAATTAACATGGGTAACTAAGGAATCAATGGATTATTCCCATTCCCATTGTTACCAATATTTTTATCCAACCAAATATACTCAAAGTTATATTTTAATGTTCTTTATTTTAAAGGTTGAAATAAGATGGAAAACTCTTTATTAGTATATCTTTAATATTTGCTAATTATGATTATTATACTTTGTACAAATAAAGGCTTAATGCACAATTACCCCTTAATTTTTATTACCATTGAGGGTTAGACTTTTTGTCTCTTTTTGTTAATTAGAATATTTAAGTAATTAATTGCTAGTAATTAATTAATTAAATGATTTTCTTTTTTTTTCTTAGTTTTGTAATGACTAAGAATCAAACTTTAAATTTAAAATTAAAACTTCCAATGGATTAATCATTAAATTGTATGACTAATGATATAAACAATGAATCTTCAAGTAGTTAAGAGTTTTGACCTTTAATTGTGTTACTTCTATTACCTTTAAGAGTCGATACTTCAGTTTGGTCTATAGAGTAGGAAACACCACTTCTACTAACATATACCAAAGTTTTGAAAGAAGCATATGCTGAAATTGACAATGTCATTAGATATGATTGCTTAATTAGTGAATCTAATACAATTAGGTTACTTTATCTTAACTACATCATAACTAAAATCATGCCAACATTGTCACTAAATTTGTACATATTAAATACAAGATGTATGCAATTGATTAATAAAAATATTATTTATATACACAATACTAATATTGATGAACTTAAAAAATGAATCATAAAATAAATTTACTTCACCAAAGTAATTTTAATTAGATTACAATTTTAAATTGCTTATCTAATTAAAATATTGTTCTTCAATATTATTAGATGACAGAGCTATGATTAAATAGTAATTAATTATCTTTATGACAATTATGATTATAAAGATGTTTGTCTTGACACTTATTGCTATTTGTTTGTGACTTTCTTAAATTTCCTATAGATTTTAACAAGGGAAAACAAAAGAAATAAACTACTTTGTTTTGTAAATAGATAGCAATAAGGAGGAGAACAAACAGGTTTAAAATAATCTTGTTGCCTTAATCTCTATTTGAATATTTAAATAAGCTTAACAATTTCAAATTGAAGATTTTATCTCAAAAAATCCAAATTCAAGATAAGGATTAAGCCTTCCCTTAGGTTAAGGAAGCTAATGAAGAGAGTCCTAAATAGCCAATTAAGTGATTTTTTTCCGATCCTAATCCATATAATTGATTCATTAATAATTGATTCTTTCACTTAAACCTTTATATCCTATAATTTTAAACCAAGACAAAGGTTTAAACCCTTTATGCATGGGCAAGAGAAAGGAAAAAAGAATGGCCTGGGGGGGAGGAAAAAAATTGCTCCTACTAGGCATAAGTTAGAATGGGATGATTCTTGAGAATTTAGTTGTCAAAAAGAAAGAAGACATTCTTTACAATAAGACCATAACATAGTAAAGAAAAGTATAGAGGAAATTTGAATTCACTATTAGAATTTTTCAATTAATAATTTTAGAATATTCTTAAATAATATTCTTATTAAAAACTTAATCATAATATGGATCAATCAATCAAAAATTTGAAACTTAATATATATGAAAGTTAATTAATGAGTTCTTTATAGTTGAACCCAAAACAATCTAAACTACTTATATGCTAGCTTTACTTTGTAAAAGTTGCTCAAATTTTCAGCATTAGAGTCAATGAAATTCCATTTGCTTCAATTGGCAAAATATTCCTTGTTTGAAGAGCAAGGGATGGTGTGGCTGGCTAGGGTGACATTCTTGGGTGACTTATTGTCCCCCCTTATGGATCAAACATAAGAAACAGAAAGAAATGATAAAGCCATAGCATTAGAGAGATAAGTTCATGTAGCATTGATAGAAGAGTAGAAAAGAGTGAGTGGTTGCTCTTCTTTACATAGGAATAACACTTTAACTGAGGTTTTATTGTCATTGCAAGAAAAGGAGCTTAATTACTGTAAGGACGAGATTATAAAGGCCTTATGATTTTAAGATTTATATCTACACATCTCCAATACTATATGCGAAAACAACACTAATATATGCGTAATTACACCATATATTAATATTGAATGACCAAAACCTTTAAAAAAGTTATAAGAAAAAAAAACTAGTTCTTCACACAAGTTGACAAAAAATGCAAATTGACAAGGACACATAAGCAAGTTTTATACAAATATTAACAAGATTTCTTCCATATATAATCATACATATGTACATATAATTAAGCATTGTGGTGAAATTAGTTATGTGTTTTGATGCTAAGCCTTGCTAGTTGAAGCTACATAAGCTTTAATCTTTCTTATTGAGTCTCATCTTAAGGAATATGTAGGAGAGTAGAATGTCCATCAAACTTCTAATGTTAACTAAGATCCGCTTAATGTTAAAATGGTTTACTATGCTCATAATGATTGGGGAGTCATCATGAAATTATTTCATGCTAATAAGGTCATCATCTTTTAACAAGAAGGGCACAATTTCTTTATGCTTAGGGTGCTTGTCTTAAAGGTTAAGAACTCTTTGGGTGTATAAATTTTGGTTGTTGCACTTCTTCATTCATGAGAAGTTTTTTCGACAATCATGTGGATAGTCCCTTATTTTAGCTTGGGATCTTACACAGGGCACTTTTTTACTTCTTGATTATGTTACTTATGGGGAAATCAACAATTATGTATTGTTGGCTTACAATATGCATGTATATCATCAATTATGTGTATGTCAGTATAGCATAAGCCATTTCAAACATATTGCATAAGATGTCTAACTTGGATTAACTTCTCAATCTTATCGTTTAACTTCCAACAATCCTTCATCATATGCTTATAATCCCAATGGAATTCATAGTATCTCATCTCATCACAACTATTAAAAGCTAAATTCATCTTAATAGGCTATCAAACTAATCCATGTCTTTATAACTTTATGAGTATATGGGAACTTGGGGCCATAAATGAAGTGCAATTGTTGGATTTAGGCATACTGGAGTGATCGTAAAAGGCCTATCCTTGCTCCCTTCATTAATTGTCTCTTTTCTTTTCAAGGAAATAAGTTCCTTTTAGGTTTACCTATTTTGCATTTCTTTTTAAGCATTGTCTACTTCTTTTATATTGATGAACTTTTTTACTTAGGTCATCATATTAGTGAAGTTTAAAGAAGGTTTTTTGTCTAATGATTATGAGGAGTAGGAATCAATAAGGTTACCAAAAAACATTGCGAGTACCATGTTTAGGTTTAAATTTTCCATATTGAAACAATTAATAAATTTACATAGAGGCTCATTCTTACCTTGCCTAATGACAATAAAGGTTGTTAGGGTCTTCTTGCACAGTTAATGGGTAACGAATCTTGCAAGGAAAAGGTTCCTAATTGATTAGAGTTATTAATTAATCATGAAAGAAGTTTTGAGTACCACGATTGAGCTATATGTTTCAGCATGGTGGTGAATTCCTTGAATATGGTTCTATTTAAAGCAAAATGGATAAACATTAGTATGTTAAACCTAATCCTTAAGGTCCTTTGTGTCATTATAACTGTTTAGACTTGAGAGTTTGAATTTCTTCTAGATAATGATGTCTATAATTTCTTAAGAAAGTGGATATATTATGCCTCTTATTCCTACGGGACACATGGGTGGATGAGATATGCAAAAGACTATCATTTCCTCTTGCATTTGCTTTAATTGTGCCATGAACAAATTGTTGTCACATGGTAGTGGTGCATCAACTACCTTTAAGGGGTTAAGGTGTTAGGCTTAGTGATTATGCATTGAGGCTAGGGACAAGGCTTCTAAAGTATATTTACTCCTTCCTTGAGGTTGCAAGAGACACTGGGTAATGGACCTTATCCTTTAAGAACATCAACCTTCTCCAAAATGTCATCTTTAAAGAGATTTTCTTTATTACTTTTGAGGGTAAGTTATGGACCATAGTCCTCACTTGTTCTTAGTATAGGTTAGGTGTTTTATTGTGGGTGTCTCCTAAAGTTTCGACTACCAGGGCATCCCTTATTGTAGTGAGGGGAGTTATTGTATAAGCAAAATGAGTCTGTATTGTTACAAATGTTGTTGACACAACCTTTAATGAGTCAACACATTCAATTAACAAGTTGAGATGGTCTTAATTGGTTGTAACTCCAAAAATTAATTGTGTATCCAATGATTTTGCTACCTCTACGTCGAGTTAAGCATTGAATGGGTTAAGTGATATGAAAGTTGATGAGTTGCAAAATTGCTTATTGAATATGATTTAGGGACCGTTAAGAGCTTTCACTCTCTATATGGCTAAAGTAGGTTAAGTCTTCAAGAAAAGGATGATTAAGAAGGGCACCTAGTGTGTTGTTTCCTATATATGATGTCAATTAATGAAGGGTGTTCAGTAGAAAGGACATGTGACGAGATTTGATCAAGTCGGATTAATATAAAGCTCTCACTATAAAGCCTTTGTTAAGTCTTGCACAAGAGATAAGGCTAAGAATTGAAGGTAAATCCTAATATTAGCACTCTAATAATCAAGTTCGTATGTGCATTAAAGTTATCAAATGTGTAAAAAAAGGGTTATTACCCTTATACGATTATTGATTTGATTTATTTATATATAGTTGGGTTGGTAGTGAATAAGATTTAATAGTAATATGATAAGTGCGAACTCCTCAATTTTTGGGGGATAAATTTCGCATCAAGTGTAACAAATCTAAGAAATAGGTATTGAAATCTTTGTGAACTTAAAGGGGTTTTGTGTCAATTTATCAATATTGTCTCTTAGGCCCAGCATATAATAGATTGTGCTAGATTATAAGTATTCTTATCAAAAGCAAAATATCAAAAGCATGGAAAAATTAAAACATTTAATATTAAACTAGTTTATTAGATTTTTAATACAAAATTTTAATAGTTATGTATTTTATTGCATTTTATACAATAATAATTATTTTTATTTTGATGATGTGTGTAAAACAAAATAAAAATATTAAATGAGACTATGTTGTCTCTTATAGTGTGAGGTTTCAAATCTCTGCTACTTGTCGCCTATTCTCTTGTTTTATAGAGATTTGATCATTCTTTTCAAGACTAAAATAAAAATAAAAATGTTAAAGATGAGTTATTGTAATTTGTTTAAAACAAAAGGGAAAAAAAAATTAATCCGAATATTTTAAAAATATATACCCAATTGAACTAGAATGTTGAAAAAAATTAGCAAAAGTAAACGAAATTGATTGGTTTGCATCGACTTTTCCATGCAAATCAAATCATGCAAGGAAAAAAAATACCAGAAGGCAAACACCGCGGGAAAAAAAATTTAATAAAAGGAGAAAAAGAGGAAGACGGCACGGACCGTGGAAATGAGGAAAACTCAAAATTAGCACCAATATGTCAATTAATTAATGGCCAACGACACCTGAATTGCAACGATCCTCTGCCTCGTGACTTGCTACAGAAATCGAGAAAATGGATTAATGACTGAAATTAATTAATTAAACAAGAGATACATTTTAATAATGAATTTGTAAGACCTATTAATTAGAATGATTTTGTCCTTTACCATTACGTCGTTATTCTTCTAGCGCATGTTTCAACCGTTAGCGTAAAGTCAAAGCTACATAATGACAAGACTTGGTATGATATGCATAAATTTTATATAAAATAGATTATATATAAAAAGATTAAAAAAATATGTTTAAAATATACACAGAATAAATATTAATTTATAATAATTAATAATTAAAATTAAAGATTATATATAAATAAACATATTAACTAAAATTAATATTCATAATAAATTAATATCTATTTTACATAATTCATGATAAATTATGAGCTTTGTATTTAATAATAAATATGCCTCATAATTTAATAATATGCCTATTTTACACACCAACCTGACATTAGGTTTTATGTATTTAGATATTCGCGACTCATGTGTTGATATGGATGACAATTCATAATTTAATAATAAAAAAATCATAATAAATAAAAAAAGTAAATTCATAATTTTTTTACTAAACCTTAAATACATGGTTTAATTGAAATATAAATAAAGTAATATTATTTTTCTAGATTTAATTTTTTTTATTGAATTATATCAATACACTAAAAAAATAAACATTTTTAATATTTTAATTTTATTAAATAATATTTATTCATATGTACTAAAAAATTGCTCCGGTAGCTTACTTGAGATATAAGTCAAGATAAATGTTATTACTCGTATAAATATAGTTATTTGTTATTTTATTTTATTTTTTTAAATGAGTTAAAATAATTTATTATAAAAATTATTTTTTATTTTTTTATATTAAATTACGTTAATTCACCGAGTCTAAATAGACTTCTTAAGATAAAAAACAAAAGGTACAAGAGGAAAGAGCACGATGAGTTGAGAAACGATCCGCCAGCCTGTCCGCGTACCGTAGGATCAGATTAGCGTCTGCTCCCAAGGCGGCGGACGGACGAGCCCGCCACCGCAGCCCTTTACGCATCTACGCGGAGAAACGGCTCTGCACTGCCCGGGGCAGCAGAATATTCCGGAGGTGTAGAATTGTAATTGTAGACCAAATATGAGCTCCCAATCCCGACAAGAGGATTCGAAACACGACGACGACGGTGAATCGAACCGCCTCCTGCCGCCGCCGCCATCCCAGTCTCCGGCACGGCCGTCATCCGAGGGAGAGGACACAGATGAAGTGGCATTCGAAGCGCGGGAGAAAATCCTGGTGGTCGGCGCGGAGGATAGCGGGCATGCAACGCACGACGGCGATTACGTGCCGCCGTTCTCGTGGAAGAAGCTGTGGCTGTTTACGGGACCTGGGTTCTTGATGAGCATAGCATTTCTAGATCCGGGAAATTTAGAAGGGGATCTTCAGGCGGGGGCGATTGCCGGCTACTCGCTGCTGTGGCTGCTGATGTGGGCCACTGTCATGGGCTTCCTGATCCAGATGCTGTCGGCTCGGGTCGGGGTGGCTACGGGGCGCCACTTGGCGGAGCTGTGCCGGGAGCAGTATCCGAGTTGGGCTAGGTTGGCTCTGTGGTTCATGGCGGAAGTGGCGCTGATTGGGGCTGATATACAGGAGGTCATAGGGAGTGCCATCGCGATACAAATATTGAGTAACGGGGTTTTACCGCTCTGGGCTGGGGTGGTGATTACGGCATCCGATTGGTATGTGCTTGTAATTTTTTGGTTTTGCAATCATTTATGAGGGGGCATCGGTGGCGCTGCTGTTTGGATTCTATTTTCACACTTTTCAGTAACTAATATGGGACCTGTAGTTTTTACTTACTGATTGTACGAGCTCTTTCCACCAAACTTCACATGTGGGGTCTTGGCATAAGAAGTTTCCATTCGGAAAGCATGACACTTTAAGTAAGAAAAAGCTTTGGCGAAAGTGTTAGCTTTGATGAATATATGTCTCCCTGTTGGTTTTCCAGTTTTGATAAACGAGTTGATCCACTCATCCGAAAAAAAGAAAGTATCAGTATCCGTGGCGTTATTACTTGTTTACTTATGCTGTAGACGAGTTGGCTGAAAAGGAGCCTCCATGTCCATAATCATACATATTTTGTTGGCATTTGTTTTTTTTTTCCATTTGCTAATGATGGCTTTGAGAAAATGTTCATGTTTTTTGGTTGTACACTAGTTTCTTCTGTAATGCCATTCTTTGCACGTCACTGTGAATTATCGGTCTTATTAGCTACTATCACTTTTAAATGGCAGTTTCATGTTTTTACTGTTGGAGAACTATGGAGTGAGGAAACTGGAAGCAGTTTTTGCAGTCTTGATTGCAACTATGGCTCTATCATTTGCATGGATGTTTGGAGATGCCAAGCCAAGTGGAAAAGAACTTTTAATGGGTACTGTCTCCTTAGTGTATGAAGTGAACTTTTGCCCCTTAAGTTTGTGAAATTTGTTCCTAAGAAATCTCTATTGGATGGGCTATGATTATTTTTGTTCCTTTTTGTAGGCCTTTTAGTTCCAAGACTTAGTTCGAAGACAATTCGGCAAGCTGTGGGAGTTGTGGGTTGTGTCATAATGCCTCATAATGTCTTCTTGCATTCAGCTTTAGTACAGTCAAGAAAGATTGATCCTCGGCAAAAAGGCCAAGTCCAAGAGGCACTGAATTACTACTCAATCGAGTCTTCAGTTGCCCTTTTAGTCTCTTTCATGATCAACTTGTTTGTAACTACTGTATTTGCAAAAGGATTTTATGGTACAGAACAAGCCAATAGCATTGGACTTGTTAATGCAGGGCAGTATCTGCAGGAGAAGTATGGAGGTGGAATCTTTCCCATTCTTTATATATGGGGTATTGGCTTGCTGGCTGCTGGACAAAGTAGTACAATAACTGGCACGTATGCTGGCCAATTTATCATGGGAGGCTTTCTTAACCTTCGTTTGAAGAAATGGCTGAGGTCATTGATAACCCGTAGTTTTGCTATTGTGCCGACTATAGTTGTTGCTCTCGTGTTCAAGAAGTCTGAATCTTCACTGGACATTTTGAATGAATGGTTAAATGTGCTTCAGTCAATGCAAATTCCCTTTGCCCTTATACCACTTCTTACTTTGGCATCCAAGGAGCACATCATGGGGCTCTTTAGAATTGGGCCATTTCTTGAGGTAAGCCATAAACTTCACTGATCTATCAGCTTTTGCATTTTTTGAGCAGCCATATTCAGTTTATTGGTGGATTTCGCGGTTGGAATAAAACGAGGTTTTTTCTGTGCTCAGTAATTTAGAGGAGGATATTTTTCCATCGTAACAGTTTTGTTGGGTCATAATTTATGTTTCCGATTGATTCAAAAGCTCTTGTGGATGGGCTACATCAAGGGTTTTAGGATATGGGGAAGAACTTGGAGATTTAGATGTGCAATATGATGGGAAAAACATATGCCTTGGAGATTTAGATGGCAGAATACATGCAGTCTTATCTATTTTTGCATAATTTAGACTGGTGTTCAAGTACTCATTGAGAATACTCGAGGACCATAAACTTGTTAGGTTACCATATACTGAAAAGAAATTTCTCAAGGAAACAGTGGATTCTGTAGAGATTTGGAATCCTGTCATAAAATCCATTAAATTTGAATTTGTGTTCATCCTTGTGTAGATAAAAATTATTGAACATTCATCTGTTACAATAGTTGCCATTTCTCTTCTGCCTCATTCAGAGGATTCACTTATTGATGATCAATTAGATGGAAGGCAGATTAGTTTTTAGAGGCTATGCTTGATATGTGTTAGAGATGGTATAATTTATTTCCTAAATCTTTAAACTGTTTCTCGGCAAGCAGCTGTTTTCTTGGGTGCGTATCAAACCACGTTCTTATTTGTTATGTAGAGGCTGGCGTGGACAGTGGCTATTCTTATTATAGTGATTAATGGGTATCTGTTACTTGATTTCTTCGCATCTGAAGTTAAGGGACTGCTGTTGGGTTTTCTGGTCTGCTCATGCACGGTTGCCTATGTAGCATTTATTGCTTATCTTGTCTCACATGGCGGTGCTCTTTCATCTGCTCGACCTGGATTAGAACTATCCAATAGGCTTGCTAACGCTGGGGCTTGAGCATGCTTGGCTTTAAAAAGTACCAGACAAGAGAAGACCGTCGGCAGCCTGCTGTCTGGAATGACAGCCTCTGACAAGTAAATTGCTTCTTTTACCTTAATAATCCCTAACTTTGTTGCATCCTTGAAGGGAAGTATACGTCTTCCAGTAACATGTAACAGTTTGCAATACCCATGTTTTGGGTGCTGGGGCTGCACAAGCATTTTCCGTTTGTTGAACATATTAGGACATTCCTTGCTTCATTTTGGCTGGCAGATGAACCCATGTTTGTATGAAGTGGTAGATGGCTTTGTCTACTAACGTTACAGCTTTTCTTGTCTATTTGTAACTTACATGCAAATGTAAGACGATTTACTAGCCAATTCTTTTGGTGTAACAGCCTTCAATGTATACTATAGTCAAACTGGATTCACGAATTCCTGGAATAAACTGCCGAATACAAACGGGTTGCAACTAGCAACTGATTTCTTTTATCATCTCGTCATAAGTTGTTTCTCGTTTTATTTCAATTCTTTAATTTGTATTTTTTATGGAGTCCCGTGTGAAATCATCGACATCTGCAAGTAAAAAGGGTTAAGGATGATTATAGCAGAAGGTGGCCGCTCAAACATGTGAAAGTCTTACAGTCACAGATGCGCGGAGAAAAAACACCACAAACCAATTTCCTGATGGTATAGCATGTTTGTTTTCAACCAAAATTTCCCTGGTTTTTTTTTTTTTAATTTTTTCTGGTTGAATTCGAGTACAGACTGATAACAAAAAAAAAAAAATTATATAATTAACTCTAATTGCTTTTTGCACTGTTAAAAGTTTTTTTTTTTTTTTTGTCTCTGCATTTCGGTTAAATGCCAGAGGGCAAAAGGGAAAAAGAATTGAACACGTAAACATGTTATATGCCCATATACCATTACAATTCAGTAATAGAAAAATGACATGAATTGTCACTGACAATCTTTTCGACACTAAACTACCGCGTGACGGCCACACAGCGGCAATATTTTAACACATACGGAAGTTAAGTGATGTGATTTTGACACATTGAAGTTAAATTCTGTATTTGCACACTAATAATAAGTTTAGTTGGCCTTTGGTGTATCTTTCGGAATCAGAATATGAAAAATTTTATGGATAAAAACATTCCAGGAATTCGGGATAACGTGAAATATCGGAAAAATATAAAATTGCGACATTTTTTGAAATGGAAAGCAGCAAAGATACGAGATTTCGAAATACAGCTTCAGAATGAACGGGAGAGAAGCGGTAAGAAAAGGGAGGGCCGGAAGTCAAAAAAGATTAGAGTGGGTCCCGAGACATAGGAGCGGCGGGAAACGGTAGAGAGAGAGAGACGGGGAGAAAGAAAAAGAAAAGGCCGCGATTCAATTTTTCAGGTTTAGTTCTTTTGGGTTTTTGGTTTTGAAACAACGAATGATGTTTTTTTTTTTTTTTTGAACTTTTAAAGCCCCCAAAAGGAGCAAAGACAGGACAGGACAGTTCGAAAATCAAAACTCCCTCAATTCATTTTCAGTAAAACCCCAAAACCAAACAGAAGCGGCAACTCTCTGGGTTTTTTGAAAACCAAAAATGGGCGCTACCGTCCGACCTTTCATGTCCTTCTTACACACCCCCCCCCCACCCAGACCCTCTCTCTCTCTCTCTCTCTCGCCTCTCTCTTTCTCTCTGTCTTTCATTACAAATCCCCTCCTTACCATCTCCGCAAGCCCATTCCCTCTCTCTCTCTCGCTTCAGACCTGAGAGCCGAGAGACAGAGAGTAAAGAGGACTGAGGAGAGGAGGAGTGAGATTCATGGCAGCGCAGGAGAACTGTGCCCGCATTACTCGGGCAGCCAAGAAAAGGGCTGCTGCGGAAACGGCGGCCGACGAACAGCCGGAGCGGAAGAAGCGGGTGGTGTTGGGGGAGCTTCGGAACTTGTCCAACGTTGTCCCTCCTTCGAACCCGAGCTCTGGGGATGAGCCGCACAAGCGGAAAAACAACAAGGAGGCGAAGTCCAAGGCCAAGAAGGCGAACGTAAATAAGAAAGATGATGCTTCCAATGAGGATACTGACGCGAAGTCTGATGATCCCCAGATGTGTGGGCCTTACGTTGCTGAAATTGATGACTATCTTCGCAAAAGGGAGGTGAGTAAGACTGTAAGAGGCAGACGTGATGGCCTTGTGGTTTTGCAATAGGATGGGGGTTTATTGTAATCATAGTTTAGTTTGTTCAATACGGTATGTTGGATTGTTTGCTAATAGGAAATTAAAGAAATTACGGAAAGAAATGAGCTTTTCAGATCTTAAGTCGCATATCCAACTTTAAGCAACTGAAGTTTAGAATAATAATAACAAGAATATCAGGAATTTGCTGGATATTTCTTTGGAAGTCATTCTTTGGGTTTGGGTCATATTTTATCTCCTGACTTGCACACTGGTTTTAGTGTTAAGACTTGGCGGGCTAGTATGATAATGGGTTTACATTAATCTCGTCTGATGGTTGGTTTTGGATCAACAAGTCAAAAGCTTTGCCGAAAGGAAACTGTAGGAATAACGAAAAGAAATGAGTTTTTCTGGTTTAAATTTACACGTCCATTTTTAAGTTACTGAAGTCTAGCAACAAATTTGCCAGTTATTTCTTTAAAAGCCACTCCTTGAATCAGACAAATCCTGAACTGGATAAAGGTTGCTAGTATGCTAATGCGTCTAGTCTTTCCTAATAATGGGTTTTGGCTTTGTCAGATGTGTTAGGAGAGAGGGAATTTTGGGGATCCGGGGTTGTATGAGATCTGACACAGGAAATGTCATGAGGGCTTTTGTAAACATCTGGTATGTAATTACTGTAAGGGTCTTTGTTTGAATAGGTTTTGATTAATTTTGGACAATGGAATGATGTTTTAGGCCGATCCAAGGAGAAGGCCCTTGCACAATTACATGGAGAAGGTTCAAAATGATATCAAGCCCAATATGAGAGGGATTCTGGTGGATTGGTTGGTGGAGGTTGCAGATGAGTACAAGCTTGTCCCTGACACTCTGTATCTCGCTATTAACTATATTGATAGGTTCCTTTCTGTGAAGACTATCAATAGGCAGAAGCTTCAACTACTCGGCGTTTCTTCTATGCTCATTGCCTCGTAAGAGACTCAGTTCCTTCATGTATTCAATATATTGAAATGAGATGTTGGTCCATTATTTACTTGGTTTTCTTACATTTCTTTGTTTTGATTGCAATCATAGAAAGTATGAAGAAATCAGCCCTCCGAATGTGGAAGATTTCTACTACATAACAGATAACACGTACACCAGGAAAGAGGTAATTTCTTCATGTCTTGTTTCTTTTATGTTTTATGACATTGTTGGAATTAGTTATTTTGTCAATGATTAAATGTTGTCCATGGTTAATTCTACAGGTTGTGGCAATGGAGTCTGACATACTCAATGCCCTGAAGTTTGAAGTGGGCGATCCAACAACAAAGACATTCCTGAGGCAATCTATCTCTCAATATTTCTTCTGGTCACAATTGATCATCACAATCTGCCATATTACTGAAATATGTGCTGACTTTTCCCCTAATTTTTCATGTTTGGCTACAGGAGATTCACCAGGATTGCACAACAAGATTATAAAGTAAGTGAGCCAACATCTCTCCAGTTGTGCATGTTTTGGTATTTGGCACTTCTCTTGTGCTTACTATAGCTATTTTTCCTTTCCACAGACCCAGAATTTGCAGCTTGAGTTCCTTGGATACTATCTTGCCGAGTTAAGCTTACTAGATTATTATTGTCTGCAATTTTTGCCATCCATGGTGGCTGCATCTGTTATTTTTCTTGCAAGATACATTATTCGACCAAAGATTCATCCTTGGGTAAGACTCTATCCAGATGGCATAATTTTGATTCATATTCTCAACCATTAATTAATCAACTTTCTGTACAGAATTCAGCCCTTCAAAACTACACGGGGTACAAAGCAGCTGAACTAGAGTCGTGTGTCATTCGCATACATGATTTGTTTTTAAGCAGGAGAGGTGAAGGGCTACATGCAGTGAGAGAAAAATACAGGCAGCACAAGGTGAATTTTTTGTATGCTATAACCAAAATTTCACTATTGTTTTATTTGTGTGGCCTATTGTCTCTAAACTCCTACTAATTTGTGGCGACAGTTCAAATGCGTTGCAAACATGTCTTCACCTCCAGACACCCCACCTTCTCTTTTTGCAATTATCGACTGAAAGGAAGTTTGGCTCTCGATGATTTTTGGGATACCACAAGTGGAAGAATCGACTATTCTTTCGGAAAAACTTAAAAGAGTATGCGTAGCAACAGAAACATGACATTTGAATTGACCAGTCTGCTAACTGAGCTCATCAAAGTGGCTTGGCGTGCCCTGTTGCAAGTTAAACTCGTAACCCACCCAATGCTCGACGGTCAAATCTCAGGTGTTCACTTTTCTTAGTTAAGTAGAAAGCCGAGAAGGCGCTTCCGATTGGTTGATAACGAAGATGTTCCTTTTTCTCGGTCCAATGCCCCAATATGACACGTAGAGACCACAATGACTATCGATTAGGGTTTTATTATATGAATGCAGAGAATTAGTGTGAGTTTACATTATTTAATTTTAAATATCAATTATAATTAATTTATTATTTGTTAAAAAAAAACATATAAATTATTATAATTAATTTATTATTTGTTAAAAAAAAACATATAAATTATAATTAACAATTAAAAGTGAGTAGCCTGAACTTATATTTAATTTTTTAGCTTAATTTTCGTCGTCCATATAACTTTTTTTGTATTGACTTAGCAACTGATATGATGCGTACAGATTCAAGTAATATTCAACTATGGATCTACTACTTCCTACCCCTTCTGGTTTTTGTTGTCTTTTTCTTTTTATTGGCTACAGGGCAGCTCAGCCCCAATATTCGAAAAATAAAAGAAATTTGAGCCCAAATGCCCAATAAGATAATAAATAAATAAATAAATAAACAAAGAATTTGGACTCAGTGTCTTTTACTCTATCTTTTCACATCAGCCGTCTGTCCTAGCAGTCTATCAGAGGATAAAAATTGTGTGTTACTCATAAAATTTAATGAAATCACTTAAATTTGAAACCTACTTTTTAATTTTTATAAATAAAAAGTAATAAAAACCGAGAATCTCATAATTTTGATTCAAAGTCATGGCACCGTCAAGATGAACCGTCAATCAGGCGTGGAAGTGGAATGAGATTGGGTTGGCAATTGTACTTCTTATGTTGCCCGAGACTTCCTCGCTTCCCTTAGCCCTGTACTTGGTCGCCATTAAGAACCATCGGTCGGTTGCCCATGATTTGACTATTCACATATTTGTACCCTCTGAGCAGAGATTGGAGGCCCCATTTTTTTATTATAGCTTTTAATAGTGATGTAAAAAAAAAAATTAAATTCTAATATTTATTTATTAAATTGAATTTCAATTTGTTATTTTTGATTTGACATACACTAAAAGAAAATTGTTATAAGAAGACCACAAGCCTTTTACAACTTACAGGCATTACAAGTTCATCTAAGCGCATAGAACAAATGACAACTTCCAAATAATACCAATTTCACAAATCTCAATTTATTTTTTCTTTTTTGGTTTTTTGGGTTCTTGAGCAAATAATATGTTTATGTTCTCCTCACACTTTTATCTTCTTCTTTTCTCCTTGTGTATCTCATCAATACGTCTGTAGCGTTTCCTTTTGTTCTCGTGTCCATGGCCTCTGTAAATTTCATAAAAAAGGAAAAGGTTCGTATATAAAGAGTGGATCTTTCGCCCCTTAAAAAAGATCGAGATGCTGAAAAGAAACTCTGAACTTTTCACTCTTTTTTAGGTGGGAAAAAGCAGATTTTTCTGGCCCTAGGCGAGATAGATAGCTATAAAAGAGTAAATTGACTAGTTTGCAAAGCCGACAAAACACCACTAATCAGACAGAACAAAAAAAGCACAAGAGCCAAGACGTAGCTGCACGCTCTGATTTCTGAAATTGGACCCAGTGTCGTGTGACCCCTTATTCTGGGGACTGAAAACGAGAGCAAAAGCAGCGTTTAGGAAGTAGAGTTCTCATGAATTCCCGAGAATATAAGTAAAGAAAAAACCAAAAAGTTCCTTCGTGAGTTGTGTCCCTCGTTTGCAGGGTGTCCTCAATGCCACTCCTTATTAATATGTCGATCAACCCTTTTGCTCTATTCTTCCATCTTTTCCTCCCCTGTTCCCTTGCGAAGCAAAGCCACTTAGCTCTCTCTGCTTGTCTACCCCTTTTCCTCAGTCCCTCTTCTCTTGTTGGTTCGATATATATAATCTCCCTCGCTCTGCGTGTGAAGAAGAAAAAAGAAAAAGAAAAAAGATCATTTCTGGGCTAACAGAATGCACTTTCAACAGTCCCTACATGTCGGTATGCCGCAGAAGCTACTGGGGTTGACTCTTCTTCTTTCGATCTTGGTCTCGGCTGGAGAAGGAGAGGCAATGCTTGTTCATGGTAAACACAGCCAGCCACCTGTTGGGAAAGGCAAGCAGCAAGGAGATCAGCACCAACAGCAGCGTAGTTTAAGTTATCCATTTGATGTGTTCATTTCAAGCAAAAGAAAGGTTCCAAATGCTTCAGATCCTCTTCACAACCGTTAAGCCAAGTTGAGTGTACCTATTACTATTAGTCAGCTCTGAAGAAAAACGTTATGAAAAATTGAAGTCGAGAGAGAGAATGTTGAAAGTAGCAAATGGGAAATGAAGACATTCAGTATCTTAAAGTGGAGGCTACATTTTGTCAACGATAATGGTCGTTGTGGACTTCTGCGGATGGCGATTTCTGCTGAAATATATTGCCGCTGTATGTACTTTTTCGACTTTCACCCTTTATTGGCACTTGACCGGTATGTATTATGTTCCATTTTGTATACAAGTATGTATCGTATAAAATATGAAGAGAAATTCATAAAATTAAATTGGTCTTTTATTTGAAACTCTCTCTTAAATTTTGTTAAATAATCAAGAGACTTGCTATTCATTGGGTACTTTTGTGTTCAATTTCCTGCTGGCTTTTTGTTTTTTTTTTCCTTTTTCAAGGCCAGCTTACAACTTACAATTGTCTGCAAAGAGCATGTTTTAATAAGGTGGCATTTCCTCAAGCAAAAAGATATTGCACTAGAGTTCTTGCCCTTGGCCCTCCAAGTGTGTTGGGAAACGTGGAAGGCAATTAAGCAAAGACTTTGTGCCTGGCCTAGATTAACTGACAAGCATTTGCCATTCCTATATGAAATTATCATAACTAAGGAGTTACCACGCATCTAGTTGATTTGGTGGCAATTCATGCGGACCTGAAATTATCATGTCACGTGTTCGAGGGATGGTGAAGAAGAAGCAAGTTACAGGAAAAGAATTATCACGGGGGGGAGTTAAAAATTAAAACATGCCTGGACTAATGATTGCAGCTTATGCTATTACAAGTGTCTTGCTCAATTGCTACGGTAATTTCCTTAAGGGTTTTACGGTTGGCACGTGAGGCTGCCAAATTACGTGCCTTTTGTTGTGAGAAATCAAATTAATTTATGTTTACTTGTTAATCTCGAATTTATATTGTATTTAGTACATCGTGTCTTGACTATATCCATATACCATGTGATATTTATACCAACTTTTCTTTTTCATTTTCTTCTTCTTTTTTTTTTAAATTTTCTGAGTATATATACGTCTACTTTGCTTAATACATTCTCTCTGCCTGTGAAGAAATGAAAATTACTCCTTCAAGGAGCTGGCATATGTCCGAAGGGTAGGACATCAAATTACTTTTCTTTTGGATTCATGCATTCAATCTAACTGTTGATACACTTAAAAGAGCTTTTGGGAAGCAAATACTATGGAAAGGTCTCAAGCTTTCGTAGGCTAAAATCAAACAAATATGCACCCATCAAAAGAGGCAGAAAGTAAAACACTCGTACATTTAAATTTGGTGATAATTCGGATTTGACATATTGTGTAAAAAAAAAAAAAACCTATTTAAAACTATTACCGCTCGAATGGTACTGTATAAAGAAGTTTTAGAATTATTATTTTTCAAAGTGATAGATGTAAACTTCAATTAATATCTTTAAATTTAGACATATAAAGTAGATGATTAATATGATGTCTTGTTTTTGATTTTAAAATATAATAATAATAATAAAAATAATCATAATCATAATAAACAAACTTTAGAAGTAGAAAGATTTAGCTATAAATCATATTGATTGGCCCTTTGTTTCATTCCACTCACGGGCTTGTTATTCTTTTCATGGAGACATCATCGGTAATGCAACATGTAATTTCTTCAAGCAAGCACTCCTTTCCTTATGATTACTTCGTCCTTTCTAACAGATGTTAAGCTACAGAGGGGCACCGTCAGCAATCGAGAGCAAATTCGAAAGAGGTTGTTCATCACCCTTGAATTGTGTACGGATAATCAGGGTGGAAACACAAGGCGATTCGTGATCTCGCGAGATTCCAAACCTTTCACTGCGCATTGTTTGATTCCCTACCTCCTAACTCCTATTGTACAGTACCGTTGTCAATAAATCATGATATGGATATCGAGGGAAAATCAGATTATAGATAGTTAGATAAAACATAACCGGCAGGAGAGGATTAGAAAAGGACAGAATCAGCCATGATTAGCCAAGTGATAAAATCAAATTTGAGATTGTGTGTGTGTCAAAGTGCACGATTTTAAATTCAAATATCCTTAATTGTATTTCATATTTTAACTTGGAATCGGCAACAGTGGAATCTCAATGTTTGCCTGGAAGCCAGCCACCTTGTCGCTTTCATGTGTCTCTGCAATTTCTTGATCTCTTCTCAGTCGGGTCTCTCCCTTGACCCATGCCGCCCACCCCCACCTTCACGTCTCTTTATTCCGTAGACCGTTTACAATGGACCCAACAACTCCAAAATCCCACAAAACCTGGGGGTCTCTCAAAAGTCAAAACTGCTGGCTCTGCTCTCAGTTTTTTTCCTGAAACACACATTATCCCCTGAGCGTCGTGTGTGTGTGTATCCGGAAGCATTTAAAATGGTCGGCTTTCCATGCAAAATTGGCACATGGTTTATTCGCTTTTCCCCTATCAATAACTCGCTATCAATTCAAGCCAATTTTCTCACGATTACTTAAACTGTAAACTCTTATATCATGTATCAAGTTGTGGCTGTTAGGGTATGCTGAGAATTGACATTGGTAGTGAACCAATAAGTTCGTTGCTCAGAGGTAAAGTCAAAAGAAAATTGATGAGCATGAAGCACAATAGGACCCCATTTTGCAACCCTTGCACTGTGTTTGGAGGGGGAAAAAAAAGGGGTGGTAGGAAGAAAAATGGAGAGGAAAGGGCTGATTCCCATGTTTAGATGACGTCGAGAAAGAAAAAGTCTCGACATTTTGCTTCGTTGCCCACATAATTCAATCACTCCGATTATGGGAGGCAAACAAGAAATTAATTTAACATAATAGAAAAATTAGTTATTTTGTCCCCTGGCCGAATTCAACTCCTTGCCGCATCGGCATCGCCGCAAATATTTTATTATTTTTTTCCTTTAATTTTCACTATATTTCAAACACAAAATTTAACATTTTCCTTTTTCATTTTACACTCCTTCAGCCATAGAGGGATGATTTTATCCTCTCACTTTTCCTTTCCTTCATTTTCTTTCTTTTACTTTCCACCTGCCTCTCGCCCCTCTCCCAACTTTTTATTTAAAACAGTGCCAAAAAAAAAATCTATAAAAACACAGAAATTATATTCACAAGTTGGAACTATGAGCTAGTTGCAATGTTAACTATGACTGCTAAGAAATTGGTGGTGTTGTTTTATTAGGCCCCAGTCGACATGAACTTTATTTAAATTATATTCTGAAGCCTTTTTATTAAGATAGCATTTCACTCTCCTGTAAGTCAATGGTTTCGAGAGCCTTAATAGAATTAAACGATCAAAGGAGGAAATTTTTAAAGGGCATTGACAGTTGGCATTAAAGTTGGAAAGCTATATTATGGATAGAAAAAAAAAAAAAAAAAGAGACGCGGATGAAGAGCTAATGTTCTTCCAAAAAAAAAAAAAATTGGTTAACTAGCAAAATCTAAATATTAAATTTCTATTAATTAAATACATTTTATATAGAGTTAATTGAATGGATGTAAACTAATTTTTTGAGTTTCATTATGATTTTTAGTTTGAAAACACCACAATTAATTGAATCAAAATATTATATTATATATATTTTTATGTTTTTAATCTAATAATATTAAAAAATTTTATTAATACAACTATTAAGAGCAAACAAATTTTAATATCTTATTATTATATTTTAAATAATTACTTATTTATTTTATATATAATGATAATTATAAATTTTTTATTTAAATATATCAAAAAATATTTTTTATATTTAAATTAGAAATTTGAAAATTTTTTATTGAAATTAATTAACTAAAATCAAATCAAAATTTTTGGTTTAATTTAATTTTTAATTTATATAACTAAATTGTTTTTTTGGCTTTCATGGTTTAGTGATAAAACTATGCATAACAACCAAGCCATATGATAAAGATGAAATGAGACAATCTAATGGAACATTCACTATTTTCTATAATTATAAAAAATATTAAACAAGATTCACATTAAAAACAGAAAAAATTTAAGTATAATTTCTATCAATATTTTGAGTCTGTTAATTAAACATTCTCATAATCATAATTGGTAAAATTGCCTTTAATATATAAATGAGAATCAATTACTTGAATACAACCAATTATATTTTATAAGACTATTCTTTAAAAATGCACTCTCTAAGGTAAGTATCAATGGACACAAATGCATTCTTGCATAAGCATTTGAAGGGCACATAAAATAGAGATTTAAGAAAATATTTGTTCATTCCTTTGTTTCAAAGTAACTCACAAAAAGAGATAATTATTATATACCTATTTTATTCACCTTGAAAACTTTATATTCACTTACTTTTGTGTAAAATTAATTTTGTAAAATAAAATTATAATCAATGAAATATTTAAATTTAATTATAATAAATTACTGAATATAATAAAAAATACAATTAAAAAAATTGTTATAAATACAATAAAAAATGCAAAAAATTATTTACTTAGAGTTATAGAAAAAGTATAAAAAAAATCTCAATTTTACCTATCAAAAAATAGATGATGAAATCTTTAAAAAGAATACAAGAGGTATTTTGTCGAAACAAATATAAAATATTTTAATAATATCATTTTAAGATATAAATAAAGTTAAAAAGTTGAAATTTATATATTTACATTGAAAACTACAACTTGAAGTTTTTTTTTCTAAAATAAAATATGAATTTCTTTTAAAATATTTTAAATTTATTTTACTTTTTAGTGTCAAAATTTTAAATCTTATTTTTAGTAAAAATAACATCTTTAATTATAATAATTTTCTTTATCAAAAAATTAAATAACTTGTATTAATTTTTTTATAATTAAAAAAGATTACTTTCTTGATTATTTAATTTTATCTTTATCTTTTGTGAAAATTAAACATAAATAGAATTAAATACTTTAAAACATTGTATACCTAACTTGAAATCATTTTGTATTTTTTAAATCATGATATTTTAAATATTTGTTATTAAAAATTTATATAACAATTAAATAGAATACAACACAATTTTTGTCTTTAAAAAAAGTACTCTTTAACTTTTAGTAAACTTTTTGCTACATACATTATAAATTTTTTTTTCAATAACTTTATTACGTCATGGACTATTAAAAATTGTGACTTCATATTTTATTTATGTACTTCATCATACTTCTTAAAATATATTTACTAACATCATTAGTGTGTAAAATTTTAATAAATCATCACTTTTTTATTAAATGTTTTTAAACAAAATGTCACAAGTTTATTGACATTAATTTTATTGGCATAACCATATATTTAAAACTTTCACTTTGAGCTAAAAAAGAAAAAAAAAAGATATCTTTTACTTTTAGAAGAGGTTGGATTTTAATTTCAACACAAAAGTTATTTTTGTAGTGATAACGGTAAATAAAATAACTCTATTTATTAATTATTAAAAATACTTTTATAATTTCATTAATGAAGATTAATTTTTTTACAATACAAAATTCTTTTAATTAAAAATTATTAAATTTTAAATAACTGTAATTTTTTATTTTTAAATTATAACTTAGAATATAAAGTTATTGGTAATTTTTGTTTTTAAAGAAAAAGACAAGAAAGGTTGTAATTATTTTTTGCGTAAAAAATAAAACACATCATGACAACTTTCTCTTTGGATGCCACATCAATTAGATTTGAAGGGAAGAAAAAAATGGAAAACATTCTAAGATACACTGCAAACAGGAAATTAAACAAGCACAAAAAAAAAAAATGAAAAAGAAAAAGCACGGTGAATCCTGCGGTGACACCGTTGCAAAAAATCAGATCTAGGGTAGCGGGTCAGTGTGCCCCGCCTATTAAATGTCCCACGCGCCTACCTCGCTTTTACAGTCTTCCGTTACAATTCACACGTTTTTATCTCTCCCCCAAAGTGCCTTCCGAGCGAAAAATAAAATAACCTTCTTGGTCCGAGTAAACAAATGTCGGAATCCGAGTCCACCGTCGCCGACACATCGCCGCCGGCCCAGGACTCCGCCGCAGTGGAGCCACAGTCGCAGCAACAGGATCCCAAGAAGCCGACGAGCAGCGGTCTTAGCCTGAGCATTTGGCCTCCGACCCAGCGCACGCGCGACGCCGTCGTCACACGCCTAATCGAGACCTTATCCACTCCCTCTGTCCTCTCGAAGCGTTACGGCACGATTCCTCAGGAGGAGGCGGGCGCCGCCGCCCGCAGCATCGAGGAGGAGGCCTTTGGGGTGGCTAACGCCGCCGCTTCCGCCGAGGACGATGGTCTCGAGATCCTTCAGCTATACTCCAAGGAGATCAGCAAACGAATGCTCGAGACTGTGAAGGCTCGATCCGGCCCGGCCTCCACGGTTGATAATAGTGCGTCGGAGACTGCGAGCCCCGCGGCACCGCCTCCGCCAGCGGGGACAGCTACAGAGGAAGTTTCGGGTTCCGTTGAGACGGAGGCTTGATGTTGTTAGAGCTTATTAACTTCATATGGTATGTTTTGGGGATTTCTTAAAATTTTTTTTATGGCGTTTGTTATATTGAGATCGGGCTGTACTAAATTATGGATTCTCGGAGGAGGATTCTCTGATAATACTTTTGTAAAATGGTAATCGAGGGTTTCTTTTCTTTATAAATATTGATCCTTGCATTATAGCATTTTTTACTTTCATGGTCTCTATGACATAATATATTTGGACTCGAAATTGAAGTCTAACAAATGGTTTGCTTTTAAGTTGATATGGAATGGACCGTCTATGTTTTGTCCACTCATTTTAGAAATGAGGCCACTCTGCGAGGATGTATTGTTAAAGTGAAAGTTGGAGAACTTGTATGCATTCTTGAATGGAAAGAGAGTGCCAGAAATTATGCTGGTGAACTCAAGTTCATTTGGGTATGCACTTGGCTTTTGGTCAGGAAATGAAGTTTCATGTATACACAATAATACATAATTGCATCGAGCGATGTCTGGCAGTCTCTACTAGATGAGCAGTATTTATAGGTCTGAATTGTATGCCCATTGCACCTCTGGTACCCAACAGATTCTTTTATGTATTTCTGAAGCTCATCATATTTCCTATTAGCGAACAACCAAAAAACAAAGAGAAAACTGTTATCTTTCAGATGAGTGGGATTAAATCATAAATCTAGCTATATCTGGGCTGGCACTATGCTAGTTTTCTGTGATACTGTCATGTAGCCTCGATATATGCGTACATATGGGGTATTTGTGTAAATGCTGTATATACCATACCATACTCTTATTTAACTTCCTGGGGGCACTTCAGACCCTTTTTTGATTTTCTAATTTGAGAAATGGTGGTATAGAATCTGATAACAGAGGTTTATGCCTACTTGAGCATCTAAAATCATGCACAACCTGTTGGTTAGGAAGAATTATAACATGTATTGTCAATGATGCCTTTTTCCATTCTAGTTGACCCAACCTCAACTTAGTTCTTTTATCCCAAAATAAAAGGTTCAATTTAATTCTTGTAGTTTCCATTGTTAATCTCTATCATTGGTAATTTGATTGTATTTTAATGCATTTTAGGGAGTACCTTTGTCCATGCGAATGATTTGGCAATCATGCAGCTGACCTTTATTGAACACTCTCTGCACTGTCATATGTGGCCTTTAATTCATCATCCACTCTGCATTTGGTGTGTTTGTCAATGCAATGTGATTCATATTTTGTAACTTAATTTAATCTGTATCTTCAGATCCTCTTTCTTTTTTCTGGTCTTCGGTTATTGACATGCATCTCTCCAAATCTTCATCGTTGAGATATAAAATTCATAACCAGCGCCAATATAAGAATTCCAACTTTTTCATTTTTTTTCTATTCTGTATGCTGTGTTTAAGTTTGACCCACATTGTGGCAAACTCCCTACCTTTTTCTGTTCAGAGGCATAGTTTCATCAACAAGGAGTGGCACTAACATGCAGTTCAAATGGGGGAGCTTTTCCTGAGTCTTAATATAAGATAGAATGACAGCACTAGTAAGATTTACCTTGAAAGGTGAGGAAGAAAAGTGGGCAAGTAGGTTCCCCTGTGTTATCATTCAGATAAACATATTGGCGAGTGTAGAATACTTTGCAAGGATATTAAACTGCTACTTGCCTGCACCATAATGTCATCCTCTATTTTTCTCACTCAGAGTCTGAGTGCAAAACTTAGGAGTTTTGGTTGCAAGTCAGTTTATAGATCTTGGTAAAGAACATAGATTTACATTTGCAATAGGCTGGATTAGTTGCAGTTCTGTGTCATTACTTTAGCCTAAAACAGTTGCTTGCTTTTCAAAAGCACCTTTATTTAAGCCTTTTGTTTGGTGTGACCAAGTTCTTTTTCTTTTTTTATATTTTTTTCACGAGTGGACTTTTATCATTTCTGCATTGCCTGATATGTTTTTCTGGTAACCACTAAGCAGGTACTAAAATGATATACTTAGCTGTCCATGGATGCAGGCCTCCCTATTGAGCAGCTAACCTTCAGCTTCAAATTGCAGTTTGGTTCTTGCAGCGGTTCCCGCTTTCTTCACTGGTCAATATATTTTATATCAATGTATTGTTAGTTTCAGGGAAAGTGTTTACATACTTGTCTTTCAGATCGAGAGAGACGTCTTGCAAAGAGTTTGTCTGTGATATGGTTTTATAAAATTTAACAAATTTATTCTGTTCTTCTTTTCCATTTTTGCCTTTGGTTTCCTGCAATTCAATATAAAGCGTTTAGTGATTTTTATTTATAGCAACCAATTCGTCATGAATATTGTTTGAAATATTAGTCCTGGGATCAGAATCAAAGTAAAAGCCTTTAACTTCCACTTCTTCCTCCTGTTTCTTTTGGTGTCAGGTATTATGATGAAATAAGGCATTTGTAAAGGCTTTGAAATCATTTCAATTTCTTTCTCACACGCACCAACCCCAACCCTCTCGGACTTTCTCCTCATTAAATTCGTTCTGCCCTTCCTATGAGAATTGGGTTTTGGGCTCGTATGAAATGATTTTCGTTTATTGCCTGTAGGCCTTCATCAGTGCATGGGGCTATTTTAGTGAATCATGGGCTTCTTATTCATGTCAGTGTAGTAGTCTAACGCTTCTAAGTTTACATGGAGAGTCAAATTTTAGGCATTGGAGGACATCTAATGTTTGCTTGCTATTATCGTTTCACTGATCTCCAGATTCTGTTCTTCATACTGGACTTTCACGAGGCCTTTGAGCAGGTAAGGACGCTACCAGATTTCAATGCTCCGAGGCCTCTCTTTTTGCGCCGCACTCTGTCTTATACAACTATGGGCTGTCTATGATGTTCGATGGTAGAGATTTGAAAGGTCCTACTGGATGTTTAAACGAACAGCAAAGCGCTAATTGATGTGAAAAGTTTAGTTATCTTTAAGAGAACCGGAAGGATATAAAATGATTTTGTATAATATACAAAGTGCTTTATATTACATTGAAAATTTTTTATATAATATGTAGGAAATTTTTGTGATTTTCTAGAATTTTATGATATATTTTTAATTTATTTTATAAAATATTATTGGTATAATATAAAATACTCTCTATATAACTTAAAAATATTTTGTGTCAATCTAATTATTAGTAATTCTAAAAATGTTTTCTTTCTTTTTCTCCTCTTTGGGAAGACGATCACTATTTAGAAATGAGAAAAGGAACTCCATTAATGCATAACAACAATGTCGATGAAACAAAAGGAAACCTCTAATTAATTTCCAGATCCTCCATTATGCTAACATTTCATGCTCTTTCAGTATTTAGGATTTGATATTGAACTATGCTAATGGAAAAGGAAATAAAAATAAAAGGCAGACCTTCACTTCAAACTACGATGCAATATGATTAATAAAACCTTCAACCGAATGAGACGGTGCATAAGCAATAAGATCAAATTCCAAACTCTACATCATAAGGATTATTTCAGCTTAAAGAGAAGTGAAAGCACAATGCAAGTAAAAACAACGGATAAAGTACATCCATATTTGAAAAATTATCACCGCGTAATTGAGAATCACTTGATAATCTCGTGAAATTCCTTGACCAAGCTCCTCTATAGATGCAAATTATTTTCTATCTTACAAGCTGCTTATATGCAGGTCAACCTGTGCACAAAGAATCAACCCAGTTGATAAAAGATGTCATCGAACAATAATTTGAGAACTTTATGCAAGAATAAATTAAATTGAGAAGTACCTACCAAGTCACGTATATCACATCTAGAACGAAAACAGAGAAAAGCAGAGCGTAAAAAATAGTTTACATTCCGAAGACTTGGCACTACTAATAGCAAAAGGTAACTCTCAGTTTTTTTCTCCACTTTGAGTCTTTTCCACTGCTCAGATTCACATCTCCATAACTTTTTTATAAATCAACTTGCAATACTAATGACAAGCGTAACGTTCAATTTCTTCTTCATTTGGAGTCTTTTCCACCTTTTGAATTCACATTCTCCATAACCTCCCCATAAATCACCTAGCAGTACTAATAGCAAGAGTAACTCAGCTTTTTTCTCTACTTGGAGTCTTTTCCATTTCTAGAATTCACTTCTTCATAACTTCTTCATAGTTCACAAGCAACTCAAACCTAGATCTTAGTGATAAGAATAACCCAAAATTGAAGAGAAATGGAGAAATGTGCCACATAACACATCCATATATATATATATATATATATATATATATATATATAAGTGGACTTCCTGAATTCCGTTGCCAAGCACACGTTTCAATACCTTTGTCCCAAAAAAGGGAAGTCAATTCCTCGGTGTACATTTGTCCGTTGACCAACTTTGCACCGCTCACTTTTGGGCAATTTATAAAATAAAGTCAAATTGGAATACAAAGTTTGTATCTATTGCAACGATCAAAATGAAATGTAATTGCGTCAGTGCCCGAATCGCTTGAATTTGCTTTAACACGGTTTACAATCGCACTTTGGGAACACTTATTCATCCTAGTCTATGACAGTGATGATATTACAATAGCAACTTTTATATCAGCATTCCTTTTCTTATGGAGGGTATTAATCTTACTCTTATATCCTACATTTTAATGCCCTTTGGACGGTCAAAGCCTCTCGTCCGATGACTCCCCACAACATCTTGCATGACTTTCTTATGCAAGCTGCTCCATGCCCTCCGCTCGAAATTCTTGGTAGGTACGTAAATGACGAAAGCTTGCTGCTTTTGCGCTCAAGTAATTGAATTTAATTCAGCGCGACATTAGACTCCGTTTGGAGTAGCCCTCTCTCGGCGACTTTCACTACTGTTTAATAAGCTTACAACGTTTGATAAATGATGTGTGATCGAGAAATTGAGCTTGCCTCAAAAAATACAATATAACAAAACTCGCGGTTAGTTGCAGATTTGATATCATTATGGTCGCAACCAAGCCCCCGTGCTGTAGGAGATGACTAATACAGAATGTTCTGCTGCTTATTTGACATTATTGAGTCGTTTACTCTAGGATGGGGGGCCAATGAAGGAAAGAGCTTATGATATATGACTCTGGAGTCTAGAAATACTAGCCAGAGTGGTCCTTTTAGCTGGAATTCATAAGAAATTATAAGAAGGTCTAACAAATTACACCTCTACTTTATACGTCAATCACCTAAGAAACAATCTTCTCCTTTTCTTTTTTAATAAAAAGGTGTGCATCACACACACACACATATATATAGTATTATCGCACTTATGTTTAAAATTAAGAATTATTCATTTTATTCTTATTTAATTTCTTTGTAAAAAAGTACCTCTTATTCCAAATTCGAATGTTGTGGGACTTGAACAGGACCCTTCATGCCTGGCAACGTTATTAAATAAAAAAGAGTTGAAAACTTCGTACCCACAAATCATGAGTCAAAAATAAAACATTTCGAGTGTAAGAAAGAAAGAAAGAATCAAGGAGGCATGTGATTCTCAATCAATGGCCAGGGCCTCTTTTGCTAGGTCCAGATGCGAGTTTAAACATCAAGCTTCTAATTACTGAAGAACGACCGCTCCAATTGTTTTGGGCAAACGAGGCTGTGTCAATTGATTCACCTCCATTCACCTGCCCGCATCCGGCAATAACTGCTCCGGCTGTGGAACGAAGAGCTCTGGAATGGACGGCACTAATATGCAAGGACACCACCGTGGCCATTAAAACTAACACAAAGGAAAGACGCCCCTTCATTGATATCTTCAGCTTCAATGAGCTTAATTTGATTTGCTCTGGGAGACTCACAGAAGGCAGTGGTTGTTGGTCCGTGCTAAGCTGTCTAGACGCATGGTAATTTATACTAAAAATTTAGTGGTTAGGGACGGTAAGCGAAGGGGTAGGTGTAGTGGGGTCGTTACAAGATTATTTGACTTGGAATGTGGCCAGCATTTTTAATTCTGTTTTTCCATTAAATCCCCCACACTGTTTCTTTTCTGTGTTTTTCCTCGGGAGACAAGGTTGTAGTTGAGAACGCTTAGAAATTAGTGGGCTATCCAAGTTTCTTGGCACACTCTATCCATCTTTTCCTTTCAAAATGTTGGTGCTGTTTCAAATTGACTTTGTACATGCTAAACAAGTACTTCACGTTAGCCAGAGAAGGTAGCAAGACATCAGACTGCGTTACATCCGTATACACAAGTGTCATAGATGTAGCTGTTTTTGCAATGGTTTCACACGCCTTTTGAATCTGATCCCAAGCGTGTCTGTATATTTTATGACGACGCGGTGCCTCCTTTTACAGCCTTTTCTTGCGAAAGACGAACACCCTCTCCACTTAGACAATGACTCTTGTGCCCTATGCAACGTGTTCGTGTCCAAAAAGTTCTCCCTTATTTTGGTTGTTTCTTTTCATGGAAATTAAAAAGGTCAGGTCGCAGAGCTACCTTTCTCTCAAGTGCAAGACGGCGGGGTTGAGAGGAGTGGGGACGGGGCACGACGCCGGAGGTGCATCTGGCAGCTGCTCTAGACCGGTAAACTAGCCATTAAATTTGTTCCAAGCGTCCCAGTATTTTACCTATTAAAATTAATGGCCTTATCTATAATAGGGTATTGTAAGATTTCTTAAAGGAGAACTATGATATATTCTAATTGTTTTATTCAAATTATAATTAATTATAAGTATTTATGATTTGACAATTATTATAATTTATTTGCATATTTCAATTATTTTTTCATTTTAAAATTGAACTCTTCAAAATAACATGAACAAATCAATACTTGTTTAAATGTTATAAATATTGACTTGTATTATTAATGAGTAAGTTTGCTATTATTATTGAATCAAATAGTGAGTAAGAAAGTTATATTACTAAGTTTTAGAAGGAAATACCATATTCAATTTTATATTTTTGAAAGTGATTGTTACCAATAATAATAAAAAAACTATTTTACAAACAAAAAGTGCAAAAGAATATTTGTAATTTTGTAAAAAAATGTTTCGGGTCTATAGATAAGTTATTTGTTGATACTTTAATGACAAAGCTCACGATAATGACATTTACTGGGTTGCAGATTATGTAAGAGCACATCATTGACATGACTAATATTATAGTAAGACTTAAGAACTTGAGATCAATTGTAAAAGACTCTTTTTTGATACAGTTTATTTTGAACTCACTACTTTTTGAGTATGAGTCATTTCAAATTAATTACAACACTATAAAGGGTAAGCAAAATATTAATGAATTGGTTAGTATGCTTGTTTAAGAGGAAATAAGATTAAAAAAATCATAAGAGTCACTTTATTAATCTTATAGGCCAAAAAGCTAAGAAAGGAATGAATGTAAAAATCAACCTATCGAAAAGGAAAAAATCACTTATACTCCATAGTTGAAAAGAATGAACAAAAAGGGCAATAACTTTTACTTTTGTAAAGAAGATTGGACATTATAAAAAAAAAATTACTTGAAATGTAAAGCTTAATCGAAAAAAAAAACTAAATACTTTAATATGTTTAAAATTAAATTTAATTAAAATTTCTCATAATACTTGGTAGTTTAATTTTAGCACTACTATTAATGTATTCATAATCATATAAGGATTTACTATGATTTGATTGTTTCAATTAATGTAACAATACAAATATTTTTAATCTATTTTTATTAATTTTTTATAATAATTGAAACATGATAGAATTTAAAAGAATTTTTACTTATTGTGCATCATAATATTGGAATTAAACGTAGTATGATAAATGAAAATTTTACTTATTTGTGATATAAATGTTTAAATCATATATCCAAAGAAAAATTAGTGAGATTGGTAATGAGATTTCTTTTTAAATTTATATTTTGGTGATTTCAAAATATGTATGGATTACATTATGTGTAAGCAAACTGAATATAGTATAAAAGAAGCCATAAAAAGCATCGAACTTTTTAAAATTATACACACTAATATTTGTAGATCTTTTGACGCTATAGTTCTTAATAAAGAGTTATATATCATTATATTTATAGATGTCTTTCATGTTATAATTATGTCTATTTGTTTTATGAAAACTTAATCATTGGATACCCTTGAAGTATATATAAAGAAGGTCAGAAGCAATTAGATAAAAAGGTGAAAATTGTAAAATCTTATGGTGGTGGTGGTGGTGAACATTATAAAACATATAATAATTTAGGGTGGTGTTACGGTCTAAAGGATAAATAAGGACTAAAAGAACTTCCCTTGCAATGATATATTAAGTTTAATGATATTATGATATATTTTTAATTTAATAAAGAATATTATTGATTAGTGTTATATGCTAAAAGATTAATGAGAGTATATATTACTTGTTACTAATGTTTTTAGTATATTACATGATATTAAGGAATTTCTTTACAAGAATGTTATAAGGAAAGATATGAGAGACTTTTTTTTGTGGTAGGAATGAAACTATTCCATAACAAATTATAATTAATAACTATCTCAGAAGAGTTATATCAAGAAAATTATGGAAAAATTCTATAAAATTAAGTATTCAACTGAGGTTATTCTCGTACAAAAAGGTGACAAATTCAGTTTCATGTAATGGTTTAATAATGATGTGAATGTAAGGAAATAGAGACAATTCTATATGTCATGGTTATTAGTATTTTAATGTATTTACTAATCTATAGTAAATCAGATATTAGTTTTGTAGTTGAAATGTTAACTAAGTATAAAAGTAATCTTATAATGGATCACTAGAAAGTTACAAAGAAAGTGTTGAGGTACTTAAAGGAATAAAAAATTATATGTTCATATATAAAAAATTCATTCATTTAGATATAATTGGATATTTAGATTTAAATTTTGATAAATTCATTGATAGTAAAAAATTCACTTTTAATTATTTGTTCCTATTAAGAAAAGTAAAAATTTTATGGAATAATAAAAAGTTGTTTATCATTACTTCATCCATTATAAAAGTACAATTTGTAATATAATTTAAAATTATAATTTATATATTATAATAGTGGAACTTTATTTTAAAATTTAAAGTTATCAACATAATTATCAAGCCATTAAAAATTTATGTGATAATTTCATAAAAGTATTCTATTATAAGAATGATAAATACTTAAAAGGTACCAAATTTAATAAAAAGTAAAGTATTTTGTCATTAAAAAAAGTTTATAAATAAAAAGTATCTATAAAGTACTAATTTTCTTATGATAGCATATTAATATAAAATCAAAGTTTATGACATGATTTAAAATTATAATTCATACATTATAACTGTGAAATTTTATTTTAGAACTTGAAGTTATCAACATAATTATCAAGTTATTGAAAATTTTTGTGTTGATTCCATAACAGTATTCTTCTTTAAAAATGACAAATACTTAAAAGATACTAAATTCAATAAGAATTAAAGTGACAAATACTTAAAAGATACTAAATTCAATAAGAATTAAAGTATTTTGTCATTAAAGAAAAGGTTCGGAAACAAAAAGTGTCAATAAAATACTAATTGATTTCATAATTATAGATCAAAGGAAATTTTACAACTAATACTATGTAAAAACATATTCTTAAAATGGATTTTAGTTTTATTGATGATAATTAATGATGTATAATGTAATGACATTTTCATCTCACCAATGTGTTTATGATATATGTTATGTATTTTTTGTTGTATTATAATTGCGTACACATTATTATTTTTATCAAAAAGGTTTTTATGAGACATTATTGTATATAATTATAAAATCATATATATTTTATAAGTTTTATATGGTAAATTGCAAGTGTTATAGTATATGAAACGAAGTATACTAAATAAATAAGACATGTCATTATAACTCACATTGAATAGTTTATTATATTATGATTGAATTATGAGATATTATTATCATTATTTATGCACAATGATTAATATAATAAACTCAAATTAGGTTAAGTGAGAGAATGTTAGAATATTCCCAGTTAATGGTGTGATAATATTCCTAAACAATATTTTTATTGAAAAATCAATCATAATGTAGCCCGATTAATAAATAATATTATAGTATGTTATTATGTTATTATGGAAAATAATCTCAAATATAAAAGTTAGGAGAAATAAATTAATTATTAGGCTAAAGCAAAATTTTCAGTTGTATCAATGGTTTTAATTTTTACAAATTTAAATATGTTATTTACTATATTATTTATATAAATATATTTAATTTTAAAATCTTAAAAATTCACGTTTCTAATAATAAATTTAGTAAGCAATCTCACACTATATGTTCAAGATTTCAAACTCCTTACTCGAATCATTTCAACCTTAACTAAAGGTTGACCAATGATTATCTGTATTAAGCCCTTTTAATCAACTTTACTTTTAATTTCCTCAAAATTTTATTTTTGTAAATTGCTTGCTCATAATTTTTATTTATGTTTGTATCTATCTATTTTAACCTAATTCAAGTTCTGATTTTGTCGTCACAAATGAATAAACAACACTAATGTTATATTTGTTGCTTATTACTCATCATGTATATGCTTTTGGATGGAAATTAGAAAGACTTCTTCTTTTTTTCTTCTTTTATTTCTTTTTCTTTGGCTAAAAACAATAAAGGCATTTTGTGTGGGTGAATATCCTCACTTGCACATTAAAGACTTTAACATTGCCATTGTATACCATTCTAATGAGGCATAATGCAAATTTAGCTAACAATGTGTAGACTTACTACATTGTAACAAGTGGGCATAAAGATTTAATAGTTTAATGAGGCTAAACCTAATGGAGTAAAGCTTGGCAAAAATATTTGATGTCATATGACAAATAAATTAACTTGTTGGCTTGTGATGTTGTACATGGAGCACATGCTTTTCACTTTACAACACATAATTGACTATGAATTTTTAGTTTCCATTCTTATGGTTGTCGACATAAGAACATGGAAATTCAAGTAGAATACAAGATGACTTATTTTAATATATACAAAATAATGAGTCTTTTACAGCCTATGATATTTATTTGTTATAATACCCAAAAAAAAATGAGAAAAAGTTATGAACTACTCTTTTTTCAAGTAAAAATGCCTATCAGAGTTGGTTTTGCACACATAAAAAGGAAATGGAGCAATTTTTCTTTTTTTCACAAGGAAAAACTACAAGTGGACTAACAGATTAAGGTTTTCATTTACTAATTAAAACTAGTTAGAGATTGTAGGGTTAAACATTAGACTTAAAATTAACTATTTAAGTAATTTCTCTATTCAATTTTGTGACTAATACATGATATGAAATACTTTAAATTTATCAATTTTGACGTCACATTATGTGTAATCCAATCAATATGAATCCATTATCTCAAACCTTGTTTTGTCATTTGCTATCCACCATTAACAAAATTTGTCATACATATTTTACTTCCATTACACCATAAAGCAACTATAGCAATGGTCATAAATCACTACTTAAATTCCTAAAATTGCTACTTAATATCTGAGGTAGCAGTTTGTTGATTATGGTTTTATATAGGCATTGCAATAGCCTTTATACAATGATTTAAAAGTTTATTGCTTTAAAGGCTATTGCAACAAAATAAATAAATAAATAAAAACAACCACTGCAATGAAGGTTTAATCCAATAGTTATTGCGATCAATAACATTAGTTTTACAAAATTTTACATGGTACTTAATAGGTGTATAAGTAGCAGTTACTTAGCCAACGAGTACGATCAAAATTTGTTATTACAACAATTTTGAGTTGTAAAAGTATTGGTGCCAGTACTAAAAGGCGACATTTTTTGGACAAAAAGATAATATTTTTGAGATTTAAAAGCAACAGTTTGGAGACAAAATGTAACGATTTTGAATTATAAAAACAATAGTTTTGAGACTCAAAAGCAATGAGTTTGAATAATAAAGACAACAATATTGAAATCTAAAGGCAGTGCTTTTAAACATAATGGTAATGGTTTGAATAATAAGTACACTAGTTTTTCAATTGAAACACCAATAATTTTAGAATTTTAAATTGTTTATAGTAATTTGTTATTTTAGTTGCTCACAATTGGCATGCAATTTTTGAAATGATAAATACTTTGTCAATGCACCAATTATTTGAACAAACATTAAAAGTTTATCATAAAAGGTCTACAAGAATAAAATATAAAAAAATATTATCATAATGTATACATATTTAATATAGTTGACAAAAAAATAAACCAATTAAATAAAAGACTTAATCCACAATATATCTGCTTAGCGAGCATTATTATTGCCATCATTAACAACATCATATAAAAAGGAAAACAATTGAGTGAGTATAGTTCCAACAATTAAAGATATATCTAATTAATTACAATTAAGTAAGTAAAAACAAATGACTTATGTCTCTAAGTATATCTAATTGAGTGGATATGCAAACATGGAGCACTAAAAGCATCACCTATATATACATATGCAAAAGAATTGAATTCGTACAAAGCTTTTTTGACCTGTTATTTACATATTTGCTTAGTTTTATCAATTCGTTATGTTGGTTTTTTATCATTGCCTATATATACATATACAAAATAATGGAATTTAAATTATTTCTTATATAAATAAGCAATAAATTCAATATATACATATTTAGGTTAGAGTGAACATTGAAAAAGCATAAAGAAAAGGTAATAGAATGTTTATAAGCCCTAAAGATTTAATCAAGAACAGTAAAAAAGCCAAAAAAAAAAAGAAGGTGTAAAAAAATTTTTCAATTCCTTACAATTAGTACAAGAAAAGGTAAAAAGATCATAAACAAAGTATGAAGAAACGTTTAAAATCACAATCTTTAACCAAGAAAAATGGAAAATCGTAAAGAAAAAACTAAAATAAATGTTTCAAACTCTCAATTTAATAAGAACCCTTTAAAATCACAAAGAACATACAAAAAACTATTTAAAACCCAAAAGATTCTAAAAACTATGAAATAAAAAAATCAAGGTTGCTTAGATAGGGATTGGAAAAGGAGAAACTACCAAGGAAATCATAGTGAAGAGCAGAGGTAAAAATTAGAAGAGGAAAAGAGTTGGTAGAGATGGGCACAGAGCCTATGGGGATTGGTGTAGAGCAAAGCAAGGCTAGAAGTATTAATTGGTGTATAGCCAGCATCAGTGAGAAATGAAGAGGAAGGCCTATTCCAAGGTGGATTTTGGTGGTGAAGGAACATAATTGTGAGACCACGGTCATCATTCTTGGTGTTCACTATACTATTACATTGCACCGCTTTGCATTTTTGGGTTTCAAAGGATTGTTTAGGGTTTCAAATTAAGGAAGTAGGTGGAGAGGATTAACACTAAGGCTCAATTTGAAGAGATTGTTTGACAATGAGCTTAAGTTGAGAGCTTTGCTTATCAATGAACTCAAGTTAAGAGGACTTAGGGTTTTAAAAGGAAATGATGATTGATTGGTACCTTTGTGGCTCAATATAAGTGAATAAATAATGTAATTTGGGTGTTAAAACAACTGTTGTATTATCTTTTAAAATTGCTAGGAAATCTTGCTACATAAACTGCTAGTAAAACCTTCCAACATTGTTGCATTCAAACACATCATGTATCGATTTTGTACTGTCACATTAAATTTCTTGCCTTAAAGTAGCGTGAGTTAAAAGTTGTTACTCAACCTATTTAAAATTGTTGTGTAAAAATATAAATGACTTCAATTTTAATTTGTTGCCTTAAAATTTATGTTTCAAAGTAGTATGAGTCAACCACTATTGCTCAAACCATTCAAAATTGCTTCATTTAATCACATATATTTCAATTGCTGTCTTAAAATTACTACTTAAAAGTAGCATGAGTTTGAAATTACTATTGCAACTATTTCAAACTACTATTTTTAAACATATATCAAATCAATTCATAACTAATACTAAAAAATTATCTCATAAAAGTTACTATTACCACAAATTTTGTAAAATTATTTATACGATGATCATAACCATTATCTTATATTATTTTAGTGATAAATTTAAATTGTTAAAAAAAATTATAGTTATAAATATGTTACATTATAGTATTTATTTATATATGAGATTTATTATTTGACCACCTGATCCAATAATTTAAATTTGTTTATTAACTTTTTGGCATGGTGTTAAGTTCTTCACAAGAATTAGTTTCTTATAAGATTCTTTATAATTCAATAATTTAAGTATTTGAGTTGATAGGATTTGAGAATTTCCTAAAAGAAAAATAGCACAATAATTTCAAGAAAAAAAAGTCTTAACTAATTATTAAGAATTTCAAAGAAACACTAAAGCGCAAACAAATTGATGCCTTAACAAGAAAGACGTCTGATTTAGGTCTCTGTCCATCACAAGACATTTCAAACTCATTCTTACACCTTGCAGTCTTCCAATACATGTAATTTTGTATTGCATGGCCATGAGTAAAATCATGAATGCACTACGTTGATGCGTGGGAGTATGCTCCCAAGATATATTGTTTTCGGAGGAATTTAATCTCGATCAACACGTAAACCAGTTCAAGCTTGGAGACCAAAAAAATACACATATAAATTTCATAACTGAATAACTGTTTAAGGTATAAAGTTCAAAATATGACTTTGGTAGCTTCTTGCCTATCCACAATATGTATTAATGATTTCGATAAAGAAATGTCGTAACGGTTAAAATGCATCCATATGTAGATCTCACGCATAAATTAAGCCTTGCAGTGATAAGATACTGTAGCCATTCTTGAATCTTTAAATACTATGCCCGTCATGGGTTCTAAAATAAGCAGAAGGATTCTCGTCCGGTCCAACTTGTTTACCTTCTCCACCGAACAGACCATGACCAATCTACGTCACAACAACCAACCACCCTTCATATCCTTTAAAAAAAAAAGAAAAAGCAATACGAACAAATTTCTCATAAAATTCACTAATTAAGTGATAACACGCATCTTTGTCTCTCTTTGTGAAGGAAAATGGAAAGAGTCGAAGTATGGTATTGAAATATGCCAATAGACATAATTTAAAAACAACAAAATATGGGAAAGAAGTTGTAAAGAGTCATACGATGATTACGTAGAAGACAGAAAATTAGTGCAAATAGCTTGTTACAATGGCCAAAATTTTTTCAACGGCTTTACATAGCTCTAGAAAACTTTTTAGCTTCCAAACATGGTAGTAAACACAGGATTACAAGTGAAGTGTAGTTTAAACATTAACTCTAGCTCTAATCGTGGCATCAAGCTTGGATGTCTAATAGAAAGTACAGTGGGAATGCAGATGGAATGAGCTGAATAAGAGTTTAGTGTGATGGATTGAGCTGAATAAGAGTTTAGTGTGATGGATGTATCAGAGTAATGAGTTAGTTATTAAATACGATTAAACTTTTACATTAAATAGAAAGAGAAAAATTTTGAATTATATAAATATAAATACTACACATTTTAGTAGATTATCTTTTAGAAATAAAATAATGACCTTATAGTATTAGAGTCAACTCAATTTCGACTCGGTATTTCTCACCAAGTATTTTATATGAAAAAAATAAGAGAAATCACAATCCTAGATAAAAATATCGATAAATTTGATAAAAGAAAATATAATAAGTATATTAGTCTAACGAGATATCAGATAAGAAAATTATATAAATATAAATATTATAATAAATTACCTTTTAAGAAAAAAATAATTACACGTAACATTAGACTTCACGAGCGGTGTCAAACATCAATTTCCAACGCATAACACACACTTTCTCTCTCCCTCCCCCATTTAGCCCTCCTTTTTGACCTATCTTGAAGTCCTAACACCAGCTACTTGTTCTCTAATCTCCTAGTATGTTTCTTATCTCGTAGGCACACCCCGTGCATTCATATCCATCATCATGCATGCGGTCATCATTTTCATTCTCTTCCTCGTAAAATTATTATTCATTATAAGGAATAAAAAGAACCTATTGCTATAAAACCACAAAATTATAAACACAAATGCAACGATCCAAGGAAAATAACTTGTGATCTCAAAATGTTCCAAAACAATGTGAAACAAGTTCGAAATAACATTATTTTTCACAATCAATAAAATAACGAAAATACCGGTTAATGATTAAAATGCGATCTCAAATAGACCTAGACTATCTATGGATTGCAAAGCCTATTATTTTAATATTTCAACAAGCGCAACTTTTGTCTTTTCGCTTGGTCTCTTTTATTTTTTATCTTGAATACATCAGTTGCACACATAAAATAAAAAATAAAAAAAAGAATCAATATTTTCCTCTTTTCCTGGAAAAGATCGTATGTCGTTCACCACAGCATGCATGTCAGATCTTGGAAACTCCTTTCGCCTATTTTGGCTAACACTGGCAAGAAATAGATCAACTGGTTGGCTGCAACCCCCCCTGATTTTTTCTCTTTCCTTTTTTAGGTTCTTGTTTAGGTTGGAAATTTCCTGTTGGGGCTTTTTATGTTGATAAAAACATCTCGTAGCTGCTGCTTAAAATCATAGTGATGAGGGTTTGTGTGTCGAGATTACATAGTTTAAAAAGAGTTAGCAAATAATTCAAAAATTGTGTTTGCATCTTAACCACGGTTTCCTCAGCTCAGCGCAACTTCCCACCGCAGTACTGAACAGGCGCTGAAGGAGCACCACCAGCTGTACACTTTGGCGGTAGAGCTGGCCTCACGGTTAAAAAAAAAAAAAAACAAAAAAAGAAAAGAAGTAAGTAACCCTAAGTTTTAAGAACTGAATTGATAATCGAATCCAAAAATTGATTAGATCAAAATTTAATCAGTTCAAATAATTTAATTAAATATGAAATTGAATAAATTAATATTTGAAATTTAATATATACAAATTTAATATCTATATGCATTATATAATAATAATATTAATATGTAAAATATAAGAGTATAAAAAATATAATTGTTACATATATTATAATATTATATTTGAAAATGTTAATTATTAAAAAATTATAATTTAATATATTATAGTATTAAAAAATTAATTAGTATATTGTACTAAAGGATATAGGAAATTAAAATCAAATAAATTAAATAGAAAGTACATGATGGTTTATATGTTTTTACTTTATAGTAATTTTGTGTTCTTTTTAAAAAATTAATATAAAAGGTATAGTCTAAATTAGAAGAATAACTGCAAACTACAAAGTAAATCATTTTCAAGAAATGAAAAAAGAAAAATAACCAAATATAAAATAAATATATGAAGGCCACAAATTTAACGTTTTGCAGTCGTAAAGTGCGTTTGGGACCTCCCTTTGCTCCAGGTTCGAAGCGCTGGGCAGCCGAAAAGGCCGCCGAGTTTTCCCCATTTTTTTCAAGGTAACGTGGCATATCCTGGGACAACCACGTTGCTGAGTGGCAACTGATCAAATCTAGGAAAATCGAACTCTCTCCACTAGTTTATAATTTAACCAATTAATTCACTGATTTGCACATCAATTCTCATAACTTGTGGTTTTCAGAGATAATTAAATTGAAAATTAAACTAAATTTTAATTTTATTAATCAAACCAATCGATCGGTTTGATTTGATTTTCAAAGTTTGAAGTAATCAAAGAGAAATTTTCTAAAATTTTTGAAAATTGCCCAAATTCTCAGGTGGGGCAATGCCTTCAATTAATAGTCGTTGACCGGTTCAATTCCAAATGCAGGCTCTAAGAATACAAGAAAAAGAATCATCAATTTGAACTCATCTTTCCTTATATCTTCTTGTGACTCGTGACCCTTTTTTTTTTTTTCTTTTTTTTTGGGAGTTGTGTTGAGCCACTCAAAAACCCTCAAACATGGAACAATTTCTTAAATTCAAACCCCCCAATCTCCTCGTCTCCTACCCAAACGATTTATTCTTCAGCATCTGAAGGGGTATCTGTATATTAAATATGTCGCATTTTAATTAACTTTTTTTTTGGTACACAAAATTTAATTAATTGAATGTTATATTCGTATGTTTTCTTTATAAAAAATTTATTGGTGAATAACCAATGCTATCCATTTAGATATTGCAGAATTACATCTCTCTCTCTCTCTCTCTGATTTTTTTTCTGTTTACTTATTCCCAAAATTTTTTAATTTAACCCATTTTTAAGGTAAGTCTAATAAACTTAATAGCAAATATGTGTGTAAAAAAATAATTTAAACGAGAATTAATTAAAAAAATATAAATAAATATAACAAGTACTTTATAATTATATAACATATAGCATTATTGTGTGATAGAAAGAATTTTTCCAGAGTCAGTCGAGAAGTGAACAGAGATCAAAAAATTTAGAGCCATTGATCGTAACCCGGAACTGAATTGCCCGGATCCGGGTTGGGCCCTACTTTCATGTTCCTCAAATAGGAATAGAGATATTTGCATAAAGCCTCGTCTTAGAACCATAAAAATAAAATTTAAAAAGAAGAAAGAAAAAAAAAAAAAGGGGGGCTCAGAAAAGCAGCCGATAAGGCCAGAGACAGGTGGTGACGTGATAATGACTCCCCAGGACATACAGACAAAAATCAAAACCCGAGGAAGTGATCCCAATAACATACCAATCCAAACAAAAAGGAAGGACAAACTGGTCAATTTACTCAGAGAGATTTGGGAATAAATGAAAATAATAATAAGAAGAAAACAAAAAAACGAGTGGGGGAAATGACATCAAAACTCGGCATTTGGTTGGTTTCCAATTGCTATCATTGTCGTCTTCGAAGAGCACCCAATCTCAGGTCCCCCCGTTGCGCACCCACCGCCACCCCCACAAGCCCCGCCTGCCTCCTTATCTCGTCTTTCCTTCCAGCCCCCATCTCTCTGTCTGTCTTCGTGTCCTTCTCTTGATTTAATACGTCTCCCCCGCCCCAATGAAACGCCCACTTGACAGAGAGGATCGGAACCGAGATGCTCCGGTCGCCGGAGAGGATATTAAGATGAAGAAAGTGAAGCACCAGGAGGAAGAAGAGGAAGTGGGGGTCGTTGATTGTGGAACCGGGTTTGTGAATTTGGACGAGAATTTGCTTTTCGAGGTGTTGAAGCATGTGGATGCCAGGACGCTTGGCAAGGCCGCCTGCGTCAGCAAGCAGTGGCACCGGACCGTCCAGGACGAGAGGCTCTGGGAGCTGATCTGTACCAAGCACTGGGCTAACATCGGCTGCGGCAACCAGCAGCTTAGATCCGTAGTCCTTGCTCTCGGCGGGTTCCGCCGCCTCCACTCTCAGTACCTGTGGCCTCTGTCTAAGCCCCAGTCGAATTCCAATTCTTCTTCTTCGTCGTCGTCTTCGTCTTGGACTCCTCCTCCGATGATTGGCGCGAAGCCGCCGTCAAGATGGGGGAAGGACGAGGTCCATCTGTCTTTGTCTCTGCTTTCGATTCGGTACTATGAGAAGATGAATTTCAGTAGCAGAGGCAGGCGAAGTTAAGATCTAAATAATTATGAAATTTACACATAATTAATAACAATATATGACTAAGTTTCTGTTAACATTTGTAAGTGTTGGGGTTTTATCTTTCTTACCTTCTATCTAAATTTCCCCTGGGATTTTGTTTCTAGTGTTTTCTCTCTCTCTCTCTCTCTCTCTCTTTTTTCTCTTCTAATTCTATTTTCTTTCATTGGCTTGTTGTACTTGATATGGGTTTTTACTAATTACAACTGTACTCTGTAACTTCTATTGCAAATGAAGTGATTGTGATTACCATTCTCTTTAGAAATCTGTGTGTGGATAGGAAGAAAGTGGGGAATGAAGGAAGAAAGAATGTTTTTGAGTGGTTCACAGGGTAATGCATGGTCGGAGGGAATTGGCACATACAGACACGGCCAAAGGGTCCTAATTGTGATAAAATGTCTGCTACCGTCCACGCTTTCTGGCAATTTTGACATTAGAGGCTTAGGGCTGGGGGGGGCCCCAGTTTTGCTAAGAGACAAGAGAGATTGGTTTTTGTTGAAGATTACATTAGATCCCATCTGTTATAAAAGCCGAAGTCCCTGGAATGATTCGACGTTGTCGTATTGGCAGTCGTTTTCCCTTTAGAGATGCCAAACCGAAGTGGGCCAAGACAAGCGTAGCTTGACTTTTTGGTTAAATTAAACCTATGCACATGCAGTGCTCTTGGTTTCTTTTTCTTTTTCTTTTTTCTTTCTTTCTTTTTTTTTTTTTTTTACATTTTCTGTTTTTGTTGTCTGCAATGTATACTTGGGAGTTTCGTATTTAGATTTTCTGCCAGAAGGGTTATGCGTAATTCATTCTGGTTTACTTGTGTCACCATTCTCACGCCATGTGGTGCTGTCTGGAAGCCTGCGGTTGACCCTCCCCCAATTGCAGTGCACTACTCTGGTTTACCATCCGGTTGGATTATGAATTTTCCCAGGGCACGCTAACATTTGTAGCTACGCAACATTCCTTCGCCGCACGATGGAAATAAGAAACGAGAGAATTTCCAATAAGGTGGGTAAAACAAATTCCTTATCAGTGTAATATAAAATTATTTTACATCTATAAAAGTTTGCATTAATAAAGTCATTTATTATAAATAAACGATACATACATCATTTTAGACAATCAAATTATAATCTATTCATATAATTGTTGCTAATTGTTATTTTTTATTGTTGTAACTAATAAATAAAAAAAAGATTTAGTGTTTGGTTAAGAGGTTGTTTGGTTTTTCTTTTTTAGGAGATATTGTTGCTGTTTATTTTGAAATAAGGTATTAGGTATTTGATAAAATTTTTTAAAAGTTAATTTTTATTGATAAATTTATTAAAAAATAGTTGATAAGAAAAATAATTTTGGACTACTTTTTGAATATAATAGCAATTCATAAATAGTATTTAAATTAAATATCCTCAATAATAATATTTTAAGTACTTAAATATTTCTTTTTTTCTATAATAAATAGAGGTCCTAATTAATTATTTTAATAATTAAAAATAATAAATAATAAATAATATTAATCTAATCAAATACTATTATTTTGTTTTATTTTATTTATTAATAATAATAATAATAATTAATAACAACAATCAAAATAAAAAATAATAATAATGAACAACAAGTAAACTAAATGAGTTTAAATTGATATATTTATATTTATTGTTAAGAAACTGAACACTCGTAACAAATTTAAAAAGTTAACTCTCTCGAAGTTGTTCCTGAGAGTGAAGGGAACCGAATTGACATGCCTCACAGTTTAACACGTGTTTCAAAAAGGGTTCTTTCCCTTTTCCCTTGCATTTTATCAACACGTCCAACGCTTTAACAATCAGCGTTGTCAAACTCAACCCGATTTGCCCGATCAAATTGGTGACTCAGAGAACCGGCTACTACACCGAGCCGAGTTGCTCAAAAAATCGGATGAGCCTATGACCTGGTTGGGCCGAGCGGGCTTTTCTGATCCGGATAACCCAATAACCCGGTTAGCTCAGACTAGGTCTACTGCTAATTCAAAATAATCAAAACGGTGAGCTTTGTTCTGTTCTATCTCTGTCGTTCTCTTCTTGCCTTTGGCTTCGCCTTCTCCCTTGCTTGACAGAGATCCTTAGCTCTCCACTTTCTTAATTCACATTCACATTCACATTCACAGAGAGAGAGAGAGAGAGAGAGAGAGAGAGAGAGAGAGAGAGAGAGGAGCGGAGAGAACTAAAAAAGCCCCCCAACGTCACTTTTGCCATTTTCTCCAGCCTTACAATTCGCAAAAGAATACAATGGGAAAAGATGGAAAAAATTTTAGGTTTACTTCAACTCCTACAGTCCTACGCTGCTCTCATTCCATGCCACGCCAAGTTTCTTTAGATTTCCTGAGTTTCTCCAGTCTATAAGGTTGGTTCTTCTGCATCTTTTCTATTTCCTTCTCTAATCACTGGTTTTGAGTTATTCTTTATCGTGTTCTTTACCTCTGGTTAGGAATTAAGCTATGGTTGGCATCCTTTTTCCATTTTAGTGAATCGATATAGAGCTATGATTCCTAATTACAATCTTACTGTCATACTCTAGTTTCTTTTTGTTCCTTACCCGTCGTCTAAGAGCGTGTAATTTCTTTAATATATATATATAACTCAGCGCTTTTTTAAAGATACCCAAAATTGCTTTATCTTAAGTAATACTGGTAGACCAGAACCAGTGATTTTTGTAAAAGTATTAACAGTTACTTTGCCTTTAGTTACACTGATTGGCAAGGATCAATGTTTTGTTCTTTTTTTTTTTTTCCTCATTTCATTTTGTAGATTGATAATTAGTTCATCACAATCTAATGCAATATGAAAAGACGTGAATTTATTGTGCAATAATTGTTGCAATAATTATTTATAGGGAATAATATTGTTAAATAAGTAAAATTAGTTTATAAAATAAGAGTTATTAATACGTTAATTCCTACAAACTTGTATTTCTTATAAACTCTGTAAATATTTAAATATTTGATATCTTCATCTTGTTCATATTAATAGTATTTCCCAATCCAAGTTTTTTACCTTAAATTTACTTAGTATCTCCCTATAAAATGTTGATTATAGCACAAACATACCTAACTAGCATATATGAATCTAGTAACCTTATCCTCTCCAACATTTACTAAATGAACTACAAGCTTTGGAAAATATTTTTCAAATTAATAAAAAATATTTATATGATTATTTTTATATATTTTACAATACTATAAAAAAACATGATTCTTTAAAATTTTATTACAAAATTACCAAAAATCTAAACTTGTTTTACAATTTTATTTTTGAATAAAAAACCTATAATTTATTTTTTAATTGGTTTGATAAATATACGTTCAAAAATAAAAACTAAACATCTACTCTTTAGGCAACTTAAGGTTACTTACTACCAAAATACCTAAACTTAAATTTTTACAAAATTTCTTATGAGAATGATGATCTTAAAAAGCTTTTTAAAATGATTATCCACCATAATAATTTTACAAATACCCATCTTCGTTTTATAAGAATTCAACTAACTAAGATAGAGATACTTATCCAAAAGTCCATTATTTTCCCTTTTTCTACACAACCTAAAACTCAAAAGTTGAAAATTTTTATTTTCAAATTATACAAAAATTTCAAATCTATTCAAAATTAGACAAATAACCATCAATTTATTCAAGCCATAAAAGCCTAGTTGAGTAAGTTAGAACCATTATCTTTAAATGTTGATAAAAAAATTGTAAATACGATAATCAAAACTTTAATAAGGAAGCTTTCTAATAAAAAAACCCTCAAATAAATTGTCTTTATTGACCTAATTCAATATATGGATTCATGATACCAAATTTAGATGTTCAAAACAAACCCAACACCTTAATTCAATGCAAATTTAATGTCTTTTCAATTTATAAATGAAAGATTAATGACATATTTGAATATAATAACTTTAATTTACTATAACAAATGACCATGACTGCGTAAAATCTCAAACAAAATTATTGTTGAACTCTTAATTGTAAAATTTTCAGAATAGTTAAAAGAATAGTAGGATTATTATCTTATAAATGAACAACATTTAGAAATTGTAGAAGCCATCCAAACTACAAAAAATGGTATACTCGTCCTTGATCAACTAGGAAACACTATTTAAGATGTTGTCACCACCCTCATCCTAATAATCTTATTATATTTCACATGAGATTCCTTGTACCTTAAGAATAAAAATACTAAACTACTCAGTAATTTTAGATGCAAAAAACTTAATGACTTTCAAAACTACAAAACTACCTTCCTAACTAGGATAATACTCAAGGAAGATTTAAACTAAATTTTTTGGAAAGAAATATTTCTTATCAGCTTACTAACTCTTTGAGAAAACAAGGTTAAAAATTCTATACAAATCTTAATCCTTATGATTAGTTAACTTATGGGAAACTAATTGCTTTGCCTAAAAAAAAGGACTTAAGATCTATCAAGATATTAAGCTCCAATGACACCTTAAATGAGAAATAAAGCAAAGTCGTGAAGAAGTAGAAATGTTTTGCTAACAATTTGACTTTAGTTTCCCAAAACCTCAAAACTCAATCTATAAGGTCAATTATAAAAAAAATTTCTTATATAAAAAAACTCATAAATTATAGGAATCTTACAAATTAAGGAAACAATCCTATTATGAAAAATCCTTACCTAAGAAGTCCCAACTTAGGCCATTTGAACAAAAAAACCTTTAAACAAATAACTAGTCCTGAACAAAGGATGTCATATGCTATAGATGTGGAAGGAAAGGCCACATTTTCAAATATTGTAAATTTAATTGTAGACTATAGTAACTACAACTAAAAGAAAAAACTATTACAAAAATATAAGTTCTTTTTTTGCAAACCTTTAGTTTTGAGTCTAGTTCTCCCTAACTCTCGTATGATGAATAGCCCCTTTAATTAGATGAACTCCAACTAGCTTATTAGGTATTGATTTAGAAACAAAGCAAATTAATATGCTTAATAAAGATCAAGATTTTTTTTTTTGATATTACAAGTATATTACTAACCCCTTTTTATAAAAGGAATATTTAGATAAATTTCTTAAAATTGTTAAGGGAAAACTTCAAGATAATTTACCTTTGAATAATACAACTACTTATAACCTCATTATAATATTAGCCAAAAAGATTTCCAAAAAAACTTGTCCTTATAATTCAGAATTTACAAATAGAAATCAAAACCATTAAAAAAGAGTTTAGAAAACTCAAACAAAAACAACACAAAAATGTAAACGTCTTACAACTTCTTTTTACAAAATATTTAGAAACATAAAAAACTAATAGTGAGGATCCAAAATTATAGAAAGTAGAAAACTTAGAAAAGGTTCTAACACATTTTCCTTTTGTCCTTAAACATGTTACTTTACAAAAATATTTGATCAAAATTACTCTCATTTTTTCAAATGATTTCAAAAGTAATACTATAACTTTATTTAATACTGGAGTAGATTTAAATTGTATCATATAAGGAATATTATCACAAAAATTTCAAGAAACAATGAATGAAAATTTTTTTGTTGCCAATAACTTAAAAATGATTAGCATCAATAAAGCAATTGTTTTTGTCCAAAATTGGAATTTTAAAATTAAAATTACCTTTGTATTAGTTGAAAACATGCATCATATTGTTATATTAAGACATTGCTCATTAATTTGATTACCCCTATATTGTCAATTATGATGACATTTTCTCCAAAATTAGGATAGAAAAACTTATGTTCTTTTTTTAAAACAAAAAAAAAAACTAAAAACAAGATTAGTATGTTGATTTTAGCCAAACAACAACACTCTTTCCACTTACAAAAAGATGTTTTCTTACAAAGCATTAAGCAAAGTTTATAAGACTTTTGGGTAAAAGAGAAAATTTCTGTCTTTTAAGAGCGTCTTTACGATGAACTTTGTTTAGATTTACTAAGTGTCTTTTGGAATAGAAATCAGCATATAATTGACCTACCCTATGAATCCAACTTTAATGAAAAACAAATTTCTACGAAAACTCAACTTATCCAAATGAAAATTGATCTAGAATAACATTGTAAACACGAAATCCAAAATCTAGAATCCAAAAAACTAATCACCAAATCCAAGTCCCTTTGGTCTTATATAGCATTATATGTGAATAAACAATCAAAAAATGAATGAGGAACACCTAAACTAGTTATAAATTAAAAACTTTTGAACAAAAACTTAAAATGAATTAGGTATTTTATTTCCAATAAAAAATATTTGCTACAAAAATTACACTTTGCTTTTTAGTTGGAAAAATGCCCCTTTAAAATTTTAAAAAATTATGAATGACATTTTTCAACCTCATTTAAAATTTTAACTTGTTTATATTGATAAAGTACTAATTTTCTTCAATTTCATTAAACAACATTTCAAACTTTTACAAACTTTTTTTTTTGTTACAAAACAAAATGGTTTGATAGTTTCTTAGTTAAATATTTCTCTTTTCCAAACTTACGTTAAATTTCTAAGTCATTGCATCACCTAAGAAATTATTACTCTTATTGAGAGAGCCTTAACTTTTGCAGACAAATTCTTTGATAAATTCCTTGATAAATTTGCCAACACTTTCTTAAGTCTAAATTATATTCTAAACTTAATTGTATTGCAAAACATTAATCATATTGCAAAACCATTACATGATCAATTAAAGAAAAATCCTATTCCTTAAACACCTCACCATACTGTTATTGTTTAGCAGATTAAAATGTAGTTATGAGAAATCCCTTATCTTTATCTTACAAACCCTTTAACTTCCAAAATTATTGAAACCAATACCTCTTATTTAGGTTATAGAGGTATTATAAAGCAACTTTAAAAAGGCAAAAAAAAGATAGTTCAATTCACTTCTATACATTAGAATGATTATTAAAAAAATTATTCTACTATTAAAAAAGAAATCATTTTCTATTGTTATGTACATTATAAAATTTTAAAGTGATTTATTAAAATAAATTTTTTTTTGCATTAATTGTAATTATGTAAAAGAAATTTTAGAAAAAGATGTTCAAAATATTGCATCAAAATACATTTTGACAAGCCATCCTTTTTATTTTTGATTTTGATATTAAAACTTATTAAAGAGATGTAAATTTCATACATGATTTTTTTAATTTGAGAATTTCTCTAAAATAGACCCTAAATGCCTTGAAAAACTAAAGTTAAAGGAAATTTTCCTTTACAAAACCAAGAGGAAGAAAAATCCGGTGTTACCCCTGAACCTACAAAATCCACCAATTTGGCTTAGCCTATTAGGTCTTAGAATTGACATGGTTATTGAGGATGAAAAAACTCAATCATCATAAAAACAACTTCTAATTCAACAATAAGTAAAATCTTTATCCAATTAACTAAAATTATTTATGATATTATAAACCCTTTTTTAGACCTAAGAAGATAAATCTCTTTAATTTAGATTTCAATAACAAGACATAGGATCTTTTTCAAAATCAAAAACCTTATCTCAAAAAGATTTACAAAAATAAACATCTTCAAATACTTCAAAATTTGTTTTATCACAAACACATACGTCAAAAAAAACTTCGACATATTTTCTCAAAACTCATTTTAAAAATATTTTTACAATGATAATGAGACTTTCTATGATGAAAACTCCTCTATAGCAATCTCAAAAATCTTTCCTCTAAGATAGTATTTTAAACCTTGGGATCTTACCAAACTTCAACCTTATTATATAACAGTTCTAAAAATAATTGGGTTTGTAAAATTCAAGCACTTCTATTTAGAGAAAAACCACTCTTAATCCACATATTCTACTTATCATATACAAAAAAATATTCAACTTAGGACAAGACATCACAAAACCAAAATTTTTTCTCGTTAACCTTAAAACTAAACTAAATCACTCTTTGTTCTTTTCCTATTATGATTATCAACAAGTAAAGTTTAATACTTTTCTTCTCTAAAATCATAAGGGAGTCATTTTTGGTTATTTTTAAAATTAGTTTAAACAATGGTGAAATTATTTTGAATCCTCATTAGATATACTTATCTTAAATGTCTAAGAAAGTTATGATTTGTTTAAATAGTAATATGAACTTGTAAATGAAAAAAGGAGATTCCTTTTCTCAACAAATTTTTTTTTACCTTGAGTTTTAACTTGGTTTTTTTAAATATCAAAACCAAGATAATATTCTTTTCCTTATTAAAAGATTCGAGGTAAAATGATGAGATTCCTTCCAAGTCCTCGACAAAATCTCAAAATCTACTGTAATGGAATGACTCATAACCTAACAAAATATATGGATAAGGTCTCAAAATACTACTTTACTAACTCAGAAATCACATGCCTTAGCCCTTTTAATAATAACCCAAACTAAATAAGAATATTTTACAATAATGTAACAATTATTACAAAATAAATTCGTGTCCTCTCAAATTGCATTAGATTCTGATAAACCAACCATCAATCTTTAAGATGAAAATGATAATGATTGTTTTGACATACTTTTTCTTGTTCCCCATAAAAATAAATTTAAAGAAAAAAAAAGGAGAGAACAAAATACTAATACTTACTTGCTAACATCACTGGAAGACAAAGTAACTTTTGGTGCCTTTACAAAAAGTATTAATCCTAACCTATTAGCATCACTTGGAAACAAAACAACTTTCGATGTCTTTATAAAAAGCATTGGTCCTTACTTGCCTGCATCACTAGAAAACAAATTAACTTTCAATGCCTTATAGAAGCAAAGCACAAATAATCCATCTTTGTCAGTTAAAAAAAGATGGAGAACCAAAGGAATTGATTTCCTATTACATTACCTCTTTTATAAAACCAAAAGAAATTATATTAGGGGCATTCGAAACTTAAACAGATCAAAAATATAAAAAAGAAATCTCTCTTTAAAAAAAAAATTTATCTCCCATAAATTTGTTCTCTCTTTATCTCTTATAAATATTGTAAATATTTGATATGTAAGTGTGTATATATATATATATTATGTTTTTTTTCCTTGATCAAAATTTTGACGATTGAGAGAATGGCTCGCGAAAATTAGTTATGCACTTGTAATCATAATTGGTTGTCAATGATGTTGGATAAACATGTGAACCTACCATCCGCTTTTCACCTCTAGTGAGTCTAACAATGGCTGTTTGTGTAAGTGTGGAGCTCATCAAATTAGATGAAGGTGCTGAAAGCACTCGATTGCATCAATATGTGGCTATGTATCCATTCATTCAAATGTGGTCTAGTTGTTGGGCTGGTATGGAAATCAAGATTTTTCTCTTTCTTTTTAAATGCAACCTTTGCTGCTTCTGCGGTTGCCATGGGGTACAATGGTGATTCTAACTACTAGGTCAGTTTAGAAGTAGTAGAAGTGGGACTGGATGTTACAACATGACTGACTGAGAAGAAAGAGAAAAGGAACTAAAGTGCTACTCAGAGCTGGTTAGAGTAATTTATGAGCTGTTGTAAAAGTTTCGACCAATTACACTCTCCTAGAGTTCTAATTTTCACCACTGACCACACATCAGTTTATGCATCTGCATTTTGTGGAGTCTATTTTGCGTTATATTGATTCTTTGGGATACTGGCAGAGCCCTTTTGGCTTCCATTTTTATAAGCTTGTCTTCAATATACCTCTAATAAAAGCATACTTCCTAGTGAGCCTACTTGACTTATTTTTCATCGAGGACTTGGTAAAATGAGACAAAACTAGCTGCCATGCATAAGAGGGAAAAAAAAATGCTTTTAACCATTGACTGAAGCAGGTTAACCATTAATTCACTGATTAAACTAGTAACCCCATAACACATTTTTATGTGTGGATTGAGATCCGAATTTAATAACTATGTTAACAACGCAAGATTTAATTTGAGGGTTTCCATATTCTTTTGGTCCCTCGCAGGCTAATAAGCATCCAACGGCCCAAAATTTCAAGTCCGCTAGGCTCTGGGTTGTTTAAACTACTTGCTTTTATTGTTGGTTTCATATTATATTCATTTAATATAAAAACATTAATAACAGTACCTCTTGCATTATTCTCGTCAAATACAATTTTTTTTTTCTTTTTTTGATAAAATAAAAATCCTCTCTTTTTTTATTGAGTCTTAGAAGGAGGGGCAAACTACATTTTATTACTGAAGGGAGAAAGGAAAAAAAAAAAACAAAAAAGAAAAAATCTATTGAAGGGCTTGCCTGAGCAGCGTGGGCCTACAAAACCTTTTGTCTCTATGGCACACCCGTGCAGGTATGATTCAACTGCTCATATATATAGATCATGGGCCTATGTGGTATAAAGTTGAATAGAGCAGATCGGGCTAGTCAACAATGTAGATATTGAATCATTGGGCTGATTGTGATGGGGTTAACGCCCTAACCCCAGATAAGAGGAATGCTATTCTATGCGATTTACTTTGAAGTATACTTAAAAAAAAAAAAAAAAAAGGAAACATATATGAGGTAAGAAAGCTTTTTATTTTGGGGTGTTTTTATTTGAAGCCAAATATTCAAAAAGAGGCATAACCTTAATGAGGAAAATTAAGTCGTGAGGGGGTCATTATTTCCCATATAATAATAACCGGGGCCAAACCGCGAATTACCAGCGCCGTTTTGCCAATAATCCGCGACGAGGCTTTGCCGGGCGGGCGAGACAGGGCAGAGTCTTACCCTACCCCTACCCCTACCCTGCTCGGAAGGAAGGAAGGACCTGATCGTAAATCACTTTGGAAAAGAAATGGAAAGCACGGACACGGGAATAAATGACGAATCAGCCACCATATCGGACGACCTGAACACGAAGACGGACTCCGACTCCGAAACTGAAACGGACGACGACTCCGCCGTTCCTCCTCCTTCTCGTGGCCAGGCTCCTTTCCAAGTGGGCGAAAAGGTCCTCGCTATTCACACTAAACAAATTTATGAAGCCAAGGTTACTCTCTCTCTCTCACTCTCTCGCACTCTCTCTCTCTCTCTCTCGTTCTTTTCTTTCTTCGCTTTAGCTTTTTAGAGCACATATATATATATATGTATATGTATATATTGAAAAGGAGGAGCTTTTGTTAAGAAAGCAGAGGCTTTCTGAGTGGCAATGATTTATTGATTTTAGAGGATGTTGAGCTGTAATAAGGTCGAGTATGATCAAGTTAATTATTCATCCAAAGAGGGCCAAAACATTAAAAAAAAGAAAAAAAAAGCTTGATCGATTTTCTTTGATATGGTAATCTGAATGTGGCTATTTCCACTTATTTGGCAGTCCAAAGATTGTGGCTTTTTTTTTTTTTAAATTATTTTGTTTTTAAATTCACGTTCCTTCTACCTTGGAGGAATTGGCAAATTTGGCAATGCCATAGCCTGGCCTCTTAGTGTTATTGATGTGCATTTTGAATTTCCCTTTCAAATTTACTGCAAAATTCCACGACTTCATTTGATGGTACAAATTTGTTTATGTTACCGCGATGTTGACTGGAGTTATTCCCCATGTTTCCAAATATTTGCAGCTGAGAAAATCTTTATGATTTCACTTATATTTTACATTTACCATTTCTACGTTTGAAGGCAGTACTAATGAACTTGATGGGATTTCCTCAACAGTCGTGTCTCAATACGTCAGATGCATGATATGATATGTACAGCTAATGGAACTGATGGGAAGAAGATAATGCTTTTTTTGTTTTTTTGTGTTCCCGTAATTTCTCGTTGACAGGAAGTCATGCCATTTTAAAGAGCTATTGCCTATTGTTATTGCTTCCATTGGCATCTGCAACTCCCAATGGTTTGGAGTTTTATCAACTACTTCTTGTTCTGTGGCCCTCATTTATATGTTTTTTTGTTTGGCAAGGTGATACAAATTGAATATCGATTCAAGGACTGGCGATACTTTGTTCATTATGCAGTAAGTACCAACTTTTATCACCGTTTTCTTGTTCTCGCAGCTGGTTTACCAAATCATCACCTCCTAATTTTTTGTTTAATTTCGTACCAATTTACCATTTCAGTGATTAGACTTGAGAATGCTTTTGCATTTTTATTTATTACCCCAATTTTCTTACAATCCAAATTTTCTTCATTGTGTTGTTCTGATTCTACATTTTTCTGTCTCTTTGCAGGGGTGGAACAAAAGGTTGGTTGCTTCTTTCACTAAAGTGAAGTTGAATCATATTTAGCTATTTGAGGAAGGCAGTGGTTATAGGAACCATGGATGGCCATTTTCTTTGTCTATTTCACTTTTTGCACCTGTCCAACGCACATTTCTTTTTGTTGTTATAATGATCTCTCTTTCTCTCTCACAGTTCTGTGTAGAGTTGAGGGGATCCATTATTGAGATATGTTATGAAAGGAATATGGAAAAATCACTCCAATGATCAGATTTTCTTCTCTTTGCTAGCCTATTGCAGAATGTTTTTTGATTTAGTTGCAAATCTTATTGAATTTGGACCTCGATTTTTGAACAGTTGGGATGAATGGGTTGGACGGGATCGTTTGTTGAAGTTTAATGAAGAGAATGTGCAGAAACAGCAGGCCCTCAAGCAAAAGACAGACTTCGAGAAAAACACAAAGGCAGGAGCATCACAGATTAAACCAAAAAGTTCTGGTGGTTAGAATCATTCACATGCTTAACTTTTATCTCACATATTCATGTTATAGATGATGGCATGCTGATATTGTGCATTTACTTAAGAATTAGCTTATTTCATTGAAGAAAAAGAAACAGGAACTATTATATCTTACAGAAGTAAAAAATTTATCCATGTCAAAATACTGACTATAGTTTGGATGGACTGCTGATGGACATGGGCTAATATATATTGAATATCTTTCTTTTGCTGTTCTACTTTGGGATTGCTTTTTCTTGAACCACTTTGGGAATAAATATGCAGTCATGAGGGGCAAGAAGCGAAGAAAGGACTCGTTCAATAAGGTACAATCTTGTTATTATTGGTAGTGTTAGTATAAGCATATGTATATCAGACATAAAATCCAAGCAGTGAAACATTTATCATAATCAATTATCTTTTCTCCTTCATCTTATCAACAGTCTTCTTAGGGGTTTTCCTTTGATGCTTTGGTGACTTTTTGCTTTGTCTTCTGTTTCCTTGTTCACTAGGAAAAAGGTGATTTACCCTCAGAAAAGCTTATGAGCCTTCAAATTCCTGCAACACTGAAGAAGCAACTTGTTGATGATTGTGAGTTTGTCACTCATCTGGGCAAGGTAATGATGTTGTATTTATTTTTAGTTTCTCAAATTAGATTCTGTCTTTATGATTTTTTTTTCTTTTTTTTTTTTTTGGCTGGAACAGCACTGGAATTTTTTCCCCATGTTTGTACAGATAGAACTATGTTTCCGTTCCTATGAATGTTTTGCCTTTTGCCTTCATTATCTGTAGCAATGGAGTATTACTCATAAATCGTGTTTACTTGCTGTGGATATTTTCCTTTGGTTTTATTATCTGTATTAATGTCTCTTTTAGTTATCTTAATCCGTTCAGTTATATAAAATTAAGTAGCAATTGTGAATAACATTTTAGTTCTTTGAGCTCAAGTTTAATAACTAAGTTGGCACACAATCATCATGATTGGCTTGTTCATTTGAGAGGTCAATGTGTACAGCTTGTAATGAGCGCATGCTATCTCCTGGCTGTTCACACTCTGGATTGCTGCTATGCTAAACCAATTATAATGTTCTTGCTATATCAGTTATGCCCAGCTATCCATGAAGTTTGGTTTTTATATAGGAATAGCTTCTTGTTTCGATTAATAACAAATAATATGGTTTTGATTGCATATTATCTTGCAGCTTGTCAAACTTCCTCGCACCCCCAATGTGGATGGCATATTGAAGAAGTACCTTTATTATAGGACAAAGAAAGATGGATTGTAAGTTGACACCCTTTCTCTTTGTAAACCTATTCTACCTTTCCTTCAGGAGGCTACTGATTGCAGATTTAGAATCTTTAAACATGATATTCCTTCTTTATCAAATCAAGCCGAAATGGCAACTCCTATTGCCCCTACTGCCACTATTGTTTTGATCTACTATTCTCTTAATTTCCTAAGTCCTTTTCCTCTTAATTTCCTTACTCTTACTCTCACCCCATCCCCACCTCCTCTCTGCCCCCATCCCACCCAATTTGACCCCTCCAGAACTAAATTTCACCATCATAAGTTATCAGATTACCAATTAGTAAACATTAAACAAGGAAAAAAAAAAAAAAAAAAACTTAAACTTGGTTTTGTACAGTTGACCTTGGACCTTTGTAAACTTTAGGCAGGAGAAGATTGGACTACTCTTGATTTGTTAATGCCTAAATTTTTTGTTACTATCAATTGCAACCTATAAAATAAAAGGCAGCCTTAACTTTATTTATTATTATTATTATTATTTATTTTTTTGTTCTTATGCTTTGGGATATGCTAATGTAGGAGAGCTGAATCAGTTGGAGAAATTCTGAATGGCTTACGTTGTTATTTTGACAAAGCATTGCCAGTGATGCTTCTATACAAAAGTGAACGCAAACAGTATGTTGATGCAATTAGAGATAATAATTCTCCGTCAGAAGTCTATGGAGCTGAGCATCTGTTACGCCTCTTTGGTATGTTCATTCTCTGGTGCTACGGAAAAAATGAAAAAAGAAAATATGTATTAAAATGCTATGTTATGCTTTCTTTTTCTCGTTTGAAAAATTGTGAGCTACATTTCAACTTTGATGGGTGTTTGATGCAGCATCTAGTTGTTTATAGTATTTTGAGGATATTTTTAAATGGTGCACTTTTATGATTATTGAAACCAAGTTTTTATAAAAATTAGAGAACCATAGTAAGACCTGTGATGCTAGACTTAGCACTGATGTTGAAGGAACATATAGTCTGTAATGGCACTGTTGTTCCTAGGTAACTTGGTTAACCCTTTTAAATTTAAGACAGTGATGATATCATGTAGTATATTGAGGCGATGTCAATATGGTCATTTTTCCTTTCTCTGATACTCCTATTCACTGGTTTCAGAGAGTAGAGATGAAGGATATTTAGATCTCTGACTGCAGATAGATGATTGTTATGTACTTGTCCATAGCTGAGACTTTGACATGGAGGGAAGCCCTTGTGGGCAAATTTCAACCGCTTTTATTTTATGCATAAACCATAAAATTTTCTTCTTTGGGATAAAGTTTTGACAAGTGCTACTGAGTTATTGCTATAATATCCTATTGGATTAGATTTAAAGCTATATGCTATTTACAATATCTTGAATATTATGGTGTACCTCAGGGTAATTGCTTCTGTTATGTTATGTTAAGCATGTAAAGTGGTAGCTATTTCAAAATGGGGTGTTCATATTTTCTTTCTGGCATATCTACAGTTAAGTTGCCTGAGTTAATAGCTCATGCAAACATTGAAGAAGAAACACTGACAGAGTTGCAGCAAAAATTGGTTGACTTTCTCAAGTATGAACTCTCCTTATTACAAACTGTATATTTTTAGCTCTTTTGTGGGAACTTGTTTGCTTTAGTTTGGGGTGGTAAGGGTAACTGCTTGGTGAAATGGTCCAAGTCAGCCTCAAAGGTAAAGGTTTGCATTCTGAGAGTTTCCATTTGATGTAGAAATGCCATAAGATAGGGCTATTTGTAAGTCCTCACTTGAGGATTACACATTAGTAGAATGCTACTTTATGGCAAATTTTGGTTTACATCATCTTTTTTTTGTTTTTTTTGGCTAAATTAAGTATATTTGTTAATAAAGTAACAGGATTACAAAATTTCTAACCAAGTTATCACAGTCCTGGGAATGTGCACAGGATATGCCAGGGTATTACATCATCTTGCAAAGAATATTGGATATTGGTTGTTATCGAGGGCATAGGATAGTTGAATGGAAGTCCAACATAGGCTTTGTATGCCTTGTTGGTCTGCAATCCATATTGGCATTTTTGAATAGTTAACACGAGTGGTTATCATGTTATTCCAGTGTATGGTAATTGGGCAGTTGAGTTTTTTGTAACTTTAAACAGAATTTAGGCTAACTTGTTGTCGCTGATAATCCCTCTAGAATTGTGCTTACCAGTTTAGAATTTCTTTCAGACCATATTTTATATGCCAGGTAGCCTTCTTCAGGATATTAAGCCTTGTCATGCAATTATTGAGCAGTTTATTGATTTTTGAGTAACATTCTTTTGATAGTTTCGCCTGCTGTTTATGCAGGTTTCTACAGAAGAACCAGAACACATTTTTCCTGTCTACTTACCATGTATTGGAAGACATTGAGACCAGCACCAATAGATGACTAGGTTGGGATATACAGGCAACGGTTTGCACATAATTCATAGTAGGACTACAGCAGTAAGTGGATGTCTTTGAACAAACTTAATCTATCCTGGTATGCCATTTTGTTTCCTTGCTCAACTTTTCCATGTTCCCACACATGATTTTAGTCCCGAGATTTTGGAACTTGTAACTGCTAACTAATAAGTATTTATGATCTTTCATTTTTTTGGGTCCTCTCTTTCCAATTCGGAGGTTTTTACTTGTGAAGACTTGTGCGGGGAAGGTTTTGGCTGGGCTATTGTTTTATTAAAGTTCAACAATTTGTAGTACATAAGCATCCGGACTCGAACTTGTGAAATGTTATCTCGTAAGTTTTCAGTAGATTAATGGGAAAGGACCAGTTGATCAGACTTCGACAGTTGGAGTTAAAATGGAGCTAAGTCAACTTTTAATATATGCAATCCCCACTCGTTTAATCAATGAGTCTAAAAATGAGGCCTTATCATTTAAATTAAAAAGCTTAATTTTGCTTAATTAAAGTTCATATAATAAATGAATTAAGTATGTGAGTTTTTTATGAATAATTTGATTTATTTTTATTTATTTTATAATATTAACGTAAATAATTAAAATTATAAAAATTTATAATTATAATTAGAATTAAAATTATAAAAAAACTTGTAATTGAATAAAAATAATTAATTAAAAAGTAAAAATGTTTAATATTTAGTGTATATTTATAAGTATATAATATATAATTTGAAAATAAATCAATTAAATATATTTTAATGATAATTTGAACGAATTTTTAATAATTTTATAAATAAATATTTATGAGTTGTTCATAAATTCAAATAAACCGAGTTTGTTATTATTGAAATTTGTCTATTACTCGGCTTGATTGTTAAGTAATAATTGAACATGATTAAGTGGTCTTAGACCGCGTTGAGGCATCGAATCCTTAGCAATCCTGTTAACTTGTTCGCAATCCTATTTGAGAGGTTGCAAAATGTCTCGTACCATCAAAATAAGAGTCAATGGAAATGCAAGGTGGGCGGGAGGAACGGTGTACCGTCCCTTGTCCTGTATCTTTTTTTTTTTTTTTATTTAAAAAAAATTCAAATGTATTGCATTAGTAACAGAATATATTGTATTTTAAAAAAAAAAAATGCATTGAATTAAGAAAAATGTAAATTTTTTTTCAAGAAAGTGCTGTATTTTCCAGTTATACCCTGGTGAATCAATAGCCTTCCTGGGAATCTTGAAGCATTCAACACGTTCAAAGAGTCTTTCTTGGCTTGAGGAGTCCTCATCTATATCACTGGACAAGTGCGACCGATAAAGATACCAACAACATAGTGCACATGCCCCAAACCATCAATCTGCCTACAAACGGGCATTCCAGTATCTAAATTTTTACATATTTATCTCACATATTTCAGGCAAATATTATCCTACCAGATTGTAAGTCCTTTACAAGTGAAAAGATTAAAGTACGAATTCAATTACTCTATTGTACATCGGTTTGGAAAAAATTGCGAAAGTGAAGACTAGCATAGGGAATTTTGTAACGCATAATCAGCCTGAGAATTCGTGCTGCAAGTCAGCATCTACTTAATCATTTTGTCTTGTTTTCCAAGTCAATGCGGATGAAACAGATTGCGCATTTTATGCATTGGTTGCGGCAGACGGCAAGACAAGATTTGTTTGACCCAGAGCGCCAAACCCTACGTAAACGCATGCCCTTCCGTCTAGGCAAACAAAGCACTAGTCCAAGTCACTAGAAACAGCCCATCGAAGACAGCTATTTGGAAATTCTTGGGTTCATATACTCAAAACAGATGTAGTAAAGAACAATGGGCCATGCGCCAAGGAATATCAGCCTATTGTAACAGACGGATTATGTCATAAATGACAATGAATTATATCATAAATGAGATATCAGATAATAAAAAAAATATTGAATCATATAAATATAAATATTAAATAATTCAGTAAATTATTTTAAAAATAATAATAATAATAATTTTATAATAAATAGTATCAATATTGATTTGATCCTGATATTTTCTTTCAATCACTTTATATATAAGAAGGAGATAAGGAGAACCCGATTCTTAACAAAAATATTAATAAATTTGATAAAAAAAAATGTTACAGACAAATTATATTATAAATAAATTAGATACGATCCGTTTTATATCATAAGAAAAGAGAATTTTGTATCATATATATAAATATGAATATGAGTATTAGATATTTTACCATATTTTCTTTCGGGAGAAAGTAATGAACTCGGGACACTGACTGCTTTCTAGTTCCGAGAAAACCTAGTTTGTCTGATTCCAACGCGATACATACGCCAACAGAAGTCATTAAATTCATCCCTCTAATAGATTAACTGCTCTGAGCCTACCAACTCGAGGGAAAATGAAACACAAATGCGAAGGAATGTGATGCATCAGAAAGAAATGCACTAAGTTATCTTTCTTAAGGGTCCCCCCCCCGTTGCCTATTGGTCCCGCAAATTCGAAACGGTTCCTACAAATTTGTGTCCTTTTATCCCAACCCCACGTTGCCTATTGGTCCTGCAAGCAGACTGATGTGATACAATTCGAAACGATTCCTACAAATTTGTCTCCTTCTATCGTAGTTCTGGGGCAGTTTCCACAGACCTTATGGTCACCTTTTTTTGGATCAAGAATTAAAGGAACAATGGTTGGGCAGCCATTTCTCATATAAGTTCCCTTTTAAATCTCAACTGGAAAAGTCACCTTAACGCAACCACAAAGCTCCCTATTTATCTTCATTGGTACTTATCTATTCTTTCTTGTTTCTATATCCATTTTTTCCTCCTGTTTGTGCTTCATATATATAATATGTGTATACGGGTGCATATTAGTAAACATGACTTTAAATAATATTTTTTAGAAAAGAAAAGTGACGATGGATATATGTCCCTTAATAGAAAAACAACACAAGAAAAATAAATAGATCATTTCTACATTGCATAAAAGTTCATGTTTAACTCATTAAGCCGTACAAGGGAATTAAGTTATTCAATTCCTTTGTTTAAAGAAGCGGCGGCGGCGTACTAAAAATTTAAATAAAAATTACGAGTGACTTTTGTAACTTCTCTTGTGCATGGAAAGTTAATGTATATGAAAAAGGTTTGGTTACGTCAAAAAGAAAAAGGGAAAAGTCATAGGAGGCTTCTAGGACATTGTTGATGGTTGTTAGATGACTATGATATATACACACAGATACACACACCATAAGATACTTAATTTCTTTGATCGATTTTGCATTACATTGACTTGTACACAAGATGTTGCACCATTTATTTGTTGGTAGCAATGAATAATACTGTGTGTTGTTGTTTGACCTAATAAGTTAACTTTGAAATTATAGTGCCTTACAGATGATTTGTGTGTGTGTGTGTGTGTATAGATATATAGATATAGAAAAGTCGTCTACAAAAGAAGCGATGTGACTTGAAGGAATTGTAAATTCCTTGGATTAAGGGTTAGCAGTGTTTAAGAAATAAAGTCGCTTTATTAATTTATGGTAAAATAAAAAAAGAAGGGTCTTAGACCCTGAGTTAAATTGACTTTGTTTCAATATGGAATTAAAAAATTCCGTAAGGCCAAAGAGACTTATGTTTTGGTAAAGTCAAGCATGACAAATGGAGGAATTGAAAATTCAAGCGTCACTGTCCATTTTTGGGCAAGGAGTTTAATTTCCTTCTGAGTCACAACACTTTATTAGTAATTATTGGTAGTTAATTACACAAATATATGTACATGAACTTTGGTTTTCAAAAGGAATGAATATCTAACCTAACTTGCTTGCATGAAAAGTCGTGCATGGAAAGTTTATAAGCCAGGTAACTGGGTAAAGAAGACGTAAAGTGATTGAATGTCTAACCTAACTTGCATGAAAAGTCGTGCATTGGAAAGTTTATAAGCCAGGTAACTGACCGTAGTTGGTAGAGAAGAATGTCTAACCTATCTTGCATGAAAAGTCGTGCATGGAAAGTTTATAAGCCAGGCAACTGCCAGCAGTTGGTAAATGAAGACCAACGTGCCCAACAAGAGCATGAAAGACTTATTAATCGGTGCATCTACTTAAGTTTTCATGTAAACCAAGTCGTCTTGTTGACCATGAATGGATACCACGTTGCTTGTTAATTTAAGCAACCAAAGAGATCATGCCAGAGTACAATACAAAAGGATAAGCCACATATTAGCCTTGCGGTGCTGGTATTTTGCATGAAAAAATAAACAAAAGTTTTGTTCTAGTGCTAATTATATATTGTACACCTTTATATAGAATCCATCTCACAAAAGAAAGATTAAGGGTACAAAGAATCCAAATGATGGTTAATTGTAGTATACACAATTATAATATATGTGGTTTGTAATTGGTTTACTACTTAAATGAAAAGAGTTGACAAAAATCTTAATGAATAAGACATTAAGAGAGATAAACTTCAAATTCATAAGATTTATGTATGATAGAAGTTTGTAGTATTTTGGTAATCGATAAGTCATCTAGTTATTATTATTAATTAGTAATTAATATAATTAATTTTTAAAGATATCTTTTGGTTAAAGGACATGAAAAAGGGTTGTATATAATAAATTTTGAACTTATAACTTTTCTAGTAAAGAATGAATCTTTAACTACTTGATCATGTATATAAGTTAATTAATTAATTGATGAGATTAAAGAGATTAAAAGAGTCTTATTCAACAAGATATAGGAGGAATAAGCTTCAAGCCTATACTTATGAATCACTCTTGATGAAACCTTAACTCAATACTTAAAACAACATCAAATCTTGAATTTAATGAGTCAAACTATATCATTAGTGTGATTGAAGAACTATACAAAATTATTTTCATCCCAAAGTCAAATAGTACTTAGTAAATTGAGAGAATAAATTTCTAAAACTTTTAATAGAATTGAAGTAATACTTTATAATAAAAACTTTAGTTTGTCTATATGAATATGAAATGTTTAAATTGTTCTAATAAGTTAAAAGATTTAATTTTAAAATATTTATGGAAAAAATTTTGATATAATAAACTTTAATTTGTCAATTAATTAAAAAAGAAGTGCAATGTTGGATAATTGGTTCAAAGTTGTCTATTATATTATTCAAATGTATTGTAATGAATTTTTTACTATATAAAATTCAATTTGTAAAATAATTTTTCTTATATATTTGACTTTTAAAATTGTAGAGAATTTGTTATATTTTAAATATTTTAGAAATAAAGAAAAATTTGTTGAAATATTTTTAAAATAAAAATTAGATATATCTCTTAGTTTATTTGATAGTTATAAAAAAATGTTTTTTTATAAAAAAGATACGATAAAAAAGTCATATTTATTGGTACTAAAAAATATTTTTCTTAGTTAAATAGCAAATGGTCTTCTTTTGATCAAAAGGAAAGAATATATGAAAATATATTATTTCATAATAGAAGAATTTTGAACAATACAAAAACTTCTTGAGGGCTTAATTGCAATTTGTAATCAAGTTTATTTCATTTTATCTATAAAAAAATTTGTTATAACTTGATTGCACAATTATTAGGGTGAATTTTGTTTTAAGAAGAATGATATTAGATATATGACTTAAAAGTAATTCTTTTATTTCAATTATAATCCTATTTTTAGACCAACAAGATAGCTGAATAAGAAGTCCAACATAAACTTTATATGCCTCATTGGTGTACAATCCATACTAGCATTCACGAATAGTTAACATGAGTAGTTATATTATTCCAATTTGTCTAATTCCAACGCGATGCATATGCCAACAGAGGTCATTCAATTTATCCCTCAAATAAATTAACTGCTCTGAGCCTACCAACCTCGAGGGAAAATGAAATGCAAAAGCAAAGGAATGTAAGGCATCAGAAAGAAATGTAGTGGATTCTCTTTCTTAAGGGTTTCCGCACGTTGCCTAATGGTCCTGCAAGTATACTGATGTGATCAAACTTGAAAAGGTTCCTACAAATTTGTCTCCATTTGTCGAAGTTCTGGGCAGTTTCCAAAGACCTTATGGTCACCTCTTTTGGGATAAGGTATTAAAGTCAAAATAGTTGGCAGCTGGTAACATGTATTTTTTCCAATTTTCATATATGTTCCTTTTTAAATCTCAACTGGAAAAGTCGCCTTAACGCAACCAAGGAAACAAAGCTCCCTATTTATAATATTCTTAGCTTCAAGCTTCCGTAGTCTTCCGATTTCAATTTCCATGAAATCCAACATGGGCATCTCTTGTTTCTTCCTTGCTTTATCTTTATTGTCAGTGGTTCCAGTTTCAACTTCCAAGCACGCTTCTTCAGCTTTGATTGAAGGCTCGTCTCTTTCTGTGGACAACCCGGAGGATTTGTTGATTTCAGCCGGTGGGGTCTTCTCCTCCGCCTTCTACCCTATCGGCAGCAATGCTTATTGCTTTGCTATTTGGTTCAGCAGACCGTCTTGCCGGTACAACTGCACAATTGTTTGGATGGCTAACCGAGATTTTCCAGTTAATGGCAGGCGCTCCAAGCTCGTGCTGCAAGCAACCGGAAATCTAATCTTAACCGATGCTGGCAAGTCTATTGCTTGGTCCACTCGCACTGTTTCACAATCCTCAACAGAGTTGCATCTTCGGGACACTGGCAATCTTGTCCTGAAAAATACGGAGGGTTCTGTTTTGTGGCAAAGCTTTGATTTTCCTACGGATACACTTCTTCCTCTGCAGCGTCTCACCAGAGACACGCAGCTTGTCTCGTCAAGAAGCCAAACTAACCGTTCTTCTGGTTTCTACAAACTGTTTTATAACGACGAAAATGTTCTTGCTCTTCTCTACAATGGCCCTGAGACTTCCAGTAAGTACTGGCCATCCCCGTGGCTTAACAGCTTTCAAAATGGGAGGTTCACGTACAACAGCACTAGAATTGCTTTGCTTGATTCATTGGGAAATTTTACTTCATCAGATAATTTCAATTTCCTAGCGGTGGATTATGGAGTGAGACTCCAGCGAAGATTGACACTAGATTTCGACGGTATGCTTCGACTGTACAGCAGAGAAGAGGGCAGCGCCTCCTGGACTGTTTCATGGCAAGTTCTATCCGAGGCATGCAGGGTTCATGGATCTTGCGGACCCAACAGTACGTGCAGCTATGATACCAGCTCTGGGAGAAGATGCTCTTGCCTTCCAGGGTATAAGATGAAGAACAGCACCGACTGGGCTTATGGTTGTGAACCCAAATTTGATCTCCCATGTGGAAATGATAGTGAGGCGAGCTTCCTTCAACTCACTAATTCTGAATTTTATGGCTATGATTTGGGGTATTATCCCAATTACACGTTGGAAAAGTGCAAGCAAATATGCTTGCAATCCTGCAGCTGCAAGGGGTTCCAGCTCACGGATACTGATTCTAACGGCAATATGGTTCCAACTTGTTATCCAAAGTCATTGCTACTAAATGGACGGCGTGTACCAGGTTTCAATGGAGATATTTATCTGAAAGTTTCCAAAACCAGTTTCATGTCTGGTAATAAGGAGATAGTGTCAGAATTGGACTTAACTTGCAATGGTGAAATTCCCAGGCCTTTGGATAGAGAGTATCCAAAACGCCACCAAAACAGCGCGCTGACGTTCATGCTCTGGTTCGCCTGTGCACTAGGATTAGTCGAGATTATTGGCATCCTTCTTGCTTGGTGTTTCCTGATCAATTCGCACAAGCACTCGGGTGAAGCTGAAGCGGCACAAGGCTACCATCTTGCAGCCACCGGATTTAAAAGATTTGCTTATACTGAACTAAAAAATGCCACGCGAAATTTCAGTGAAGAAATTGGAAGAGGAGCAGGGGGAATTGTGTACAAAGGCATACTGTCGGATGATCGGGTTGTGGCAATCAAACGACTCCACGTGGCAAGCCATGGAGAAGCTGAATTCTTGGCAGAAGCAAGGACAATTGGGTTGGTTAATCACATGAATTTGATAGAGATGTGGGGGTATTGTGCAGAAGGGAAGCATAGACTTTTGGTTTACAGGTACATGGAGCATGGATCCTTAGCAAAAAATCTCTCCTCCAAAGCACTTGATTGGAGAAAGAGGTTCGAGATTGCCTTGGGCACAGCAAGAGGGCTTGCTTATCTGCACGAAGAGTGCTTGGAATGGGTTCTACACTGTGATGTCAAGCCTGAGAATATACTCCTAGACTCTGATTACCAACCAAAGGTGTCAGATTTTGGCTTATCCAAGCTACAAGACAGAGGCAACCTAAGAAACTCGAGCTTCTCAAGGATCAGAGGAACCAGAGGTTACATGGCTCCTGAGTGGGTTGTCAATCTGCCAATCACTTCCAAAGTGGATGTCTATAGCTATGGAATCGTAATAATGGAGATGGTGACTGGAAAAGGTCCATTAAGGGAAGTTAATGCTACGGAAAGCAGTGGGCAAATGAAGCCTACATTGGTGACTTGGGTGAGGGACAAGAAAAATACTGCTAATGACAATACATCTTGGATTGCAGAGATCATAGACCCTTCCTTGGAAGGAGAATATGACCACGATAAGATGGAAAATTTGGTTTTAATCGCACTGCAATGTGTAGAGGAAGATGGACATACGAGACCCACCATGAGTAAAGTGGTTGAGATGCTTCTGCTTCATTAAAACGATCAATAAAGCAAATTGTAGAGATGTACAACTTCCACCCTACTGCCAACTAGTGGTCTTGTGCCCTGCCAAGGAGCTTCAGGAGATGAATATTCTTCTCTTGCTCGAAAATTTCCATAATAACTGGGCAGCTTTCCATGCTTTTATAAATAATAATTAATTTGAAAATGCAAGTGTAAATGCATTCTAGTCTAAAATACTTGATGGAAAATTGGTCTTTCTCATAATGTGGATGACATGTTGAAAAAGTATATTGATTACAAGTCAAAGAAAGATGGATCGTAAGTTTACATCCTTCCTTTTCATGAACCTATTCTAGCTATCCTTTAGGAGGCTACTGATTGTAGATTTAGAATCCTCAAATGTGATATTCTTGCTTTGTTTGATGTCAAGTAAGAGGCTTCTGATTGCAAATTTAGAATCCTTAAATATGATATTTTTGCTTTGTTTGATGTTAAGTAAAAATCTTGAAAAAACAGAATTAGTTAATGAAATAATTAAAAGGTTAAAAAACCTAAGATTAAAAGAAAATGATACTTTTATATTAAGAAAAGAAGAAGAAATTACAAAAGAAGAAATAGAGACTGAAGATTATATGGAGAAAATTCAAAAAATATTCTTATTAGAAAACAACTTAGGTCAAAAAGATTCATCACCTTCTATTAAGAAGGAAAGTATAGAAATTAATAAAATGACTTTTAATAAAACTCTCACAGAATTGTATTATCCTAAACCTACTCCAATCAACCTCTTATTAGAAGAACATTTTAAGTATAATTATGTACAATATGATCAAAGCAACATAGTAGAATGAAATTTAAATGGGATGTCAAAAAATCAAATTTTCATTCTACTGCATTAAATGATGATATTTGCTACTATTACAAAAATTAAGAGAGGTAATTTTGACTTCTAAATAGCAAGATTTATAATAAATGAATTAATTAGATAATTTAAAAGCTAATGAGATTTTTATTTAACAAATGAAGTTAAAGTTCAAAATTTAATATTGCTAAAATAGAACAAGGCATGCAAATATCTGATAATATTAATACATTAATTTATACAATTACTAATCATTTTATTGGTTCAACTACCTTATTAATAGACAAGAAATATGAATAACTCATTAATTTGAGATGTCTAAATTTGTTCTAATTTAGGTGGTACCAAGATATCTTTTTCTTTAAAATTTTTACTATGGAAGATAGGTATAGTATTTTTAGGTAAGAGAAGTTTTTGTCAGGGTTCCCTTCCCTATTTTCTAAAAGAGCAAAAAATAAGTTAAAATCTTATTACGGTGGAGTTATTAATAACTTTAGTTACACATAAGGAGAATTAGCTACTGAAGTGATAGTTGAAAGAGTTAAACTCAGTAATGAAATAAAATTGCATAGGCAATTATTAATTGAAAAAACCCAAGGCAAAAAAGCCTTAGGAGACTTTTGTGAACAAATGAGTTATCTACCTATACGATATCCTAAAAAAATTTAAGAAAAAGGGTTATAAACTCATACCTTAAAAGAAATCCTTTTATGAAAAATGAAAATCAAAAGAAAAGAAAAGACCTATTCTATAGAAAAAGAAAAAGAAAAAGAAAACGATTTTTTATTATAAATGCCAAAAGATAGGGCATTATTTTAATAAATGTAAAATGAACTAGAAAATTCAAGAATTGTCAGTAGATAAAGACCTTAAAAGGTCATTAATGCATATCTTTTTATTAGAAGATGAATTTGAGGAATCAAAGTTAGAGGTAGACCTGCTTAAGGAAGAGACTACCTCTGAAGAAGAATTTGATAATAGTTGTGATGGTCGATGTAACTATTATCAAGTTTTATGTAAAAGTAATGACTTATTAGTCATTACAAAAAAAGATAATCTAATATTAGATCTTATTGATAAGATTACAAATTAAAAAAAAAAAAAAGAGAACAATTAGAAAAATATCTTCATCTGTCTTGAAATGAGATTAGAGTTAAAGAACCAAAGAAAGAATACAATTTAATAACTATTATTCAGAGAGTCAGAAATAACCATTTTAGTTCAAAATCAGAAAAACAGTAATAAAACCTTATATTAGAGAGCTTAAAACTGAAATTAATCAGTTAAAAACTAGAATAAAAGGATTTAAAGAAAGAGTATTAGTACTAGAATTTGTGACCAAAAACAACGAAGATCCTTCTGATGCTTCAAGTACTTCGTTAAAAGAAGAATTAAGCACTCTTTAGTACATTATCCTAATTGATCGGGTTATTACTTATAAATGTTATACTTAAATTACTGTAGTAATAAAAAAGAATATATCTTTTCTATAGTAGTTTTAATAGATTCAGACATTGATATGAACTATATTAATAAAGGGATAGTTCCTTCAAAAATACTTTTCAAAAACAACAAAAGTGTTTAAAATTGTAGACTAAAGCAAGCTTGTTATTAAATATAAACTATCCCAAGTTGCTATATGCAACAAAGGAATTTGTATTGAAATTTCATTCGTATTAGTTAAAAACCTATCATAAGATGTTATTTTGGGAAATCCTTTATTGCATATGTTGTATCCTATTAAATAGATTAATGACAAAGAAATTTTCTCAGAAATAGATGAAAAGTTTATTAGTTTTAAATTTATATATACTTCTCAATATAGGGAGATAGATTTACTTTAAAAAATAATAAGAAGAAAAAAAAGATTTATTCAATCTCTTTAAAATGAAGTAAAAAATAAACACCTACAAGAAAAAAAATTAATAATCCTAGTATTCAAGTTATGATACAGGAAATACAAAAAGGCTAGAAGTATTAGTCTATGTAAAGATTCCTATTGCCTTTTAGAATAGGAAAAAACATTTGGTAAAATTGTCATATGAAGCGACTTTTAATGAAAGTCAAATTCCTACTAAGCTTCGACTCATAGTTATAGGGCCAAGACATTTAGAGATCTGTAAAAGAGAAATAGATGATCTCTTAAAGAAAGGGTTAATTAGAAAAAGTAATAGCCTTAAGATGGATTAAGTATCATATACCTAATAAGAAAGATTTGCTTAAAAGGTCTTATAAAGCCAAAGTATTTTCAAAATTTGAGTTTATTAATTGAGCCATCTACATTGAGCATTACTTTATATATTTGTTTCACACCAATCACTTTTCTATTTGCAAGTCTATCAATAAGCTCCTAAGTTTAATTCTTTCTTATCATGCTCAGATTCTCCTTCATTACATCCTGCCAAGTTTGCATTTTTTATACTTCTATGAAGTTAAAGGGTTCCAACATGGCCACATGTCATCTGACATAAACATTTACCAGTGATCTTGGTCCTCTTACAGGTTCATCATGAAATTTTACCACTTGACTTAGTGATGGATCAACTGTTGTATTGGAAGGGCTAGAGTTTGAGATGGATGCTTAATACCACAGTGTGATCTATGGTAATAGGCCTAACACTGATATTTAAGGAACATATAAACTGTAATGGCACTGTTGTTCTTAAGTAACTTGATTAACCTCATTGTTCTTAAGATAGTGATGATACCACGTCATATCTTAAGGTGATGCTAGTATGATCCCTTTTCCTTTATCTGATACTTCTATTCATTGGTTTTAGAGAGTATGACTAGGGGCTTTTGAAATCTCAAATTGTAGATAGGTGATTATCGTGTACTTGTGTATAGATGAGACTTTGACATAGAGGGAAGCTTTTGTGAGCAAATTTCAAGCACATTTATCTTTTGCATAAATGATAAAATTTTCGTCACTAAGACAAAGTTTTGACAAGTGTTACAAAGTTGATGTCATAATATCCTATTTGATTAGATTTAAAGGTATCTATTATTTACAATATCTTAAATATTAAGGTATACCTTATAATTGCTAGAATGTAATTAGATCTAATAACACTAGTAAACAATTATATAAACACATGTAATTTTATTAATCTAATCAAATGTCATACAATAATTGATAAGCATACATAATAATATAAATATCATATTTTTCTCATAACTGCATAATAAATTGAGACATTCTAATCATTATATAATGAAAATATCTAGTTCAACCTAAATACTATTTAACTAGTCTAACTTCAAGTAAAATACTAATTCATTGATAATCTGAAAATATATAAATTCAATTATTTAACTTTTATTTAGATACTAATTTCTAATTTGTGATAAATCTAAATTAACTTTAACAATGGTAATAACCTTTATTACGCATTTGAAGTGATACCTATTTCAAAATGGGGTGTTCATATTTTCTTTTTGGCATATTTGCAATTAAGTTGCCAGAGTTAATAGCTCATGCAAACATTAAAGAACAAACATTGACAGAGTTGTAGCAAAAATTAGTTGACTTTCTCAACTCTTCTCATTACAAACTCTGTATGGTTAGCTCTTTTATGAAAACTTGTTTGCTTTAATCATCAATTGTATATAGTTTGGAGTGGTAAGAGTAATTGCTTGGTGAAATGGTGTAGGTCTTGGCTTCTAACTTGAAAGGAAAAGGTTTGCATTATGAGAGTTTCCATTTGATGCAAAATGCCATAAGATATGGCTATTTACAAGTCCTTACTTAAGGGTATTGTGTCATCTTACACAAAATATTGGTTGTTATTGAAGGACATAGGATATGTTAGAATATTTTAAAATGAAAATTAGATATATCTCTTAGTTTATTTAGTAGTTATAGAAAAATGTCATTTTATAAAAAGACATATTAAAAGAGTTGTATCTATTGGTACCAAATTTTTTGTTTTTTTTGGCCAAAAAACCCTTGGACCATAATATATAGTAGTCTTTTTTTGATTAAAATGAGAGAATATATAGAGATATATTTTTTTCTAATAGAACAATTTTGAATACTACACATACTTCTTGATGGTTAGATAATAATAATGCAAATTGCAATCAATTGTACTTCATCTTATTTTATAAGGAAATTCGTCATAACTTGATTATACTATTGTGAGATCAAATTTTATTTTAAGAAGAGTGACATTGGATATATGACTTAAAAAAGTTTTTCCATTTTTACTCTAGCTTTGTTTTTTATCAAATAATTTTAAAGCAAAAATTATTTATGGTTGGAACATTAAAAGAATGATCTTCGAGTTTCATAAAAGTTATGAAGAAAAGATCTAGTAATCTTTAACTTGATTAAGATATGTCTTTCTTTCTAATTATGTGAAAAACATCAAATCATGATAATGATTTTTTGGTCATCTGCTGAAAAATTATGACAAATTGGTACTTCTCTATTCTCTTTTGTTTCTATATTCATTTTTTCCTCCTCTTTGTTTTTCACACATATGATTTATGTATATGTGTGCATGTTAGTAAACATGACTTTTAAAACATATTTGTTAGAAAAGAATAATGATGATGGATATATGTCCTTTAATAGAAAAAACAACATGAGAAAAATAAATAGATCATTTCTACATTGTATAAAAGTTCATGTTTAACTCTTAAAGAAGTACAAGGGAATTAAGTTATTCAATTCTTTTATTTAAAGGAGCAGTGACGAGGTACTAAAAATTTAAATCAAAATTATAAGTGACTTTTGTAACTTCTCTTGTACATGGAAAGTTAATGTAAATGGAAAAGGTTTGCTTGTGCCAAAAAGAAAAAGGGAAAAGTCATAGAAGGCTACTAAGACATTATTGATGGTTATTAGATGACTATGACACACACACACACACACAATACAATACTTAATTTCTTTGATTGATTTTGCATTACATTGACTTGAACATAAGAAGTCGCACCATCTATTGGTTGGTAGCAATGAATAATAGTTTATGTATTGTTGTTTGACTTAAGAAGTTAACCTTGAAATTATAGTGCCTTACAGATGACCTATGTGTATGTGTGTATGTGTATTTATATATACAGATGACCTGTGTGTGTGTGTGTGTGTGTGTGTGTGTGTGTGTGTGTGTGTGTGTGTGTGTGTGTGTGTGTGTGTGTGTGTGTGTGTGTATTTATATATAAGTCATCTGCATAAGAAGTGATATGACTTAAAGGAATTGTAAATTCCTTAGATTAAGGGTTGACAGTGTTTAAAAAATAAAGTTGCTTTGTCAATTTATGGTAAAATAATAAAAGAAGGTTCTTAGACCTTAAGTTAAATTGACTTTGTTCCAATATGGGATTAACAAATTTTGTAAGGCCAAAAAGGCTCTTATGTTTTGGTAAAGTCAAGCATGATAAATGGAGGAATTGAAAATTCAAGCACCACTGTCCATTTTTAGGCAAGGAATTTAATTTCCTTCTTAGTCACAACAATTTATTAGTAGTTATTGGTAGTTATTTACACAAATATATGTATATAACCTTTGGTCTTAAAAAGTGAATGAGTGTCTAATGTAACTTGCATGAAAAGTCATGCATGGAAAGTCTATAAGCCAAGTAATTGCCAATAATTGGTAAATAAAGACCAACGTGCCCAATAAAAGTATGAAAGACTTAGTAACTGGTGCATTTTCATAAGTTTTCATGTAAACCAAGTCATCTTGTTGACCATGAATGGATACCATATTGCTTGTTAATATAAGCAACCAAGAAGTCAAGCCACAAAGTACAATAAAAAAGGATAAGCCATATATTAGCCTTGTAATGTTTGTATTTTGTATGAAAAATAAACAAAAGTTTTATCCTATTGGTAATTATATATTGTACACCTTTATATAGAGTCCATCTCATAAAAAAAAGATAAAGGGTTACAAAGAATCCATGTAATGGTTACTTGTAATATACATAATTATAATATATGTGGTTTGTGATTGGTCTACTACTTAAATTAAAAGAATTGACAAGAATCATAATGAACAAGACATTAAGAGAGAAAAATTTCAAACTTATGAGATTTAAGTGTGATAGAAGTTTGTGGTATTTTGGTGATCATTAAGTCAAGTCATCTAGTTGTTATTATTAGTTAGAAGTTAATATAAATAACTTTTAAAGATGTCTTTTAGTTGAAGGACATGAAAAAGAGTTGCATGTAATAAATTTTGAACTTATGATCTTTTTAGTAAAAAGATGAATCTCTAATAACTTGATTAAGTATATGTACAAGTTAATTAATCAATCGATAAGATTAAAGAGTTTAAAAGAGTCTTGTTCAACAGGACACAAGAAGGTTGAGTTTCAAGCTCATACTTACAAATTACTCATGATGAAACCTCAACTTAATACTGAATATAGTGTCAAATCTTAAGTTCAATTAGTCAAAGTATATCATTAGTGTAATTGAAGTACTATACAAAATTGTTTCCATCCTAGGGTTAATAGTGCCTTAGTATCTACAATAAATTGGGAGAATAAGTTTTTAAAACTCTTAACAAACTTAAAATGATACTTTATAGTAAGGCTTTAGTTTATCTATATGAATATGAAATGTTTAGTTTATTCCAATGAGTTAAAAGATTTGTTTTTAAAATATTTATGGAAAAGATATTGACACAATGACCTTTAATGTGTCAATTAATTAAAAGAGAAGTACAATGTTGTACAATCATTTGTATGAATTAGTATTATAACTTATTAAAAGGATAGTTGGTTCAAAGTTGTTTACCATATTATTCAAATTTGTTATAATTCACTTTTTGTTATGTAAAAATTTAATTTGTAACATAACTCTACTTATACATTTGACTTTTAGAATTATAAAGGATTCATTATATTTTAAATATTTTGACAATGATGGGAGATTGTTGGAATATTTTCAAAATAAAAATTAGACATCTCCCCTAGTTTATTTAGTAGTTACAAAGAGATGTCCTTTTATAAAAGACACTAAAAGAACCATATTTATTGGCACAATGAGACATCTTTCCTAGTTAAATAACCAATGGTCCTCTTTTGATCAAAAGCAAAGAATATGTGAATATATATTATTTCATAAAAGAAAAGATTTTCTTATACTGAACTAAAGAATGCCATGCAAAATTTTTGTAAAGAAATTGGAAGAGGAGTAGGGGGAACTGTGTACAAATGCATATTATTGGATGATCAAATTATGGCAATCAAACGACTCTACATGGCAAGCCATGGAGAAGCTGAATTCTTGGCAGAAGCAAGGACAATTGAGATGGTTAATTAAGTGAATTTGATAGAGATATGGGGGTATTATGTAGAAGGAAAGCATAGGATTTTGGTTTACAAGTACATGGAGCATGGATCCTTAGCAAAAAATCTCTCTTCCAAAGCATTTGATTGGAGAAAAAGGTTCGAGATCACCTTGGGCATTGCAAGAGGGCTTGCTTATCTACATGAAGAGTGTTTGGAATGGGTTCTACACTATGATGTCAAGCCCAAAAATATAATCCTAGACTCTGATTATCAACCAAAGGTGTCAGATTTTGGCTTATCCAAATTACTAGACAGACGCAACCTAAGAAACTCAAGCTTCTCAAGGATCAGAGGAACCCGAGGTTACATGGCTCCTGAGTGGGTTTTCAATCTGCCAATCAGTTCCAAGGTGGACATTTATAACTATGGAATCGTAATAATGGAGATGGTGACTGGAAAAAGTCCAATAACAGGAGTTAATGCTATAAAAAGTAGTGAGGAAGAAGAGCCAAAGACATTGTTGACTTGGATGAGGGACAAGAAAAATATTACTAATGACAATGCATCTTGGATTGCAGAGATCATAGACCTTTCATTGGAAGGAGAATATGACCATGATAAGATGGAAAATTTGGTCTCAATTGCATTGCATGTGTAGAGGAAGATGGACATGCAAGACCTACCATGAATAAAGTGGTTGAGATGGTATTGTTTTATGAAAACGATCAATAGAGCCAATTGTAGAGATGTACAACTTCCAACCTACTAATAACCAGTGGCCTTGTTCTATGCCGAGGAGTTTTAGGAAATGAATATTCTTCTCTTAGCCGAAAATCTCCATAATAATTGGGTAACTTTCCACGCTTGTATAAATAATAATGAATATGAAAATGTAGGTGTAACTGCATTTTAGTCGAACAATACTTCATGGAAAAATTTGTTTTTCCCCTAATGTGTATGACATGTTGAAGAAGTATATTGATTACAGGTCAAAGAAAGATCGTAAGTTTACACCCTTCCTCTTCGTGAATATATTCTAGCTTTCCTTCAGGAAGCCACTGATTGCAGATTTAGAATCCTTAAAGATGAGATTCCCTCTTTGTTAGATCAAACTGGAACGATAACTCCCAATTCCCCTTCTGTCATTATTGTTTGGATTTACAATTCTCTTAATCTCTTTAGTCTTACTCTTACCCTATCCCCACCTCCTTTTTATCCCTATCCCACCCAATTTTTGCCCCCACAACACTAAATTTCACCATCAGAAGGTATCAGATTACCAATTAGCAAGCATTAAACAAGAAAAAAAAAAGCTAACTTTTTTGTATAAGTGACCCTGGACCCTTGTAAACCTTAGTCTAGAAATGATTGGACTACTTGTTATTGAATTCTAAATGCCTAATTTTTCAATATTGTCAATTACAATCTAGAAACTAGAAGGCAGCCTTAACTTTAATTTTTTTTTTATATATTTTTATGCTTTGAGATATGCTGATGTTTGAGGGCTAAATTAGTTGGAGAAATCCTTCTATACAAAAGTGAAGGCAAACAATATGTAGATGCAATTAGGGATAATAATTCTCCATCAGAAGTATATGGAGCCGAGCATTTGTTACGCCTCTTTGGTATGTTTGTTCTCTGGTGGTACGGAAAAAACAAAAAAGGAAAATCATATTGAAATGCTTTGTTATGCTTTCTTTTTCACTTTTGAAAAATCAGGAGCTACATTTCAACTTTATCGTGTATTTGATGTAGCATCTAGTTTTTTTATAGCATTTTAGGTATATTTTTAAATGGTGCACTCTTTTGAGTACCAAAGCCAAGTTTTTGTAAAAATTAGAGAACTACAGTGTAATCTACCATGACAAAATTAATACTGACATTCAAAGAACATATAAACTGTAATGACATTGTTGTTCTTAGGTAACTTGATTAACCTTGTTGTTTTTGAAACAGTGATAATACCATGCCATATCTTGAGGTGATTTAGTATGATCATTTTTCCTTCATCTAATACTTCTATTCATTGGTTTCAGAGAGTAGGGATAGGGGATTTTGAGATCTCAAACTGCAAATTGGTGATTGTTGTGTACTTATGTATAGACAAGACTTTGACATGGAGGGAAGCCCTTATAGGCAAATTTCAAACACTTTGATCTTATGCATAAACAATAAAATTTTTGTTACTAAGAAAAGGTTTTAACAAGTGCTACTGAGTTGATGCCATAATATCCTATTAGATTAGATTTAAAGGTACATGTTTTTTACAATATCTTGAATATTACGATGTACCTCATAGTTGTTAAAATGCAATTAATTCGAATATCATTAGTAAATAATTATATAAATACTTGTAATTTAATTAATTTAATCAAACGTTATACAATAATTGATAAACATATACAATAATATAAATATCATGTTCTACTCACTAACTATACAATAAACAGATACATTTAAATTATTAGATAATAAAAAGATGTAGTTCTACCTAAATATTATTTAGTTAATTTAACTTTAACTCAAATACTAATTTATTAATAATTTGAAAATATACAAATTTAATTATTTAACTTCTATTTAAATACTAATTGAAATATAAATTAACTTTAACAATGGTAATAACTTTTATTATGTTAAGTATGTAAAGTGGTATCTATTTCAAAATAGGGTTCTCATATTCTCTTTCTACCATATTTGCAATTAAGTTACTTGAGTTAATAACTCATGTAAACATTAAAGAAGAAATATTGACAAAGTTGTACCAAAAATTAGTTGACTTTCTCAACTATGAACTCTTTTCATTACAATTGTATATAGTTTATGGTGGAAAGAGTATCTACTTGGTGAAATGGTACAAATCTTGGCTTTTAGCCTGAAAGGTAAATGTTTGCATTATAAAAGTTTCCATTTGATGCAAAATGTCATAAGATATGACTTTTTGCAAGTCCTCACTTGAGGATTACACGTTAGTAGAATGTTACTTAATGATAAATTTTGGTTTGCATCATTTTTTGTTTTGTATTTTTTTAAAATTAAGTATATTTGTTAATAAAGTAACAAGATTACAAAATTGATAACCAAGTTATCACACTCTTAGGAATGTGAAAAGGATTTGCCAGGGTATTGTGTCATCTTACACAGGATATTAGTTGTTATTGAGGGACACAGGATATGTTGGAACATTTCAAAATGAAAATTAGATGTATCTTTTAGTTTATTTGGTAGTAATAGAAAAATGTCATTTTATAAAAAGACATATTAAAAAGTTGCATTTATTGATATCAATAAACATCTTTTTTAGTCAAAAACCCCTTGGACTATTACATATGGTGGTCTTCTTTTGATCAAAATGAGAGAATATACGGAGGTATGTTATTTCCTAATAGAATAATTTTGGATAATATACAAACTTCTCGAGGGTTGGATAATACTAATGCAAACTACAATCAATTGTACTTAATTTTATCTTACGAGGGAATTCACTATAACTTAATTGTACTATTATGAGGGAAAATTTTATTTAAAGAAGAATGACATTGGATACATAATTTAAAGTAGTTCTTTCATTAGCATATTTTTATTTTTGGTCTAATAATTTTAAAGCAAAAATTATTCATGGTTGGAACGTTGAAAGAATAATCTTTAAGTTTTATGAACCTTATGAAGAAGAGGTTTAGTAAATTTTAACTTGATTAAGATATGTCTTTCCTTTGAATTATGTGAAAAACATCAAATCATGATAATGATGTTACCATCATCCAATGACAAATTATGATAAATTAGTACTTGTTTATCATTTTTTGTTTATATATCCATTTGTCCTCCTATTTATGTCTCACATATATAATATGTGTATATGGGTGCATATTAGTAAACATGACTTTTAAAACATATCTGTTATAAAGGAAAAGTTATGATAGATATATGTCCTTTAATAGAAAAAACAACATAAAGAAAATAAATAGATTAAAGTTCAACAAGACACAAAAGGGATGAGTTTTAAACTTATACTTATAAATCACCCAAGATGAAACCTTGATTGAATGCTTGATACAACGTCAAGTCTTAAGTTAAATGAGTCAAAGTATATCATTAGTATGATTGAAGTACTATACAAAATTATTTCCATCCCAGGATTAAATAGTTCTTAGTATTCGCAGTAAATTAAAAGAATAAGTTTTTAAAATTCTTAATAAACTTGAAATGATGCTTTATATTAAGGGCTTAGTTTGTCTATATGAATATGAAATGTTTAATCTATTTTAGTGAGTTAAAGGATTTGGTTTTAAAATATTCATAGAAGAGATATGAACATAATGATCTTTAATGTGTCAATTAATTAAAAAAGAAGTATAATATTGCATAGTCATTTATATAAATTGGTTTTATAACTTGTCAAAAGGATAATTGGTTTAAAATTTGTCTACCATATTATTTAAATTTGTTGTAATGCACTTTTCATTATGTAAAAGTTTAATCTATAAGATAACTTTACTTATACATTTAACTTTTAAAATTATAAAGGATTTGTTATATTTTAAATATTTTGAAAATGACGACAAATCGTTAAAACATTTTCAAAATGAAAATTAGACATGTCCTTGGGTTTATTTAGTGGTTATAGAAAGATATCTTTTCATGAAAAGATACATTAAAAAAGTTATATTTATTAGCATTAGGAGACATCTTTCTTGGTTAAATAACCAATAGTCCTCTTTTGATCTATAGGAAAGAATATATAAAGATATATTGTTTTATAACAGAGTAATTTTGAATAATAACCAAATTTCTTAAGGATTCAATTACAAATTATAATTAAGTTTACTTCATTTTATCCTATGAGGAAATTCGCTATAACTTGATTATACTGTTATGAGGGTAAATTTTTAAGAAAAGTGAAATTGGAAATACAACTTAAAGCAATTTTTTATTTCATTATAACCCTATTTTTAGTCTAACGAGATAATTGGATAGAAAGTTCAACATATGTTTTGTATGTCATATTAGTGTACAATCCATACTAGCATTTACAAATAGTTAACACAAGTGGTTATTTTGTTATGCCAATTTATGATAATTGGGAAATTAAGGTTTTTGTGACTCTAAATAGAATTTAGGCCAACTTATTATCACTAATAATCCCTTTAAATTGATGTGGTGTGCAATTTTGGGTGAAAGCATGCAAAAGAAGTGATACAACCTTACATGTAAATGAATTTACTAGTTTAAAATTTCTTTCATGCCATATTTTATATCCCAGGGTAGCTTTCTTTAAGGTATTAAACCTTTTCATGCAATTGTAAAACAATTTATTGATTTTAGAGTAACATTCTTTTGATAGATTTGCCTATTATTTATGCAAGTTTATACAAAAGAACCATAACACGTAATTCCTCTTTACTATCATGTATCAGAAGACACAAAAACCAGCACTAATAGATGACTAGTTGGGATATACGAGTAACGGTTTGCACATAATTCATTGTCAGACTACAAATATAGGTAAATGTCTTTGAACAATCCTAATCTATCTTGGTATGTCATTTTGTTTCCTTGCTTGACTTTTCCTCGTTCCCACACACAATTTTAGTTCTAATGAAGATTGACCTTGAACATTGAAACTTTTACTTGATTGGAAGTTAAGATTTTGATTTGAAGCAAAATTTTAAAAGTTTATTATTTCAGTTGCAAGATTCCAACAAAATATTAAGTGTTTAAGGCTAATATTCCAACATCATCTCGTTTGTTTTAAGCCCATTTTAAAGCCTAGTTATCATACATAGTTTGGACTTAACTAAATTGATTTCTTTTTTTGTTAAGAAATTGTCCAAAATATGTCAAAACATGGACATTCCTTGTATTTTTAGTTTTTCTTACTATAAAATGGAATTTCTATCCATTATCTCTGAAAGCAAGGTTGATTTGTACCTATGTATAAGTTAATTGTACTTTTATATCAAGATTTTGTAAGTGCTTCATATAAAATAAATATTATAAAGAAATGAAGTTGATTTTTCATCTTAATCTCTCTCTTTTGCATTTTAAACTTTATAGCTTTAATAGAAACATTTTCATACTCTTTACATTATGTCTTTGTTACTCATTAAACCAACAAAATGGTATCAAAACAATAGATGATCTTAAAATGCCTATAAGAGAAAATAAAAAAGTAGTAAGATTGATTGAAGACACTAAAACCTATGTAAGAAACTTCAAGGACATTTTTTCTACAAAACCAAACCAAAATTAATTATATGGCCTCTATAAACTTCACACCACTTTTACCACTTATGTTCTTTAGTAAGAACTACTTGTAGTGAAGTATGATGATAAAGATATACTTAAAGGTACATGATCTCTAAAAGGTTACAAAACAAGGTGAACCTTCAATTCTTTATATCATTCCCATAGTTGCTCAATTGAAAAATCATAATGAACGAGTGGCAAGATATTTCAATGCATTCTTTTGTATTTAGATAATAGTGTCTGAGGCTTTATCTAGTATAATCATGGTGTGTGAATCACCTAAAGAATTTTAGGATAAGTTTAAGGAAGAATATGGAGGATTCTAAGGATCGCACCAAAATCACAATCTTTAAGATTCTTAATACTTTTTAAGCTTAAGAGAAAAGAAGAATCTTTATATAAGAAAATAGCTCAAAAAAGAAAAATGTAAATAAAGGAACCTTAGAGGGAGCTCTTCAAGCAAATTTTAGAGGAAAGAATCAACATAAAAGACAACCACACACATACAAGGTGATAGGGAAGGAGTTAAAAGCAATAATGCTCTAGGTAAAAAGGTTTATAATCCTTGTTAGTATTGCAACAAAACAAGTCATTATTCAAAAAAATTGTTGGAGAAGACCAAATGTCGTGTGTTCCTTCTACAAAATGAAATGACTTATAAAGAGAATATGGAAGAGCAAAATAAAGCAATTACAACAACAAATAAACAAACAAGCTAAAATTATAGAAAAGGGTCATTAGTAAATGAAAGAGGAATTTTTTGTTTTAATTGACATAATAGTAGAGATAGCGATAAATGGCTTATTAAGAGTAGTTATACACACCATATGTCACTCAATCTAGGTGCATTCAAAACAATTGACAAATCCTATAAGTCTAAAGTTAGAATTGGCAATGACACTTTTATAGTTGTTTATGGTAAAGGGCCAGTTGTAGTTTAGACTTCTTCAAGTATTAAATTAATCATTGATGTGTTATTAGTGCTAGAGATTAGTTTAAGAAAAATTGCTTTTTAGTGTTTCAAGAAAAGGCTTGTATCATTTTGGATTTAAATGGAACTGAGTTAAACACTATCAAACTAAAAGGGAAAGGATTTCCCTTAGAGTTTGACCAATTAAATCATAAGGCCTTGCCTATTATCAATGATGATTTAATTCTATTGTATAAGAAATTGGGTCATCATCACTATACTGAATTGTAATACTTGTAGAAAAACCAGTTTGTATTATACTTACCTATAATAATTCATGACAATAAAGCTTATGAAGCCTGCCAATTGAGAAAACAATCATGACTTTAATTTCCTATGCATGAAGCTTAGTGAGCATAAGAAAAGCTCCAATTAGTCCACAATAATGTGTGTGGTCTTATGAAGGTTAAGTCATTAAATGAGAGCAAACTATTTATTCTTTTCATTAATGATTTTACAAGGTATTGTTGTTTCTATTTTTTTAAGTAAAAGATTGAGATTTATGTAGCATTTCTATCATTCACAACACTAGTTAAGAACCAATCTAGCTGTAAACTTAAGATACTTATGTTAGATAATGAAATAGAATTTACTTTATAGACTTTCAAGGAAATTTATGCAACAGGATGTTGAATCAGTTTATAGTTTCATATAATCCTCAACAAAATAAAGTGTGAAAATAGAAACAAGATAGTCATGGAGATGTCTTAATACTTGCTAGATGAAAAGCATATGCCTAAAAATTTCTAGGTAAAAGCTAGTAAGACAATAGTATGCCTACTAAATAGGCTTTTTACTAAAACTATCGAAGTAAAAACTCCTTTTAAAGCTTATTATAATTCAAAGCCCTTTATTAATCATGTATAAGTATTTAGAAGTTTGTGTTATATGCATATTCTTGAAAAAAAAAAAGATCAAAAAGAAAAACATATAGTGTTTGCTAGATATAGCTCAACCTCAAAAGCTTATAGAGCCTATGATGTGGAGACTAATAAGATGACGATTAATAGAGATATGGAGTTGAAAAAAGATCAAACTTAGAATTGGGATAGTCTAACTACTCAATAGAATAAAGAGGTGATTGAATCAACTCCTATGCCTACTGATAGTGATCCAAAAGTCTCTCATAGTGAGGATGATGATGACATACTTATAAGAAGAACTAGACTTCTCTCAGATGTATATGCAAAAAGCAATGAGATTGTATTAGAACATATAAACTTCATTAAAGCATCATAATCTACAAGCTAGAAACAACTTATACAAAAAAAAAAAAAAAGATTTCAATTATTGAAAAGAATCAAACTTGGATTCTAGTAGATAAACCAAACTACTAAAATGTAATTAATCTAAAATGAGTGTTTAGGACCAAATTTAACTTTGATGGCGTTGTAAATAGACTAAAAGAAAGGCTTATAGCAAAAAGTTTGGAGTTGACTTTATTCAGACTTTTACTCTTATAACAAGACTTGATACAATTAAACTCTTGTTAGCACATACAACTCAAAAGGACCAGATTATATATCAGTTTGATGTGAAATCAATATTCCTCAATGGAATTTTAAAAGAAGAAAACTATATTGTACAACGTGAAGGATTTGAAAAGTAAGGTGTAGAGGGCAAAGTGTATCAATTGAAAAAGGCTCTTTATGGCCTAAAACAAGGTTTAAGATTATAGTACAGTAGAATGAATGACCATATCTTAAAGTTTGGATTTGTTAAAAGCAAAAATAAGGCTACCATGTTTATAAAGTCAAAAAGGATTAACATTCTCATTGTCTCTTTATATGTTGATGACCTCTTTATCATCAATAGCAATGTTGAACTAGTTCAAAGATTTAAAAGGGAGATGTTTAAGATCTTTGAGATGATAGATTTAGGTAAGATATCATTTTTCTTAAGACTTTAAGTTTAGAAACACAAATCTGGCATCTTCATTAGTTAAGTGAAGTATGGCAAAGAAATGTTAAGAAAGTTCGAAATGGAAAGCTAAAAGGAAGTCTTTACTCTTATAATGTTAAATCAAAAGTTACTAAAGGAAGATGGAGCAAAAAAGTTTAATCCTAATTTCTATAGAAGTCTTATTAGATATTTTTTATACCTAATAGCATTAAGACTTGATATTATGCATTCAGTCAACTTACTCTCTAAGTTTATGCATAATCCTAATAAGATACATTTCAAGGCAACAAAAAGAGTATTAAGGAATATAAAAAGGACTATCAAACTTGGAATTCTATTTAAAAAAGGAGGAGAGCTGAACTTGATAGGGTTCATTAATAATGATTGAACTAGTTTAGTTGATGATTTAAAGAGCACATTAAGCTATGTGTTGTCTTTGGGATCAGGGGCTTTTTGTCAAAGTTCCAAAAACAAAGTATTGTTGTGCAATTTATAGTAAAACTAAGTATGTTACAACTAAATCAACTATGAATCAAGTTATATAGCTTAAAAAATTGTTAGTTGATTTGCATTAGAGCCTAAATAAGCCTATTGTGATTCATTATGGTAATCAATTTGCAATTGTTGTGTCAAAAAACCCTATTTTTCATGAGAGAACAAAGTATTTTAAGATTAAACTTCATTTCTTAAGAGAAGTTCAAAAAGAAAAAGAGGTTGAATAGATATATTGTTAGTTTATAAACCAAGTAGCTAACATTTTCACAAATTCTCTCCTTAAAACCAAATTTAAACTCCTTAAAAAAAGCTTGGAATGTAATTGTTTAATGTCAAATAAGAGTGATAAAGAGTGACTGTAAACATTAAAGCTCTTAGTTGATTGAAAGTGAATATTCTAATTTAAAGCAAAATTTTAAATGTATGTTATTTCAGTTGCAAGATTCCTAAAGAGGAGTAAGTGTTCAAGGTTAATGTTCTAATATTCTTTAGTTTGTTTTAAGTTCATTTTGAAGCCTAGTTATGATACATGGTTTAGATTTAACTAGATTGATTTCTTTTTTATCAAGAAATTAACCAAAATATGTCAAAGTATCAACATTACTTGTATTTTTAGTTTTCTTTATTGTAAAGTGGAATTTATATCCATTGTCTATGAAAGCAAGGTTAATTGTACCTATATGTAGGTTAATTATACTTTTGTACTAAGATTTTGTAAGTACTTCATATAAAATGAAGATTACAAAGAAATAAAGTTGATTTTTCATCTCAATCTCTCTCTTTTGGATTCTCAACTTTATAGTTTTGATAGAAACATTTTCATATTTTTTACATTATATCTCTATGGCTCGTTATACCAATAAGTCCAAAGATTCTAAAACTTATAATTCCTAATTAATAAGTTTTTATAATCTTTCTTTCTTATTTTTGGCCCTCTTTATACAATTTGGAGGTTTTTACTTGTTAAGATTTATGCTAGGAAGCTTTTGGTTGGACTATTGTTTTATTAAAGTTCAACAATTTGTAGTACATAAGCATTTATACTTCAAATTGTGAAATGTTATCTCATAAGTTTGTATATTAATAAGAAATGACTCATTGATCAAACTTTGATAATTGGAGTTGAAATCGAGCAAAGTCAAGTTTTGATATATTTAAACTATACTTGTTTAATCAATGAGTCTACAAATGAGACTCTATTTAACCAAAAAGGCTTAATTTTGTTTAATTAAAGTTCATTCAGTAAATGAGTTGTGAGTTCTTGATGAATAATTTGATTTACTTTATAATATAATGTAAATAATTAAAATTATAAAAATCTATAATTACAATTAGAATTAAAATAATAAAAAAATTTGTATCTTAATAAAAATAAGTAATTAAAAGATAAAAATGTTTAATACTTAATGTATATTTATAAGTATATAATATATAATTTGAAAGCAAATCTACAAAATATACTCTAATGACAAGATAAACAAACCTCTTAATAACTCTATAAATAGATATTTATGAGTTGTTCACAAATTCAAATGAAAAAAGTTTGTTTTTATTAAAAAATGTTTCTCATTTACCCGACTCGATTGTTAAGTAATAATTGAAAATGATTAAGTGATCTTTGACCCTGTTGAGGCACTGAACCCTTAGCAAACTTGTTTATCTTGTTGGCAATGCTCTTTGAGAGGTTTCAAAGAAAGTCTTGTACCATCAAAATATGAGTCAACGAAAATGGTAGGTGGGCGGGAGGAACGGTGTACGGTCACTAGTCTTGAATCGTTTTGCATTTACAAAAAAAAAAAAAAGAAAAGGAAAAAAAAATCAAATGTACTGCATTAACAACAAAATATAATATATTTTTTAAAAAATGCATTGCATTATGAAAATTGTAAATTATGTGCTATATTTTTCAGTTATATCACCAACCACGCATCCCTGTGCCCCAACCAAGCAAATGCGTGGTCAATAGCCTTCTCGGGAGTCATGAAGCATTCAACGCGTTAAAAGAGTCTTTCTTGACTTTAGGAGTTCTCATCTATATCACTGGACAAGTGCGACCGATAATGGCACCAACAAAATAGTACTTATGCCCAAACCATCAATCTGCCAACAAACGGGCATTCCATTATCTAAATATTTAAATATTTATCTCACATAATCCAGGCCCAGGCAAATATTATCGTATCAAATTGTAAGTTCTTTACAAGTGAAAAGATTAGAGTACGAAATCAATTACTCTATTGTATCAATTAATCTTAGATGATGGGGTGATCGATTAGGAAAAAATTGCGAAACTGAGACTAGTACAGGGCATCTTGTACTACATAATCAACCTGAGAATTCGTGCTGCAAGTCAACATCTACTGAATCATTTTGTCTTGTTTTCCAAGCCAACGGATGAAACAAATTCCGCATTTATGAATTGGTTGCGGCAGATGGCTAGACCAGAACTGAGGCAATGTTTGACCCAGAGCCCCAAACCCTACGTAAACGCATGCCCTTCCGTCTAGGCAAAGAAAGCAGTAGCCCAAGTCACTCGGGACAGCCCATCGAAGACACCTATTTGGAAATTCTTGGGTTCATATACTCAAAACAGATGTAGTAAAGAACAATGGGCTATGCGCCGAGGAACATCAGCGTATGCCTTCTCTCTAGTTCCGAGAAAGCCTAGTTTGTCTGATTCCAACGCGATACATACGCCGACAGAGGTCATTTCATTTATTCCTCTAATAGATTTACTGCTCTGAGCCTACCAACCTCGAGGGAAAATGAAATAAAAAGGCAGAGGAATGTGAGGCATCAGAAAGAAATGCACCAAATTATCTTTCTCAAGGGTCCCCCCACGTTGCCTATTGGTCCAGCAAATTCGAAACGATTCCTACAAATTTCTCCTTTTATCGGAACCCCACGTTGCCTATCGGTCCTCCAAATTCGAAACGATTCCTACAAATTTCTCCTTTTATCGGAACCCCACGTTGCCTATCGGTCCTGCAAATTTAAAAAGGTTCCTGCTAATTTGTCTCCATTGGTCGAAGTTCTGCGCAGTTTCCAAAGACCTTATGGTCACCTTTTTTCGGATAAGGTATTAAAGTCAAAATAGTTAAGCAGCTGGCAACATGTATTTTTTCCATTTTTCATATATGTTCCTTTTTAAATCTCAACTGGAAAAGTCGCCTTAACACAACCAAGGAAACAAAGCTCCCTATTTATAATATTCTTAGCTTCATGTTTCCGTAGTCTTCTGATTTCAATTTCCATGAAATCCAATATGGGCATCTCTTGTTTCTTCCTTGCTTTATCTTTATTGTCAGTGGTTCCAGTTTCAACTTCCAAGCACGCTTCTTCAGCTTTGATTGAAGGCTCGTCTCTTTCTGTGGAAAACCCGGAGGATTTGTTGATTTCAGCCGGTGGGGTCTTCTCCTCCGGCTTCTACCCTATCGGCAGCAATGCTTATTGCTTTGCTATTTGGTTCAGCAAACCGTCTTGCCGGTACAACTGCACAATTGTTTGGATGGCTAACCGAGATTTTCCAGTTAATGGCAGGCGCTCCAAGCTCATGCTGCAAGCAACCGGAAATCTAATCTTATCCGATGCTGACAACTCTATTGCTTGGTCCACTAGCACTGTTTCACAATCCTCGACAGAGTTGTATCTTGAGGACACTGGCAATCTTGTCCTGCATAATACGGAGGGTTCTGTTTTGTGGCAAAGCTTTGATTTTCCTAGGGATACACTTCTTCCTCTGCAGCGGCTCACCAGAGACACGCAGCTTGTCTCGTCAAGAAGCCAAACAAACCGTTCTTCTGGTTTCTACAAACTGTTTTTCGACCACGACAACGTTCTTGCTCTTCTCTACGATGGTCCTGAGACTTCCAGTAAGTATTGGCCGTACCCCTGGCTTAAAAGCTGGGAAGCCGGCAGGTTCGAGTTCAACAGCACTAGAATTGCTTGGCTTGATCCATTGGGTAAATTTACTTCATCAGATAATTCCACTTTCCTAGCGGCAGATTATGGAGTAAGACTTCAGCGAAGATTGACACTAGATTTCGATGGCATGCTTCGACTGTACAGCAGAGAAGAGGGCAGCGCGACCTGGACTGTGTCATGGCAAGCTCTATCTGAGGCATGCAGGGTTCATGGATCTTGCGGACCCAACAGTACGTGCAGCTATGATACCAGCTCTGGCAGAAGATGCTCTTGCCTTCCAGGGTATAAGATGAAGAACAGCACTGACTGGACTTATGGTTGTGAACCCAAATTTGATCACCCGTGCGGAAATGATAGTGAGGCCAGCTTCATTCAACTCACCAATTCTGAATTTTATGGCTATGATTATGCGTATTATCCCAATTACACATTGGAAAAGTGTAAGCAAATATGCTTGCAATCCTGCAGCTGCAAGGGGTTCCAGTTCAAGTATGATGAGTCTCAAGGCAATATTGTTACAAACTGTTACCCAAAGTCATTCCTACTAAATGGACGGCGTGTACCAGATTTCAATGGAGATATTTATTTGAAAGTTTCCAAAACCGTTTTCATGTCTGGTAATAAGGAGACTGTGTCAGAATTGGGATTAAATTGCAGTAGTGAAATTCCCAGGCTTTTGGACAGAGAGTATCCAAAACGTCATCAAAACAGCACGCTGATGTTCATGCTCTGGTTTGCCAGTGCACTAGGATTAGTCGAGATTATTGGCATCCTTCTAGCTTGGTGTTTTCTGACCAATTCGCACAAGCACTCGGGTGAAGCTGAAGCTGCACAAGGCTACCATCTTGCAGCTACCGGATTTAAAAGATTTGCTTATACTGAACTAAAGAATGCCACGCGAAATTTCAGTGAAGAAATTGGAAGAGGAGCAGGAGGAATTGTGTACAAAGGCATATTGTCGGATGATCGGATTGTGGCAATCAAACGACTCCACGTGGCGAGCCACGGAGAAGCTGAATTCTTGGCAGAAGCAAGGACAATTGGGATGGTTAATCACATGAATTTGATAGAGATGTGGGGGTATTGTGCAGAAGGAAAGCATAAGCTTTTGGTTTACAGGTACATGGAGCATGGATCCTTAGCAAAAAATCTCTCTTCCAAAGCACTTGATTGGAAAAAGAGGTTCGAGATCGCCTTGGGCACTGCAAGAGGGCTTGCTTATCTGCACGAAGAGTGCTTGGAATGGGTTCTGCACTGTGATGTCAAGCCCGAAAATATACTCCTAGACTCTGATTATCAACCAAAGGTGTCAGATTTTGGCTTATCCAAGCTACTAGACAGAGGCAACCTAAGGAACTCAAGCTTCTCAAGGATCAGAGGAACCAGAGGTTACATGGCTCCCGAGTGGGTTTCCAATCTGCCAATCACTTCCAAGGTGGACGTTTATAGCTATGGAATCGTAATAATGGAGATGGTGACTGGAAAAAGTCCATTAACGGGAGTTCATGCTACAGAAAGTAGTGGGGAAGTAGAGCCAAAGACATTGGTGACTTGGGTGAGGGACAAGAAAAATACTGCTAATGACAATGCATCTTGGATTGCAGAAATCATAGACCCTTCGTTGGAAGGAGAATATGACCACGATAAGATGGAAAAATTGGTCTCAATTGCACTGCAATGTGCAGAGGAAGATGGACATGCAAGACCCACCATGAATAAAGTGGTTGAGATGCTACTGCTTTATGAAAACGATCAATAGAGCCAATTGTAGAGATATGCAACTTCCAGCCTACTAACTACCAGTGGTCTTGTGCCATGCCGAGGGGTTTCAGGAAATGAATGTTCTTCTCTTACTCGAAGATTTCCAGCTTTCGATGCTTGTATAAATAATAATTAATAGAAAAATGAATAAGAAAATGCGAGTATAAATGCATTCTAGTCCAAAAACACTTAAATGGAAAAATCGGTCTTTCTTTTTCTTCTACCGTCACACACTTTTTCTTTTCGTTCTCATTATCCAATTTTCACTAGGGAGACTTTCTGCAGGAGTTTAATTAATGGCGCCTTGTTGAAGCTCAACATGGGCGACATGGGCCTAGCCAGGCAAACGAGGGGAGGTGAGCCCAGCTGACTCTCGGCATGTTCAATTTTGGTTCCTTCAAAGTATAAAAAACAAAATTCAATGAAGGTATTGTTTAATCAACAAGCTGAGCATAATAAAACCTCAACTGGTTCAATTAAGTTGGTTGAATAAACAAACCTCAACTAACTGAGCCTTTATCAAGTTAAGCGTGTAAGTTGTTTATTGATAACTCATTTAAGTTTATAATATTAATAAAAATAATTCTAACTTTGAAATTTTATTATTATATGAAAATAAGAATTACGAAATTTGTTTATTTTAATAAATAAGATAAAAATTAATATTAGACTCATAATATTGAGTAGTACATTTTTTTAAAATTTTATGTAAATAAAATAAATAAAAATTTAAATTATAAGTATTTTTTAAAAAATATAAAAAAATAAATTTATGAGTATTTTTAAAAAAAATAAAAAACTTAATTTATGAGTATTTTTAAAAAGATAATAAATTTAAAATATTTTTATTTGAAAAATAAAAAAAATTTAAATTATTTTTTTCTTTTTTTAAAAGTTATTTTTTAGTTTTTATTTTTTTATTTTTTTAATTATGAGTATTTGTATTGTATTTTTTAATTATATGTAAAAAATGCTTAATATGAATTAAATAAATTATAATATATATTAACTTGTAATAGAATGAATCAAATAAATTACATGCATATTAAAATCTTAAATATATTAAAATATTAAAAAAATTACAAATTAATTATAAAAAATATTGTATTAAAATTTAAATTAAATAATTAAATTATTCTTAAAATTAAACAAATATTGTAATATAAATATTTTATTAATTTTCTATAATTTTGACAATATATATTGATATGGGAATTTTAAATTTTAGTGTATATTTGTAAATATATAACAGATAATTTTAAAATAAAGTTATCAAGCTTGATAACAAGTCGAGATCAAGAGGGTTCGACTTTAGTTGCTCATCAATCCTCGAAGCTACCAACCGACCATTCTTACCTAACAATGTTTGGGAAAAAAATCAATTAAAGACCACCTCATCTACTTGGCAGTAGACACGCGTGTGCCACGCATGCAGATTTAATGGACTTCTAACACTAAATCTTTAATTGATTAACATTAGTACTTCGTGGTACCAAACCGAAAGAAACTGAATGGTGTAACAGATATTGCATCAAAACACAGGGTACCACCCTAACTCTTATCCTGTAAATTGGAGATGGAACATGGAGCTCTAGAGCTGTTTTGATCTAATCTGCCGCCATGGGTTTGACTTTATACCATCTCATAATTGTTTATATATACTTCATCAAATATTGTAATAAACGCTTCTGCAAGCTCGACACTTCCTGGTGACATTAAATTACAACTCCAAATGTTCACAGCATCCCTTGATTTCGGCCCCGACAATTCCTTCTTATCTCTCCCGTAGACCCCTCCTTGACACTGAGAATGCTCAGATGGATCATGGCTCTGGGAAACCTCTCTTCCCACATGGTGGACTTGCTGCCGAATTTATGTATCAAAATTTCACGCATGTTTTAATCCGAAGCTAGAAGGCCAAGACCCTTTTCCAGATTCTTGTATTACATGTTATCGAACTTGAACAAAGTCACAGCGTCTAGGGGGACCATGATACCTGAATTAGCGTCACTAGTTGGGCAAATCATTTTTAGCCAAGCTGCATAATTGCTGTCTGTTAGGTCCAGAGATTTGAATAAGAATTTTAGGGATCGAAGGGAAGAAAGAGGGAACAAGAGAGAGATTAGAGAGAGAAACTAAATCTATAGAGAGAGAAAGTAATTCTATTATTTCTGTTAACTAAATTTCCCTATCCAACTTATACACATGGAGCTGTTAGCATAACAACCAAAATAGAAACTTATTATTACATCGCACTGTTTCCCTAAAATCTATCTCTTTGACAGTAACGTTGTAACTAATGGTATTTTATGGACCCAAATATACGGTCACAATTAATCTGATACAACATTGTTAGGTAGTTAGTGAAATGGAAATGTTCAATTGAAATTTAAATGTTTAGAGTAATCCTAGAATTCTCAAATCTTGACAAGTCTCCCCCACCAAACAAGCTTTATCCTTAAAGTTGCAAATGAAGAAATTGGGCAGCCATGAAGGACCAATCTTCCTATGTTGCATCAACAGGAGCAAGATTCGATCACTGGATGAGCACCTGGGTTATAACCTGATTATGCCTCTTGATAATCCAAGGATCCAAGATAGCAATTGGCTTTGCCAGAAGCTGCCCATCCTAAATTGTCAGTGGTAATTATGGCATCAACTGGTTAGGTTGTCCCATCCAGCGTTTCAACAAAGAAACGTGAAACACAAGGTAAATAGAAGAACTATGGGGGAGGTTGAAGCCTATGAGTCACCTATCCAACCTTGGCCGCCACTGGGAAAAGACCATAGTATTTTGTAGCCAGTATAAGATTCCTACGAATAGCCATAAATATTTTTCGATAGGATCGAAGTTTCAGGCACACCCAATCACCCACAGAGGATAAATGCTTAGTTTTAATTAATTATTTATTTGTTTATGATTATTTGCAAACTATTACATTCTCTGTTGTGCCTAAGCAAGCTATTCCTTCAACAAACCAGTCATATGCTACCTTTCCTGCAGCAAGGCCTCAACTGCTGCCGCTTTAAATTCACTCCAAGGCAATTTTGCCTAGAGGGGTGGAGCGTACTCACAAAGAGCCTGCAAAGGAGACATCCCCGATGAGAAATGGTGGGTACTATTGTACCACCACTCAGCTAAGTACAGCCAACGACACCACTGAGAAGGCTTCTGAAGTTTCCAAACACCTATTGAACCTCTCAGTCTACCATCTAATTGGGGATGGTAAGTTGTATTGAGGTAAAAACTTTTTTCCCAACAGCTTGAAAAACTCCTGTCAAAACAAACTGAAGAAAATTGTATCTCTATTAGATACAATGAAACGAGCCATGTCATGGAGTCTAAAAATTTGTTCCATAAAGATTTTAGCAACTATAAGAGCAGTGAAGGGGTGATTGAGAGTAAGGAAATGGTCATATTTGCTAAAGTGATCCATGAACACAAGTATAACTTCTTTTCCCTCAAATTTAGGCAACGTTTTAATAAAGTCCATACTTACATCCCCTTAAGCCTGTTCAGGAATTTTTGAAGACTGCAAGAGTCTAGGATATGGCACATTCTCCCTTTTGCATCGTTGATAAGATCACAATATAGTATAAATTTTTTGGTGTCTTTTTTAACTCCAGGCCAATAAAGATATTGTTTCAACCTATGGTAGGTGGCCTTAAGACCAAAGTGACTTCCCTAAACTGAACTATGAAACTAAGTCAGCATTTGTTGTCTTAAGTTGCCTATTGCTCTAATATAATTCTCCCTCTTATACCTGAATACCCCATTTTAAAGGATAAAAGAAGGCTTTGAGTCAGTGGAGAGACTCCATAGGAGAATCAATTATAAAGTTAAAGGTTTTGTTTTATAAGTAGCAATACCATTAGATAACTATTAAGGAACCTAAGCAAAAAGTGTATGACAGCAAGTAGCACTAAAATTACCTCCTGACTCACCGGACTCCTCTTTCCTAAACAATCCATTTGTTACTTTATTCTTAACCCCCTTTTTGTATTGAATATTGTAGTCCAAACACAATAACTTTGTAACTCCTTTCAATTAAATGTGTGTATGAAACTGCTGTTGTAACAAAAACTTCAAGTTCTCATGATCAATCTTAATGATAAATAGACAACCTTTTAAATAATGCCTCTATTTATTTACTGCCATCAATATTGCTAACAACTCTTTCTCCCATATTGAAAGACTTAAATCTTATCACAGAGTTTTTCACAGAGATATGTAATGAGTCTATTTTCTTGCATCAACAGAGTTCTAAGATCCACTCTATAAGCATTAGTTTCTCGAATGAAGGTTTAGAGTAGTCTAGTATGGCCAAAATAGGTGTTATTGCCATGGACTTCTTAGGGTTATTAAAGGCTTCCTCTGCAGCTACACCCCATAAAAATTATTCTTCTTTGCGAGGTCAATTAAGGGTTTGCTCATAATGTCATAATCCTTTACAAACTTCTTGTAATACTTAGTGAGAATATCATCAAAAAAAAATACCAAAACAAGCTTCTTGGGATAAGGGGCAAAGATATGATTTTCAAGGGACTTAGTAAAAAGCATTTGTTAATAAAAAAGGCATTACTTTGAACTCATAATGTCCATAATGAGTCCTAAATGCAGTCTTGGGTATGTCCTCCTCACTCATTCTAATTTGGTGGTATCTTGCACTAAAATCTATTTTGGAGAAAATAATAGCCCTATATAGCGCATATAACAAGTCATCAATAATAGAAATGGGAAATTTGTCTTTTATAATGAGTAAGTTGAATTTTCTGTAGTTCATACAAAATCTCTAAGTGTCATCCTTCTTTTTCACTAAGGGCACTAGTGAAGCAAAGGGACTGTTACTAGATTGTATAGTTAAAGCCTCAAACATTTTAGTAACCAACTTTTTTATCTCTACTTTTTGATGATAAGGGTATCTATAAAGCCTCACGTTTACAAGCTGGAGATTATGTTTCAATGCTTTGACTTGATAATGAGATCTTTAAGGAGACATCCCCTTTGGTTCAGCAAAGACATCTGTGTACTTATCCAAGACAATCTGCAACTCTTTGTACACAAATGAACTTGCACTATATTCTCCTTTTTTTTTTTTTTTGAGTAAATGTTGCAACTGTTTTCCAGTCATCCCAGTCATAAGTTTAAGAGTAACATTCCCTTGTTAACTTTTCTTTTTTCACTTCCCTTCTTTCAATAATAGGAAAACAAGCATCTGGTTTTTGTGGTTTTAAACTTATAACCCCACGAACTAATTGACCTAAATTTAAGCCGGTTATAGTAAATTCAAGCTAGTTATAATTGACCTAAATTCAAGTTGGTTATACTTTGTAGTTTGTAGCAAGGTATCCTGGACTGCGGAAATGCAACTGTAACCCTTGAGTTTTATGTTTGGGTTCATATCCCAAGCTTTGTTCTCTTTACAGCTTTTGGGCATAAGCACAATGTATTCCCTAAATTTTTTGGGCGCTCAGACAAAAGAAGTTACAAATACTTTGGGATTTGTCTGTTTACATGATTTTACCTTCAAAAACCCTTTTTTTGGGGGGGGGGTGTACAAGACGAAAAAGAAATCAAATAACTAAAATACATACAAAACGCAATCTAATCAGAGACACTGATACGTAAGTTCCCGAGTTACAAATCCAAAGCCTCTCCACAGGTTCATGGAAGAGCTATTTGTCAATTTCTATATCAACCTCTAGTTCTCATCGGGAGGAGTCATTTCAAAATCTAGAATGCCTGAAGTCTCCAAAGCATCAAGTCTTAGAATAACTTTGTGATACTTAAGATCTCATGCAAGATGAAAACCAATTAAGTTGCATGAAATTCTACAGTAACTGTCGTAGTAACTCTCAAGAATTGCCCAAATCCAGCAATATGATTTCCAAGTAATCCTGCCTCCCTAACCAAACCTGGTTTCCCTTTAACTGCCCATTGTAAAAAGTTATTTTATTTTTTTGATCTTTAACTCCCCACACCATGCCCTCCGCACTCAACCTTCTCATCAAATATTCTTACTTACCACATAATCGCAACTAACAAGTATACAATTTTGCATCAGAGTCTTCAAAAAGTTTTAAACTTGGTGTACCCAACCCGAAACTTTTAATTAACTCAACCGCACATGTCTTTCCACTGGTGTTTTGCCAAACCTAGTCTTGCTTGCCAGAATTGAGCGGTGGGTTTTGCTTTCTTGATTAGCAGAATCCCTGATTAGTTAACCGTCCTCGTCACTGTCTCGACTTTCTCGCAAGTTTTTAGCATTGACAGTTGAGGCAAATTATTTCGGGACTTTGGTCTCCACTAATTTGAGGATCAGGTGGGTCATAAATGAGGGCTACAAAAATGAGTCAGGGTTTCTTTTTTCTCAATGTTTTCCGCTAGACAAAGATCAGGAGCGATGTGGTCGGATCCAGGAATATTATCCGAATATTATCCGCGAATAAAGTTTCAGATGAATTTTTTTTCCAATTTCTCCACTGAAATTCAAGATGTAATAAACGACACTCCAGTTAAGCCAGTAAATCAAACAAAAATGATTGATTCAAATCATTATATAATGAAAAATATCTAGTTCTACCTAAAGACTATTTAACTAGTCTAACTTCAACTCAAATACTAATTTACTAATAATCTAAAAACATGCAAATTTAATTATTTAATTTCTATTTAAATACTAATTTTTAATTTGTGATGAATCTAAATTAACCTTAACAATGATAATAACTTTTATATTATGTTAAACATTTAAGGTGGTAGTTATATTAAAATGGGGTGTTCATATTCTTTTTTTTTTGCATATTTGCAATTAATAGCTCATGTAAACATTGAAAAAGATATACTGACAAAGTTGTAGCAAAAATTAGTTGATTTCCTTAACTATGAACTCTTCTCATTACAAATTCCGTTTTATTAGCTCTTTTATGGAAACTTGCAAATAGCTGTTTAATCACTAGGTGTAAGTAGTTTAAGGTGGTAAGAGTATCTACTTGATGAAATACTACAAGTCTTGGCTTTTAGCCTAAAACATAAAGGCTTGCATTATGAGAGTTTCCATTTAATACAAAATGTCATAAAATAGAGCTATTTGCAAGTCCTCATTCGAGAATTACACGTTAGAAGAATATTACTTAAAAATAAATTTAGTTTGCATCATTTTCTTTATTTTTTTTAAATTAAGTGTATTCATTAATAAAGTAACAAGATTGAAAAAATTGATAACCAAGTTATCACACTCTTGGGAATGTGCACAAGATTTGCCAAGGTATTATATCATCTTACATAGGATATTGGTTGTTATCGAGAGATACAAGAAAAGTCAGATCATTTTAAAATAAAAATTAGATATATCTTTTAGTTTATTTGGTACCTATAGAAAAATGTCATTTTATAAAAAAAATACAGTAAAAGAATTGTATTTATTACTATTAAAAGATTTTTTTTTTGGTCAAAAGACCCCTAGACCACTATATATGATGGTTTTCTTTTAATTAAAATAAAAGAATATATAGATATATATATTATTTCTTAATAAAACAATTCTAAATAATGCAGAAACTTCCCAAGAGTTGGATAATAGTAATGCAAATTGCAGTTAATTGTACTTTATTTTATCTTATGAGGGAATTTGCTGTAACTTAATTGTATTATTGTGAAGGTGAATTTTATTTTAAAAATAATGACATTGGATACATAAGTTAAAACAATTCGTTTACTTTTAGTATAACTCTATTTTTGGTCCAATAATTTTAAAGCTAAAATTATTCATGGTTAGGCTATTGAGAGAATGATGTTTGAGTTTTGTGAAACTTGTGAAAAAGAGGTCTAATACATCCTTTAATAAATAAAAAAAAAACAACACTAGAAAAATAAATAAATTAGAGTCTTGTTCAACAAGACACAAGAGGGATGAGTTTCAAACTCATATTTATAAATCACCCAGGATAGAACCTCGACTGAACGCTTAATACAACGTCAATTCTTGAGTTTAATGAGTTAAAGTATATCATCAATGTGATTGAAGCACTATAAAAAATCATTTCCATCGAGGGTTAAATAGTTTTTAGTATTTGCAGTAAATTAGAAAAATAAGTTTTTAAAACTCTTAATAGGCTTGAAATGATGCTTTATAGTAAGGGTCTTAGTTTGTCTATTTGAATATGGAATGTTTAGTCTGTTCTAATAAGTTAAAGGTTTTGATTTTAAAATATTAATGGAAAAAATATAGACACAATGAATTTTAATGTGTCAATTAATTAAAAGAGAAGTACAATGTTGTACAATTATTTATATAAATTGATTGCATAATTTATCAAAAGGATAATTGGTTCAAAATTTGTCTACCATATTATTCAGATTTGTTGTAATATACTTTTGACTACGTAAAAGTTTAATTTGTAAGACAATTTTACTTATACATTTGATTGTTAAAATTATAGATGATTAATTATATTTTAAATATTTTTAAAATGATGGTGGATTTTTGGAAAATTTTCAAAATGAAAATTAGACATGTCCCTTAGCATATTTGGTGATTATAAAAAAATGCTCTTTTAAGAAAAAACACACTAAAATAGTCATACTTATTGGCATTAAAAGGCATCTTTCTTGGTTAAATAACTAATGGTCCTCTTTTGATCAAAGGGAAAGAATATATGAAAATATATTATTTCATAATAGAATAATTTTAAATAATATATAAATTTCATGAGGACTTGATTGCAAACTATAGTTAAATTTACTTTATTTTATCTTGTAAGAAAATTTGCAATAACCTGATTGTACTGTTATGAGGGTAAATTTTGTCTTAAGAAAAGTGACATTGGATACAACTTGAACCAATTCTTTTATTTTCATTATAACCCTATTTTTTTATTTTAATAAGATAGTTAAGTAGGAAGTTCAATATAGTCTTTGTATTCCTTATTGGTGTATAATTCATATTGGCATTTATGAATAGTTAACATAAATGGTTATTATGTTATTCTAGTGTATAGTAATTAGGCAATTAAGTTTTTTGTGACTTTAAATAGAATTTAAGCCAACTTATGGTCATTAATAATCTCTCTAAATTGATGTTATGTGCAATTTTAAGTGAATGCATTCAAAATAATTGATACAACTTTATGTGTAAATGAATTTACTAATTTAAAATTTCTTTCATGCCATATTTTATATGCTAAGGTAGCCTGCTCTAAGATATTAAACCTTGTTATGCAATTGTAAAACGATTTATTGATTTTAGAGTAACATTATTTTGATAGATTTGTCTATTGTTTATGCATATTTATACAAAAGAACTATAACATGTTTTTCCTCTTTACTTACAATGTATCAAAAGACACTAAGAACAACACCAATAGATGATTAGTTGGGATATACAAGTAACATTTTGCACATAATTCATTATAGAATTATAACCATATGTAAATGTCTTTAAACAATCTTAATCTATCTTAGTATGCCATTTTGTTTTCTTGCTTAACTTTTTCACATTCCCATGCACAATTTTAGTTCTTATGAAGATTGACCTTGAACATTGAAGCTCCTTATTGATTGGAGGTAAAGATTTTGATTTGAAGCAAAATTTTAAAAGTCTATTATTTCAACTGTAAGATTCCAACAAAAGAGTAAGTGTTCAAGGTTAATATTCCAACATCATCTACTTTGTTTAAGTCCATTTTGAAGTCTAGTTATGATATATAGTTCGAAATTAACTAAATTGGTTTATTTTTTTTATCAAGAACTTGTCCAAAATATGTCAATGTATAAACATTACTTGTATTTTTAGTTTTTCTGATTGTAAAATGAAATTTCTATTCATTATCTTTGAAGGAATGGTTTATTTGTACCTATATATGGGTTAATTGTACTTTTTTATCAAGATTTTGTAAGTTCTTCATATAAATGAATATTACAAAGAAAAGAAGTTGATTTTTCATCTTAATCTCTCTCTTCTACATTCTCAACTTGTTTGGCTTTAATAAAAACATTTTCATACTCTTTACATTATGTCTGTGTTACTCATTAAATCAACAAAATGGTATTAAAGTAATAAATGATCTTAAAGGGTCTATAAGAGAAAATAAGAAAGTAGTGAGAATGAGTCAAAACACCAAAACCTGTGTGAGAAACGTCGATGACATTTTGTTTTTCAAAACCAAACCAAAATCAATTATATGGCCTCTATAAACTTCACACCACTTTTACCACCTTAGTTCTCTAGTGAGAACTACTTGTAGTGGACTATGATGATGAAGATACATTTAAAGGCATATGATCTTTAGAAGGTTACAAAACAAAGTAAAGAACCTCCAATTTATCATGTTAATCCCATAGTTGCTTAATTAATAAATCCCAGTGAACAGATGGTTAGATATTTCAAGTCACTTTTTTATATTCAAATAACTGTGACTGAGGCTATATCCAGCAAAATCCTGGTGTGTGAATCACCTAAGGAAGTCTAGGATAAGCTTAAGAAAGAATATAGAGAATTCCAAGGATCGCACCAAAATCACAATTTCTAAAATTCTTAATACTCTTCAAGCTCAAGCACAAAGAAGAATCTTTAGACAAGAAAATGGCTCAGAAAAGAAAGTTGCAAACAAAGGAACCTTAAAGGGAGCTCTTCAAGAAAATTTTTAAGGCAACAATCAACACAAAAGACAAACACACACATATAAGGAGACAAGAAAGGAGCTGGAAGCAATAATACTACAAGCAAAAAGGTTTATGATCTTTATTAGTATTGCAACAAAGCAACTCATTTTTTTTTTTAAATTGTTGAAGAAAACCAAATGTTGTGTGTTCCTTCTACAAAATGAAACAATGTGTAAAGAGAATATACAAGAGCAAAAGAAAGTAACTACAACAACAAATGAAGAAATAAGTTAAGATTGCAAAAAAGGGTCATTAGTAAATAAATGAGGAACTTTTTGTTGTAATTGGCATGATAAGTAGTAGAGATAATGATAAATGGCTCATTGATAGTAATTGTACACATTATATGTCACCTAATTAAGGTGCATTCAAAACACTTGACAAATCCTATGAGTCTAAAGTTAGAATTGACAATGACACTTTTATTGTTGTTTAAAATAAAGGGTCAATTGCAGTTTAAATTTCTTTAAGTATTAAATTAATCACTAATGTGTTATTGGTGCTAGAGCTTAGTCAAAGAAAAATTGTTCTTTAGTGTTTAAAGAAAAGGCTTGAACCATTTTAGATTGAAATGGTACTGAGTTAATCACTATCAAAATGAGAGGGAAAAGATTTCTCTTGGAGTTTAACCAACTAAATCATAAGACCTTGCTTGTTGTCAATGATGATTTAATTCTATGGTATAGGAGATTAGGTCATCATCACTATATTAGACTATAATACTTGTAAAAAAACCAACTTTTATTAGACATAATTACAATAGCTCATGACAATGAAGCTTATAAAGCCTACTAATTAAGAAAACAATCATGAGTCTCATTTCCTATGAATGAAGCTTGGAGAGCAAAAGAAAAGCTTTAATTAGTCCACACTGATATGTGTGGTCCTATAGAGGTTAAATCATTAAATGGGAGCAAACTATTTATTCTATTCATTAATTATTTTACAAGATATTGTTAGGTTTAATTTTTTAAGCAAAAGATTAAGGTTCATGCAACATTTCTATCATTTAAGGCACTAGTTAAGAACTAATCTAACTACAAACTTAAGATACTTAGGTTAGACGATGAAATAGAATTCACTTCATAAATTTTCAAGGAAACTTGTGCAGTCATAGGGATTTTGCATTAGTTTATAACTTTATAAAATCCTCAACAAAATAGAGTGCGTGAAAGAAGAAACAAGATAGTCATGTAGATGTCCTGATACTTGTTAGATAAAAAGCACATGACTAAGAAATTCTAGGTAAAAACTATCAAGATAGTTGTGTATCTACTAAATAGACTTTTTACTAAAACTATCAAAGAAAAACACCTTTTAAAGCTTAGTGTAATTTAAAGCCCTTTATTAATTATGTGAAAGCATTTAGAAGTTTGTGTTATATGCATGTTTTTGAAAAGAAAAACAAAATTGACCAAAAAGCGAAGCATACAATGTTTGTTATATATAACTTAGCCTCAAAAGCTTATAGAGTTTATTATATGGAGACTAATAAGGTGATGATCAGTAGAGATGCAAAGTTTAAAGAAAATTAAACTTAGAATTGCAATAGTCCAACTACTCAGTAGAATAAAAAGGTGACTGAATTAACTTTTATACCTACTAATGATGATCCAAAAGTCTCTTATAGTGAGGATGATGATGACTTACTTATAAAAGGAACAAAAATTCTCTCAAATGCATATGAAAAAGCAATATGGCTATACTAGAACCTATAAGCTACATTGAAGCATCATAATCTACAAGCTAAAAACAATCTATACAAAAGGAGATCCTAACTATTAAGAAGAATTAAACTTGGATTCTAGTAGATAAACCAAAAAACAAAAATGTAATTAGTTTACAATGGGTGTTTGAGACCAAACTTAACTTTGATAGTACTATAAATAAATTGAAAGTAAGGCTAGTAGCCAAATGATCTACACAACAATTTGGAATTGACTTTTTTTAGGCCTTTGCTCTTGTAGCAAAGTTTAATACAATAAAACTCTTGTTAGCACTTACAACTTAAAAGAATTGGTTGTATATTAGTTTGATGTGAAATCAATGTTCCTTAATGAAATTTTGGAAGAAGATATCTATGTTGTACAACCAAAAGGATTTGAAAAGTAAGGTATAGAGGGCAAAGCTCTTTATAGCCCAAAACAAGGTCCAAGAACATGGTACAACAAAATCAATGACCATCTCTTAAAGTTTGGATTTGTTAAAGGCAAAAATAAGGCTACCTTGTTTATAAAGTCAAAAAAGATTGAGATTCTCATTGTCTCATTATATGTTGATGACTTTCTTATCATTGGTAACAATGTTGAGCTAGTTTAAAGATTCAAAAGAGAGATGTTTTAGATCTTTGAGATGACAAATTTAGGTAAGATGTCATTCTTCTTAGAACTTAAAGATTAGAAATACAAATCTAGTGTCTTCATCAATCAAGTGAAATATGCCAAATAAATAAATGCTAAGAAAGTTTAAAATGGAAAGCTACAACAACTCTCTACTCCTATAATGTTAAATCAAAAGTTAGTGAAGGAAGATAGAGAAGAAAAATTCAATCCTAATTTCTATAAGAGCTTTATTGGATATCTGTTATACTAATAACATCATGACCTGATATTGTGCATTCAATCAACCTACTCTTTAGGTTTATGTACAATCCCAATGAGATACATTTCAAGGTAGCAAAAAAAGTATTAAGGAATATAAAAAGGACTATTAGACTTGGGATTTTATTTAAAAGAGGTGGAGAGCTAAACTTGACAAAGTTCACTAATAATAATTAAGGTGGTTCAATTGATAATTTAAAGAGTACATCAGACTATGTGTTTTCTCTTGGGTCAGGAGCTTTTTTTTCAGAGTTCCAAAAAGTAAAGTACTGTAGTGCAATTTATAGTAAAACTAAGTATGTTATTGTTATAGCAACTATGAATCAAGTTATGTAACTTAGAAAATTGTTGGTTGTACCAAAGCCCAAATAAGCCTATTGTAATTCATTATGATAATTCATATGTAATTATTATGTCAAAAAACCCAATTCATCATGGGAGAATAAAACATTTCAAGATTGAACTATATTTTTTGAGAGAAGCTCAAGAAGAAAGAGAGGCTGAATTGATATACTGTAAGTCTATATACTAGTTAGCTAACATTTTTACAAATTCTCTCCTTAAAACTAGATTTGAACTCCTCAAAAGAAAAAGCTTGGATATAGCAGTTTAATTTCAAATAGGAGTGATGAAGATTAACCTTGAACATTAAAGCTTCTAGTTGATTAGAAGTGAATATTCTAATTTGAATCAAAATTTTAAAAGCCTATTATTTTAGTTGCAAGAATTCAACAAAAGAGTAGGTGTTCAAGACTAATATTCCAACATCCTTTAGTTTGTTTTCAGTTTATTTTGAATTCTAGTTATGATACAATTTGGATTTAACTAGATTGATTTCTCTTTTATCAAGAAATTATCCAAAATATGTCAAAGTATTAACATTGCTTGTAATTTTAGTTTTTCTTGCTATAAAGTGGAATTTATTTCCATTATTTATGAAAGCAAAGTTGATTTGTACCCATATATGGATTAATTGTACTTTTGTGCTAAGATTTTGCAAGTGCTTCATATAGAATGAAGATTACAAAGAAATGAAATTAATTTTTCTTCTTAATCTCTCTCTCCTGAATTCTCAACTTCTTGATTTTGATAGAAACATTTTCATGCCCTTTACATTATGACTTTATTGCTTGTTAAACCAACAAGTCCCAAGATTATAAAACTTATAATTGCTAACAAATAAGTGTTTATGATCATTTTTTTTGGCCCTCTTTACAATTTAGAGGTTTTTACTTGTTAAGATTTGTGTTGGAAAGGTTTTGGCCAGACAATTTTTTTATTAAATTTCAACAATTTGTAGTAAATAAGCACCTACACTTCAAATTTTGAAATGTTATCTCAGATTGCAGAGATCATAGACCCTCATTGGAAGGAGAATATGAACACGATAAGATGGAAATTTTGGTCTCAATTGCATTGCAATATGTAAAGGAAGTTGAACATGTAAGACACGCCATAAGTGATTGAGATGCTTCTGCTTCATGAAAAGGATCAACAGAGCCAATTGTAAAGATGTACAACTTCCAGCTTACTACCAGCTAGTGGTTTTGTGCCCTACCAAGGACCTTCAAGCAATGAATATATTTCTCTTGCCCGAAGATTTCCATAATAACATGGCTGCTTTCCATGCTTGCATAAATAATAATTAATATGAAAATGCTAGTGTAAATGCATTCTAGTTGAAAAATACTTGATGGAAAAATTGGTCTTTCCCCTAACATGGATGGCATGTTGAAGAAGCATATTGATTACAAGTCAAAGAAAGATGGATCATAAGTTTACAACCTTCCTCTTCATAAACCTATTTTAGCTTCCCTTTAGGAGGCTACTGATTGCAAATTTAGAATCCTTAAACATGAAATTCCCTCTTTGTCAAATCAAACCAAAACAGTGACTCCCAATGCCCCTACTACCATTATCGCTTGGATTTATTATTCTTTTAATCTCCTTACTCTTACTCTTACCCCATCCCCCCTTTCCGCCCCTATCCCACCCAATTTTTGCCCCTCAACACAAAATTCCACCATCAAAAGTTATCAGATTACCAATTAGCAAGTATTAAACAAGGAACAAAAAAAAAAAAAAGTTAACTTGTTATGTACAAGTGACCTTAGACCCTTGTAAACTATAGTCAGGGAAAGATTGGACTACTCTTTATTGATTTCTAATTGCCTAATTTTTCAGTATTATCAATTGCAATCAAGAAAGTAGAAGGCAACCTTAACTTTAATTTTTTTTTTCTATTCTTATGCTTTGAGATATGCTAATGTTTGAGAGCTGAATCAGTTGGAGAAATTCCAAATGACTTACATTGCTATTTTTACAAAGCATTACCAATAATGCTTCTATACAAAAGTGAACCCAAATAGTAAGTTGATGCAATTAGAGATAATAATTCTCCATCAGAAGTATATGGAGCCAAGCATCTGTAATGTATCTTTGGTATGTTCATTTTTTGGTGCTATGGAAAAAACTAAAAAAAAAATCGTATTAAATTTTATGTTATGCTTTCTTTTTCTCTTTCGAAAAATTGGGAGCTACATTTTAACTTTGATAGGTATTTGATGCAACATCTAGTTTTTTATAGTATTGTGAGGATATTTTTAAATGGTGTATTTTTTTAGCACTAAAACCAAATTTTTTTAAAAATTAGAGAACTACAATGAAATCTGTGATGATAGACCCAGTATTGATATTCAAGGAGCATATAGATTATAATGGCACTGTCATTCTTAAGTAACTTGATTAACCTTATTGTTCTTGAGATAATGATGATACCATGTCATATCTTCAAGTGATGCCAATATGATCATTTTTCCTTCATTTAATACTCTTATTCATTGGTTTAAGAGAGAAGGGATAGGGGATTTTGGAATCTCAAACTACAGATAGGTCATTGTTATGTACTAGTTTATAGACAAGACTTCGACATGGAGGGAAGCTATTTTGGGAAATTTTCAAGCACTTTTATCTTATGCATAAACGATAAAATTTTCATCATTGGGACAAAGTTTTGACAAGTGCCAGTGAGTTAATGTCATAATATTCTATTGGATTAGATTTAAAGTTATGTACTACTTACAATATCTTGAATATTAAGGTATACCTTATAGTTGCTAGAATGTTATTAGTTTTGATGTCACTAGTAAACAATTATATAAACACTTTGTAATTTATTAATCTGATCAAACATCATACAACAATTGATAAGCATACACAATAATATAAATATCACGTTCTACTTACCAATTACATAATAATTAAAACATTCAAATTATTATATAGTGAAAATTATCTAATTCTACCTAAATACTATTCAATTAGTCTAACATTAACTCATATACTAATTCACTCATAATATAAAAATGTACAAATTCAATTATTTAACTTTTATTTAAATACTAATTTTTAATCTATAATGAATTTAAATTAACTTTAACAACGATAATAACTTTTATTATGTTATGTTAAGTATTTCAATTGGTAACTATTTCAAAATGGGTTGTTCATATTCTCTTTCTAGCATATTTGCAATTAAGTGGTTTGAGTTAATAGCTCATGCAAATATTAAAAAACAAACATTGACAAAGTTGTAGCAAAAATTGGTTTACTTTGAACTCTTCTCATTACAAACTTCATATTATTAGCTCTTTTATGGAAAATTGTTTACTTAATGGCCAGTTGTTTGTAGTTTAAGGTGGTAAGAGTAATTACTTGATAAAATGGTACAAGTCTTAGCTTTTAGCCTGAAAGGTAAAGGTTTGCATTATGAGAGTTTCCATTTGATGCAAAATGTCATAAGATAGGGCTATTTGCAAGTCCTCACTTTAGGATTATATGTTAGCAGAATATTATTTAATGATAAATTTTGGTTTGTGTCATCTTCTTTTGTAATTTTTTTAAAATTAACTATTTTCATTAATAAAGTAACAAGATTACAAAATTGATAACCAAATTACCACACTCTTGAAAATGTGCACTAGATATGCTAGGGTATTGCATCATTTTACACAGGATATTGGTTATTATCAAAGGACACAAGATATGTTGAAATATTTCAAAATGAAAATTAGATATATCTTTTAGTTTGTTTAGTAGTTATAGAAAAATTTCATTTTATAAAAAGACATACTAAAAAAGTTGTATCTATTAATACCAAAAGATATCTTTTTTGGCCAAAAAACCCTTGGACCATTATATATGGTGGTCTTCTTTTGATTAAAATGAGAGGATATACGAATATTTATTATTTTCTAATAAAACAATTCTAAATAATACACACATTTCTCGAGAGTTAGATAATAGTAATACAAATTGCAATCAATTGTACTTCATTTTATCTTATGAGGAAATTCATTATAACTTGATTGTATTATTGTGAGAATGAATTTTATTTTAAGAAGAGTGGCATTAGATATATGACTTAAAATAATTCTTTCATTTTCAATAGCTATGTTTTTTATCCAATAATTTTAAATCAAAAATTATTCATGGTTAAAACATTAAAAGAACGATCTTTGAGTTTTATGAAACTTATGAAAAAAAAGGTCCAGTAAATTTTAACTTGATTAATATATGTCTTTCTTTCTAATTATATGAAAAACTTCAAATCATAATAATGATGTTTTGGTCATTTGATGAAAAATTATGACAAATTGGTACTTGTCTATTCTTTTTTGTTTCTATATCCATTTTTTCCTTTTGTTTGTGTTTCACATATATGATATGTGTATATGGGTACATATTAGTAAACATGACTTTTAAAACTTGTTAGAAAAGAAAAGTAATGATGAATATATTTCCTTTAATAAAAAAAACAACGCAAGAAAAATAAATAGATCATTTTACATTGTATAAAAGTTCATGTTTAACTCGTAAAGTTGTACAAGGGAATTAAGTTATTCAATTCCTTTGTTTAAAGGAGTGGTAGTAGGATACTAAAAATTTAACTTTTGTAACTTCTCTTATGCATTGAAAGTTAATGCAAATGGAAAAGGTTTACTTATGTCAAAAGGAAAAAAGGAAAAGTCATAGAAGGCTACTAGGACATTGTTGATGGTTGTTAGATTACTATAAGACACAAACACACACACCCACACATGTTTGATTGATTTTGCATTACATTGACTTGTACACAAGATGTTGCACAATCTATTTGTTGGTAGTAATGAATAATACTTTATGTCTAGTGGTTTGACCTAATAGGTTAACCTTGAAATTATAGTGCCTTACAAATGACTTGTGTGTGTGTGTGTGTGTGTAAGTTGTTTACAAAAAAAGTAGTGTAACTTGAAGGAATTTTAAATTCTTTGGATTAAGGGTTAAGAGCATTTAAGAAATAAAGTCACTTATCAATTTATGGTAAAATTTAAAAAAAAAAAAAGGTCTTAGACCTTGAGTTAATTTGACTTTGCTCCAATATGAAATTAAACAATTTCGTAAGGCCAAAGAGGGTCTTGTGCTTTGGTAAAGTCATGAAAAATAAAGGAATTGAAAATTCAAGTGCCACTATCCATTTTTGGGCAAGGAATTTAATTTCCTTCTGAGTCACAACACTGTATTAGTCATTATTGGTAGTTATTTACACAAATATATGTAGATGACCTTTGGTATTACAAAGTGAATGAGTGTTTAATGTAACTTGCATAAAAATTGGTGCATGGAAAATCTATAAGCCAAGTAACTGCTAGTAATTGGTAAATGAACAACAATGTGGTTGACAAAAGCATGAAAGATTTAGTAACTGGTGCATCTTCTTAAGTTTTCATGTAAACTAAGTCATCTTGTTAACTATGAATGGATACCCTATGGCTTATTAATTTAAGAAACCAAAGAAATCATGTCACAAAGTACAATAAAAAAAGGATAAGCTACACATTAGCCTTGTGGTGCTGGTATTTTGCATGAAAAATAAACAAAAGCTTTGTCTTAGTGGTAATTATATATTATACACCTTTATATAAAGTCTGTCTCACAAAAAAAAAAGATAAAAGGTTACAAAGAATTTGTGTGATGGTTAATTGTAGTATACTTAATTATATTAATTATGGTTTGTAATTAGTCTACTACTTAAATTAAAGGGGTTAACAAGAATCTTAATAAATAAGACATTAAGAGAGATAAATTTCAAACCTATAAGATTTAAGTGTGATAGACGTTTGTGGTATTTTGGTAATCGTTAAGTCAAGTCATCTAGTTATTATTATTAATTAGTAGTTAATATAATTAACTTTTAAAGATATCTTTTGGTTAAAAGACATGAAAAAGAGTTGTATGTAATAAATTTTAAACTCATGATCTTTCTAATAAAAGGATAAATCTTTAACTACTTGATCAAGTATGTATACAGATTAATTAGTCAATCAATGATATTAAAGAGTTTAAAAAAGTCTTGTTCAATAAGACACAAGAGGGATAAGTTTTAAGCCATACTTACAAATCACCCATGATGAAACCTCAACTTAATACAATGTCAAATCTCGAGTTTAATATATCATTAGTGTAATTAAAGAACTATAAAAAATTATTTCCATCCCAAGGTCAAATAATAATATTCGTAGTAAATTGGCAAAATAAGTTTTAAAAACTCTTAACAAACTTGAAATGATACTTTATAATAAAGCCCTTAGTTTGTTTATATGAATATAAAAAGTTTAGTTTGTTCCAATGAGTTAAAGGATTTGGTTTTAAAATATTCATGGAAAAGATATTGACACAATGTCCTTTAATGTGTCAATTAATTAAAGGAGAAATACAATTTTGTACAATCATTTGTATGAATTGGTTTTATAACTTATCAAAAGGATAGTTGGTCCAAAGTTGTTTACCTTATTATTCAAATTTGCTATAATGCATTTTTCATTATGTAAAAGTTCAATTTGTAAGACAACTTTACTTATACATTTGATTTTTAGAATTATAGAAAATTCTTTATATTTTAAATATTTTGAAAATGATGAGAAATTATTGAAATATTTTCAAAATGAAAATTAAACATGTCTTTTAGTTTATTTAGTAGTTATAGAAAGATGCCCTTTCATAAAAAAAAAAAAAACATATTAAAAGAGTCATATTTATTAGTACTGAGAGACATCTTTCTTGGTCAAAAAACTAATAGTCCTCTTTTGATCAAAAGGAATATATATATATAGATAAATTGTTTCATAATAAAATAATTTTAAATAATACACAAACTTCTCAAGGGTTTAATTGCAAATTATAGTCAAGTTTACTTCATTTTATCTTATAAAGAAATTTATTATAACTTGATTATATAGTTATTAGGGTGAATTTTGTTTTAAGAAAAGTAACATTGGATACATGACTTAAAACAATTATGTTATTACAATTATAACCTTATTTTTAGTCCAATGAGATAGCTAAATGGGAAGTCCAATATAGGCTTTATATGCCTCATTATTGTATAATTCATATTAGCATTTACGAATAGTTAACATGAGTAGTTATGTTATTCCAGTTTATGGTAATTAGGCAATTATGTTTTTTTTTTTTTACTTAAAATAGAATTTAGGCTAACTTATTGTCACGGTAATCCCTTTAAATTGATGTGTGTAATTTTAAGAAAATACATTCAAAAGAATTGATACAATTTTACATGTAAATTAGTTTACCAATTTAAAATTCCTTCCATGTCATATTTTATATGCAGAACCAACCTTATCCAGGATATTAAACGTTATCATGCAATTGTAAAGCAAATTTATTAATTTTAGAGTAACAATCTTTTGATAGATTCGCCTGTTGTTGATGCAAGTTTATACAAAAGAACCACAACACATTTTTCCTCTTTGCTTACCATGTATCAGAAGACACCAAGACCAGCACCAATAGATGACTAATTGGGATACATAGGCAATGGTTTACACATAATTCATTACAGGACTATTATTGCAAATTAATGTCTTTAAACAATCTTAATCTACCTTAGTATGCCATTTTGTTTCCTTGCTTAACTTTTCCACATTTGCACACATAATCTTAGTACTAATGAAGATTGACCTTGAACATTGGAACTCTTAGTTGATTGGAAGTGATGATTCTAATTTGAAGCAAAATTTTAAAGGCCTATTATTTTAGTTGCAAGATGCTAGCAAAAGAGTAGGTATTCAAAGTTAATATTCTAACATCCTATAATTTGTTTTAAGTCCATTTTGAAGACTAGTTATGATACATAGTTTGAACATAACTAGATTGATTTCTTTTTTGTTAAGAACTTGTCCAAAATATGTCAAAGTATGGACATTACTTGTATTTTTAGTTTTCTTTACTGTAAAGTAGAATTTCTATCCATTATCTATGAAAGCAAGGTTGATTTATACCTATGAATGCGTTAATTGTACTTTGGTATCAAGATTTTGTAAATGCTTCATATAAAATGAAAATCACAAAAAAAATTGAAATTGATTTTTCATCTTAATCTCCCTCTTCTGCATTCTCAACTATTTGGTTTTCATAGAAATATTTTACTCTTTACATTATGTATTTGTTACTCATTAAAACAACAAAACGGTATCAGAGCAACAAATGATCTTTAAAGGCCTGTAAGAGAAAATAGGAAAGTAGTGAGATTGAGTGAAAACACTAAAACATTTGAGAGAAACTTTAGCAACACTTTTATTACAAAATCAAACCAAAATCAATTAAATAGCATCTGCAAACTTCACACCACTTCCATCACTTGAGTTCTCTAGTAAGAACTACTTACAATGGACTATGATGACAAAGACCTACTTAAAATCATATGATCTATGGTAGGTTACATAACAAGGTGGAGAACCTCCAATTCTTCATCCCAATCCCATAGTTGCTCAGTTCGAAAATGACAGTGAGTCTATAGCAAGATATTTTAAGGCACTTTTTTGTATTCAAGTAGTTGTGACTAAGGCTATACTCAGTAGAATCATGGTGTGTGAATCACCTAAAGAAGTATAGCATAAGCTTAAGGAAGAATATGAAGGACTCCAAGGATCTCACCGAAATCATAGTCTCTAAACTTCTTGATGCTCTTCAAATTCAAGAGTAAAAAAGAATCTTTAGACAAGAAAATGACTCAGAAACGGAAGCTACAAATAAAAGAACCCTAGAGGGAGCTCATCAAGCAAATTTTAGAGGCAAGAATCAATGCAAAAGACAAACACAATCACATAAGAAGACAAGAAAGGAGTCGGAAGTAGTAATGCTACAAGCAAAAAGGTCTATGATCCTTGTGAGTATTGCAATAAAACAACTCATTCTTTGAAAATTTTGTTAGAAAAGACCAAACGTTGTGTGTTCCTTTTGGCAAATGAAATGACATGTAAAGAGAATATATAAGAGCAAAAGAAAGCAGATGTAACAACAAATGAAGAAACAAGCTAAGATTGTAGAAAAGGGTCATCAACAAGTGCAGAGCAACTTTTTGTTGTAATTGGCACAAGAGGCAATAGAAATAGTGACAAATGGCTCATTGACAGTAGTTGTACACACCATATGTCACCCAATTCAAGTACATTCAAAACACTTGACAAAACTTATGGGTTTAAGATTAGAATTGACAATTGACATTCTTATAGTTGTTTAAGGTAAACTATTAGTTGTAGTTTAGAGTTTTTCAAGTATTAAATTAATCACTAATATGTTATTGGCACCTAAAATTAGTTAAAACTTATTCAGTGTGGGACAAGTCTTATAGAAAAATTGCTCTTTAGTGTTTAAAGAAAACACTCGTACTATTTTGGATTCAAATCATACTGAGCTAATCACTGTCAAAATGAAAGGAAAAATTTTTCCTTTGAGCTTAACCAACTAAATTATGAGGTCTTGCCTACTATTAGTGATAATTTGATTTTACGATATAAGAAACTGGGTCATCATCACTATACTGAACTGTAATACTTGCAGAAAAATCAATTTGTATAAGACTTGTCTGCAATAACTCATGACAGTGAAGTTTGTGAAACTTGCAAATTGAAAAAACAATCAAGACTCCCATTTCCTGTGAATGAAGCTCTGGGAGTACAAGAAAAACTCTAATTAGTCCACGCACTGGTGTGTGTGGTCCTACAGAGGTTGAGTTCTTAAATAGCACCAAACTAATTATTTTTTTCTTTAATGTTTTTATAAGGTACTGTGGGGTTTTTTTTTTTAACCAAAAGATTGAGGTTCATACAGCGTTTCTATCTTAGAAGTTGCAAAGAAACTCTTGTACTATTAAAAAATGAGTCAACGGAAATTCTAGGTGGGTGGAAGGAACGGTATACGTTCACTAGTCCTGTATCTTTTTTATTTAAAAAAAGAGTCTTTACTGACTTAAGGAGTCCTCCTACTCTGAAATTCTCGGGTTCGTGTACTCAAAAGAGATGATGTAGTAAAAAACAGTGAGCCATGCGCCAAGACCGCCCATGGTTTTAGCGCAAAAGAACGTCAGCGTGAGTGCCGGGGAAGCCCAGTTTGTCTACTTCCAACGCGATGCATATGCCAAAAGAGGTCATTTAATTTATCCCTCTAATAGATTTACTGCTCTGAGCCGACCAACTTTGAGGGAAATGAAATGCAAACGCAAAGGAATGGAAGGCATCAGAAAGAAAATTAGTCCACACACTGGTGTGTAGTCCTCTAGAGGTTGAGTTCTTAAATAGCACCAAACCAATTATTTTTTTCATTAATGTTTTTAAAAGGTACTGTGGGGTTTTTTTTTTTGAACCAAAAGATTGAGGTTCATACAGCGTTTCTATCTTAGAAGTTGCAAAGAAAGTCATGTACATTAAAATATGAGTCAACGGAAATGCTAGGTGGGTGGAAGGAACGGTGTACGTTCACTAGTCCTGTATCTTTTTTATTTAAAACAACTCTGAAATTCTCGGGTTCGTGTACTCAAAAGAGATGATGTAGTCAAAAACAGTGAGCCATGCGCCAAGACCAACCATAGTTTCAGTTCAAAAGAACGTCAGCGTGAGTGTCGGGGAAGCCTAGTTTGTCTGCTTCCAACGCGATGCATATGCCAAAAGAGGTCATTTAATTTATCTCTCTAATAGATTAACTGCTCTGAGCCGACCAACCTCGACGGAAAATGAAATGCAAACGCAAAGGAATGTAAGGCATCAGAAAGAAATGCAATGGATTATCGTTCTTAAGGATTCCCCCGGGTTGCCTAATGGTCCTGCAAATATACTGATGTGATCCAATTTGAAAAGATTCCTACAAATTTGCCTCAATTGGTGGAAGTTCTGCGCAGTTTCCAAAGACCTTATGGTCACCTTTTTCGAGATAAAGAATTAAGTCAAAACAGTTGGACAGCCCGCAACATGTCTTTTTGCCATTTTTCATATATGTTCCTTTTTAAATCGCAACTGGAAAAGTCGCCTTTAAGGCAACCAAGGAAACAAAGCTCCCTATTTATAATATTCTTACCTTCAAGTTTCCGTAGTCTTCTGATTTCAATTTTCATGAAATCCAATATGGGCATCTCTTGTTTCTTCCTTTCTTTATCTTTATTGTCAGTGGTTCCAGTTTCAACTTCCAAGTACGCTTCTTCAGCTTTGAATGAAGGCTCGTCTCTTTCTGTGGACAACCCGGAGGATTTGTTGATTTCAGCCGGTGGAGTCTTCTCCGCTGGCTTCTACCCTATCGGCAGCAATGCTTATTGCTTTGCTATTTGGTTCAGCAAACCGTCTTGCCGGTACAACTGCACAATTGTTTGGATGGCCAACCGAGATTTTCCAGTTAATGGCAGGCGCTCCAAGCTCATGCTGCAAGCAACCGGAAATCTAATCTTAACCGATGCTGGCAAGTCTATTGCTTGGTCCACTAGCACTGTTTCACAATCCCCAACACAGTTGCATCTTCAGGACACTGGCAATCTTGTCCTGAAAAATACGGAGGGTTCTGTTTTGTGGCAAAGCTTTGATTTTCCTACAGATACACTGCTACCTCTGCAGCCACTCACCAGAGACACGCAGCTTGTCTCGTCAAGAAGCCAAACAAACCGTTCTTCTGGTTTCTACGCACTGTTTTTTAACGACGACAATTCTCTTGTTCTTCTCTACGATGGCCCTGAGACTTCTAGTAAGTACTGGCCGACCCCGTGGCTTAGCACCACGGCAGCTGGGAGGTTCAAGTACAACAGCACTAGAATTGCTTCGCTTGATTCATTAGGAAAGTTTAATTCATCAGATAATTTCAATTTCCTAGCGGCAGATTATGGAGTGAGACTCCAGCGAAGATTGACACTAGATTTCGACGGTATGCTTCGACTGTACAGCAGAGAAGAGGGCAGCGCCTCATGGACTCTGTCATGGCAAGTTCTATCCGACGCATGCAGGGTTCATGGATCTTGCGGACCCAACAGTACTTGCAGTTATGATAACAGCTCAGGCAGAAGATGCTCTTGCCTTCCGGCGTATAAGATGAAGAACAACACTGACTGGGCTTATGGTTGTGAACCCAAATTTGATCTCCCATGTGGAAATGATAGTGAGGCGAGCTTCCTTCAACTCACGAATTCTGAATTTTATGGCTATGATTTTGGGTATTATCCCAATTACACGTTGGAAAAGTGTAAGCAACTATGCTTGCAATCCTGCAGCTGCGAGGGGTTCCAGCTCTATTTTGACCAGTCTCAAGCCAATATTGGTCCAACTTGTTTTCTAAAGTCATTGCTACTAAATGGACGGCGTGTACCAGATTTCAATGGAGATATTTATTTGAAAGTTTCCAAAACCGGTTTCATGTCTGGTAATAAGGAGATAGTGTCAGAATTGGGATTAAATTGCAGTGGTGAAATTTCCAGCCCTTTGGATAGAGAGTATCCAAAACGCCATCAAAACGGCACCCTGATGTTCATGCTCTGGTTCGCCGGTGCACTAGGATTAGTCGAGATTATTGGCATCCTTCTAGCTTGGTGTTTCCTGATCAATTCGCACAAGCACTCGAGTGAAGCTGAAGCTGCACAAGGCTACCATCTTGCAGCTACCGGATTTAAAAGATTTGCTTATACTGAACTAAAGAATGCCACGAAAAATTTCAGTGAAGAAATTGGAAGAGGAGCAGGGGGAATTGTGTACAAAGGCATACTGTCGGATGATCGGGTTGTGGCAATCAAACGACTCCACGCGGCAAGCCATGGAGAAGCTGAATTCTTGGCAGAAGCAAGGACAATTGGGTTGGTTAATCACATGAATTTGATAGAGATGTGGGGGTATTGTGCAGAAGGGAAGCATAGACTTTTGGTTTACAGGTACATGGAGCATGGATCCCTAGCAAAAAATCTCTCCTCCAAAGCACTTGATTGGAGAAAGAGGTTCGAGATTGCCTTGGGCACAGCAAGAGGGCTTGCTTATCTGCACGAAGAGTGCTTGGAATGGGTTCTACACTGTGATGTCAAGCCTGAGAATATACTCCTAGACTCTGATTACCAACCAAAGGTGTCAGATTTTGGCTTATCCAAGCTACAAGACAGAGGCAACCTAAGAAACTCGAGCTTCTCAAGGATCAGAGGAACCAGAGGTTACATGGCTCCTGAGTGGGTTTTCAATCTGCCAATCACTTCCAAAGTGGATGTCTATAGCTATGGAATCGTAATAATGGAGATGATGACTGGAAAAGGTCCATTAAGGGGAGTTGATGCTACAGAAAGCAGTGGACAAATGGAGCCAAAGACATTGGTGACTTGGGTGAGGGACAAGAAAAATACTGCTAATGACAATGCATCTTGGATTGCAGAGATTATAGACCCTTCGTTGGAAGGAGAATATGACCACGATAAGATGGAAAATTTGGTCTCAATTGCACTACAATGTGTAGAGGAAGATGGGCATGCAAGACCCACCATGAGTAAAGTGGTTGAGATGCTTCTGCTTCATGAAAACGCTCAATAGAGCCAATTGTTGAGATGTACAACTTCCAGCCTACTACCAACTAGTGGTCTTGTGCCCTGCCGAGGAGCTTCACGAGATGAATATTCTTCTCTTTCCCGAAGATTTTCATAATAACTAGGCAGTGTTCCACGCTTGTATAAATAATAATGAATATGAAAATACAAGCATAAATGCATTCTAGCCGAAAAATACTTGATGGAAGAATTGGTCTTTCCCCTAATGTGGCTGGCATGTTGAAGAAGTATATTGATTACAAGTCAAAGAAAGATGGATCGTAAGTTTACATCCTTCCTCTCTGTGAACTTATTCTAGCTTTCCTTCAGGAGGCTACTGATTGCAGATTTAGAATCCTTAAACATGATATTCCTGCTTTGTCAGATCAAACTGAAACAGCGACTCCTAATGCTCCTACTGCCATTATTGTTTGGATCTACTATTCTCTTAAGCTCCTTAGTCTTACTCTTACCCCATCCCCAGCCCCTTTATGCCCCTATCCCATCCAATTTCCTCCCCCCTCCCCTGACACTAAATTTCACCTTCAAGTTATCAGATTACCAATTAGCAAGCATTAAACAAGAAAAAAAAAAAGTTAACATGTTCTGTACAAGTAACCCTGGACCATCATAAACTCTAGTCACAAAAAGATTGGACTACTCTTTATTAATTTCTAAATGCCTAATTTTTGGTATTATCAACGAAAGAAATAAATGTGCAGGGAGCAGAATATTTGAGAAAATTGAATGATTTTTCATTAATTTTCAAAGTCCTTATGTAGACTCAATTTCAATCATTATAGTCACTTAATTATTATATAAGGAATAGCTATAGGAGTGGTTGACTTTACTTTATAAAACTTACAAGTTAAGTAATAGGAAATGGTCCAGTAATGCAGTTAATGATAGTTAATTTAGCTGTTCTACCTACTCTTATTATCTAATCAATCAATTGAATTAACTTGGTTGAATTACAACTTGATCATTAAAATTTAACCAAAACAAATTTGATTTCATCTAATGTAACTTCTACTTTAATGCTTTGCTATAGGTTGTTGTCATTCTTCTTGTCATAATTCAAGAGTTCCAATCAGTAGTAGCAACACCAGCAGTAGCAGCAACAAGCCCTTCTGCAAGCAAATTCAGGATGGCTTAAATAGTAATGAATTGGAGTTTGCCAGTAACTCCTCCACAAATTCCTTGATGTTCATGCCCAATTACTTTCTAAGATATTCAAATATGCTCTTATTTAAGGGTTTGGTCAAAATATCAGTTAATTGATTTTGAGAGTTGCAATGCAATAGTTTCACTTCTCCTTCCTATTGCACTTCTTGGATAAAGTAAACTTGATTTTGAATTGTTTTGTTTTACCATGGAAGACAAGATTCTTAGAGATTGCAATGGCTGATTGATTGTTAATTTTGATCCTTGTGGTTTCATGCTACTCTTGCTTCATATCTAGCAGTATCTTCCTCAACTAAAGTGCTTGATTTACAATAGTAGTAACAATGTATTTTGCTTTTATAGTGGACAAATCTATCACTTCTTACCTCCTTTAACTATATGTAAAGACTCTAAAGCCAAGTGAAAATAGATATCTTGAAGTGCTCTTCATGTCATCTTTGCTACCTAACCAATCATTGTCTGAGAAGCCAGACAGCTTAATGCTTACTATCTTTCTAAACCAAATCTCATAACATGTTCCTTTAACATATCTTAGGATCCTTTTAGCTACTTTAAGATGGATTTCATTTGGTGTTTACATATTTCTAAACATAATGCTTATGACATGCAACAAATTTGGTCTAATTGTTGTTGTAAGCCTATTAACAAACTCCAAAGTCTGATTCTTTCTTGTCATACTCAACTCCTCCTTCATTTTGTCCTACTTAGCTTGCATTTTTTATACTTCTATGAAGTTAGAGGGTTCCAATATGGCTACATATCCTCTAGTATAAACATCTACTAGTAATCTTATTCCCCTTACAGGTTTATCATCAAATTATGCCGTTTGACTTGGTGCTGGATCAACTTCTGCATTAGAAGGGCTAAGGTCTAAGCTGGATGCTTCTTGCCTTTCTGTAACTTGGCTCTTACTCCAATCCTAACTAGCCTCCTCATCAAACTTTATGCTCCTACTTGTTGTCACTTTACAAGTCTTGAGATCATAGACCCTGTAAACCTGTAAGCCTTGGATTGGTTGTTGTATCCAAGGAAAACATAAGTAGGAGCTCTCTTATCCAACTTACACTTTTTTTCTATTGGGACATAAATATGGCAGATACATCCAAAGACCCTTAAATATTGTAATGAAGGCTTGACTTCATATCCAGCCTTATATGGAGTCATTCCTTTCACTGCATATACAATAAAAATTTTCATCACTGAAACAAAATTTTGACAAGTTTTACTAAGTTGATGTCATGATATCTTATTAGGATTAGAATTAAAGGTATATACTATTTATAATATCTTGAATATTAAGATGTACCTCATAGTTGCTAGAATGTAATTAGATCTAATATCACTAGTAAACAATTATATAAACACTTATAATTTTATTAATTTGATCAAACATCATACAAAAATTGATTAGCATACACAATAATATAAATATCATATTCTTCTCACAACTGTATAATAAATTGAAACATTCTAATCATTATATAATGAAAAATATCTAGTTCTACCTAAATATTATTCAACTAGTCTAACTTCAAGTAAAATACTAATTCACTAAGAATCTAAAAATATATAAATTCAATTATTTAACTTCTATTTAAATACTAATTTCTAATCTGTGACAAATCTAAATTAACTTTAACTATGATAATAACCTTTATTATGTTATATTAAGCATTTAAAGTGGTACCTATTTCAAAATAGGGTGTTCATATTTTCTTTCTGGCATATTTGCAACTAAGTTGCTAGAGTTAATAGCTTATGCAAATATTGAAGAACAAACATTAATACAGTTGTAGCAAAAATTGGTTGAGTTTCTCAACTCTTCTCATTACAAACTTTGTATTGTTATCTCTTGTATGGAAACTTGTTTACTTTAATCTTCAATTGTATGTAGTCTAAGGTGGTAAGAGTAACTGCTTGGTGAAATGGTGTAGATCTTGGCTTTCAGCCTAAAAGGTAAAGGTATGCATTATAAGAGTTTCCATTTAATGCATAATGTCATAAGATAGGGTTGTTTGCAAGTCCTTACTTAAGGATTAGTAAAATATTATTTAATGATAAATTTTGGTTTGTGTCATCTTTTTTTTTGTAACTTTTTTAAAAATTAAGTATATTTGTCACTAAAGTAACAAGATTACAAAATTGATAACCAAGTTATCACACTCTTGGGAATGTGCACAAGATATGCAAGGGTATTGTGTCATCTTACATAGGATATTGGTTGTTATCAAAGGGCATAGGATATGTTAGAACATTTCAAAATGAAAACTGGATATATCTCTTAGTCTATTTAGTAGTTATAGAAAAAAGTCATTTTATAAAAAGATGTATTAAAAGAGTAGTATCTATTGGTACTAAAAGACTCTTTTTTTGGCGAAAAAACCCTTGGACCACTATAATAATGGTCTTCTTTTGATTAAAATGAGATAATATATAGAGATATATTATTTTCTAATAAAACAATTTTGAATAATATACAAACTTCTTGAGGTTGGATAATAAAAATGCAAATAGTAGTCAATTGTACTTCATCTTATCTTATAAGGAAATTCATTGTACTTGGTTCTATTGTTGTGATAGCGCATTTTATTTTAGGAAGAGTGACATTAGCTATATGACTTAAAAAAGTTTTTTCATTTTTCCTATAGCTCTGCTTCTTATAAAATAATTTTAAAACAAAAATTATTCTTGGTTGGAGCATTAAAATAATGATATTTAAGTTTTATGAAACTTATGAAGAAAAGGTCTAGTAAATTTTAACTTGATTAAGATATGTCTTTCTTTCTAATTATGTGAAAAATATCAAATCATGATATTGATGTTTCAGTCATCTAATGACAAATTCATACTTATCTATTCTTTTTTTGTTTCTATATCCATTTTTTCCTTCTATTTGTTTTTCACATATATGATTTGTGTATACATATGCATATTAGTAAACATGACTTTTAAAACATCTTCGTTAGAAAAGAAAAGTGATGATGGATATATGTCCTTTGATAGAAAAAACAACACAAGAAAAATAAATAGATCATTTCTACATTGCATAAAAGTTTATGTTTAACTCATAAAGTTATACAAGGGAATTAAGTTATTTAATTCCTTTGTTTAATGTAGCAGCGACAAGGTGTTAAAAAATTAAATAAAAATTACGGGTGACTTTTGTAACTTCTTTTATGTATGGAAAGTTAATGTAAATGGAAAAGGTTTGTTTATACAAAAAAAAAAAAAAAAGGAAAAGTCATAAGAGGCCATTAGAACATTATTGATGGTTGTTAGATGACTATGACACACACACACACACACACACACACACACACACACACACACACACACACATACCATATGACACTTAATTTCTTTGATTGATTTTGCATACCATTGACTTGTACACAAGATGTTGCACCATCTATTGGTTAGTAGCAATAAATAATAGTTTATGTGTTATTGTTTAACCTAATAAGTTAACCTTGAAATTATAATGTCTTATACATACACACACACATACATGTAAGTTGTTTACAAAAAAAGCAGTATGAGTTGAAGGAATTGTAAATTCCTTCGATTAAGGGTTAACAATGTTTAAGAAATAAAGTTGTTTTGTCAATTTATGGTAAAATAATAAAAGAAGGGTCTTAGACCCTGAGTTAAATTGACTTTGTACCAATATGGGATTAACAAATTTCATAAGGCCAAAAAGGCTCTTATGTTTTGGTAAAGTCAAACATGACAAATGGAGGAATTAAAAATTCAAGTGCCACTGTCCATTTTTGGGCAAGGAATTGAATTTCCTTCTGAGTCAACAATTTATTAATGGTTATTGGTAATTGTTTACACAAATATATATATATAACCTTTGGTCTTAAAAAGTGAATGAGTGTGTAACATAACTTACATAAAAAGTCATGCATGGAAAGTCTATAAGCCAAGTGACTACTAATAGTTGGTAAATAAAGACCAACATTCCTAATAAAAGCATGAAAGACTTAGTAACTGATGCATCTTCTTAAGTTTTCATGTAAACCAAGTCATCTTGTTGACCATGAATGGATACCACATTGCTTGTTAATTTAAGCAACTAAAGAAATCATGCCACTAAGTATAATAAAAAAGGATAAGCCATATATTAGCCTTACGGTGTTTATATTTTGCATGAAAAATAAACAAAAGTTTTATCCTATTGGTAATTATTTATTGTACACTTTTATATAAAGTCTATCCCACAAAAAAAATGATAAAGGGTTACAAAGAATCCATATAATGGTTAATTATACTATAATAAATATGGTTTGTGATTGATCTACTACCTAAATTAAAAAAGTTGACAAGAATCATTATAAACACGACATTAAGAGCAATAAATTTCAAACTCATGAGATTTAAGCATAATAAAAGTTTGTAGTATTTTGGTGATCATTAAGTTAAGTCATCTAGTTGTTATTATTAATTAGAAGTTAATTTAAAAGACATGAAAAAGAGTTGCATGTAATAAATTTTGAACTCATGATCTTTCTAGTAAAAGATGAATCTTTAACTACTTAATCAAGTATATATACAAGTTAATTAATCAATCAATAAGATTAAAGAGTTTAAAAGAGTCTTGTTCAACAAGACACAAGAGGGATGAGTTTCAACGTCATATTTATGAATCATTCATGATGAAACCTCAACTCAATACTTAATATAGCGTCAAATCTTAAGTTCAATTAGTCAAAGTATATCATTAGTGTGATTAAAGTACTATACAAAATTATTTTCATCTTAGGGTCAATAGTACTTAATATCTATATTAAATTGGGAGAATAAGTTTTCAGAACTCTTGACATAATTGAAATGATACTTTATGGTAAGGGTTTTAGTTTGTTTATATGAAATGTTTAGTCTATTATAATGAGTAAAAGAATTTGGTTTTAAAATATTCATGGAAAAGATATTGAGACAATGATTTTTAATGTTTCAATTAATTAAAAGAGATGTACAATTTATACAATCATTTGTATGAATTGGTTTTATAACTTATTAAAAGGATAATTGGTTCAAAGTTATCTACCATAGTATTCAAATTTGTTGTAATGCACTTTTTACTATGTAAAAATTTAATTTATAAAACAACTTTAATCATACATTTGACTTTTAGAATTATAAAGATTCATTATATTTTAAATATTTTGACAATGATGGAAGATTATTGGAATATTTTCAAAATAAAAATTAGACATCTCCTTTAGTTTATTTGGTGGTTACAAAAAAATGTTCTTTCATAAAAAGATACTAAAAAAGTCATATTTATTAGCATTAAGAGACATCTTTCCTAGTCAAATAACCAATGGTCCTCTTTTGATCAAAAAGAAAGAATATATGCAAATATGTTATTTCATAATAGAACAATTTTGAACAATATACGAACTTCTTGAGGGCTTAGTTGCAAATTATAGTCAAGTTTACTTCATTTTATTTTGTAAAAAATTTACTATAACCTAATTACATTGTTATTAAGGTGAATTTTGTCTTAAGAAGAATGACATTGGATACATGACTTAAACCAATTCTTTTATTTCAATTATAACCTTATTATTAGTCCAACGAGATAGCTAAATAGGAAGTCCAACATAAGCTTTATATGCCTTACTAGTGTACAATCCATAATAGCATTTACGAATAGTTAACATGAGCAATTATGTTATTCTAGTTTATGGTAATTAGGCAATTAAATTTTTTATGACTTTAAATAGAATTTAGGCCAACTTATTGTCACTGATAATCCCTTTATATTAATATGTGTAATTTTAAGTGAATACATTCAAAAGAATTGATACAACTTTACATGTAAATTAGTTTACCAATTTAAAATTCCTTCCATGCCACATTTTATTTGCTAGGGCAACCTTCTTTGGGATATTAAACCTTGTCATGCAATTGTAATGCAAATTTATTGATTTTAAAAGTAACATTCTTTTTATAGATTCACTTGTTGTTTATACAAGTCTATGCAGAAGAACCACAACACATTTTTCCTCTCTACTTACCATGTATCACAAGACATTAATGCCAGCACCAATAGATGACTAGTTGGGATATACAAGCAACGATTTGCCCATAATTCATTATAGGACTACTGTTGCTAGTAGATGTCTTTGAACAATTGCAATTTATCTTAGTATGCCATTTTCTTTCCTTACTTAACTTTTCCACATTCCCATACATGATTTTAGTCTTGATGATGATTGACCTGAAACATTTGAACACCTAGTTGATTGGAAGTGAAGATTTTATTTTGAAGCAAAATTTTAAAAGTTTATTATTTTAGTTACAAGATGCTAGCAAAAGAGTAAGTATTTAAAGCTAATATTCAAACATCCTCTAATTTGTTTTCAATCCATTTTGAAGACTAGTTATGATACATAATTTGAACATAACGAGATTGATTTTTTTTTTTGGTTACAAATTGTCCAAAATATGTCAAAGTATGGGCATTGCTTATATTTTTAGTTTTCTTTACTATAAAGTGGAATTTCTATCCATTATCTATGAAAGTAAGGTTGTTCTGTTCCTATGTATGGGTTAATTATACTTTGGAATTATGATTTTGTAAGTGCTTTGTATAAAATGAAAATTACAAAAAAATAATGTTGATTTTTCATCTTATTCTCTATCTTATGCATTCTCAACTTTTTGGTTTTCATAAAAACATTTTCATGCTCTTTACATTATGTATCTATTACCTATTAAACAAACAAAATAGTATCAAAGCAATAAATGATTTTTAAGAGCTTGTAAGAGAAAATAAGAAAGTAGAAAGATTAAGTCAAAACACCAAAACCTCTAAGAGAAACTTCAATGACATTTTTACTGCAAAACCAACCTAAAATCAGTTAAATGGCCTTTGTAAACTTCACGTCACTTCCATCAACTAAGTTCTCTAGTAGGAATTACTTACAATAAACTATGATGACAAAGACATAATTAAAGTCATATGATCTCAGGCACATTACAAAACAAGGTGGAGATCCTCCAATTCTTTATGTCAATCTCATAGTTGCTCAATTGAAAAATCACAATAAGCCAATGGTAAGATATTTTAAGGCAATCTTTTGTATTCAAATAGTTAAGACTAAGGCTATATTCAACAAAAACATGGTATGTGAATCACCTAAAGAATTATAGGATAAGCTTAAAGAAAAATATGGAGAAGTCTAAGGATCTCACCAAAATCACAGTCTTTGAACTTCTTAATGCTCTTCAAGTTCAAGAGTAAAGAAGAATCTTTAGACAAGAAAATGGCTTAGAAAAATAAGCTACAAATAAAGGAACCCTATAATGAGCTCATCAAGCAAATTTTAGAGGTAAGATTCAGCTCAAAAGACAAACATGATCACATAAGAAGACAAAAAAGGAGTCAGAAATAGTAATGCTACAGGCAAAAAGGTCTATGATCCTTATGTCACTGTCCTTTGTATCTAGGGATAGACAATACATTGAATGTAGACATCTCCTAAAGAAGGACAATACGTTAAATGTAAACACTCATAGGGAAAGGAAATACATTAGAACTAGTCATGTAATAAATGCTGGTCAATGTATGTACATAGGAAGTTGAAAGGATGTAATATCCACCCTTAAATCAAGGAGGGATCTAACGATTGTAACTTGTCCAAAACTTATATAAAAGGGGACCTCCTGCCCCTCATTTGTACACTCTCAATTTTCAAGTGGAATATACTTCTAAAGTTAATCTCCAAAAAGGTTCTTATGAGTTGAGTGTGAGAAAGCTGCTTGGGAAATATTCTTAAGGCCACACGGGTAGGATGTGATAAATCCATAGGCTCATGATAGTTGGTATCAGAGCAGATTTGTTCCAAGCGTTATGGCAAATCCACATTTTGATGAAGCGCTCATCATGGGTGATAACAACGATAATCATGGGAGGAAGGCCGATAGAGGTGCTACCAAAGGAAAGAAAAATTGTGTTGTTTTGAGTTCGAGGAATCTAGTAGGGGACCTAACACATCGTATGATGAAGATTGAATCATTCATCACTAATGTCCAAGGTTCAATTAATGACCTGACGTAGTCCATCGAAGGTGTAGATGCTGAAAGGGAAGAGCTCATGGTCAAGATACAAGAGCTCAAAGTCGGCATGGGAGAACTTTAAGGAGAGTTACTGGGGACCTTAAAGGCAGAACTCTATCAGCGGGATAAGTCCTTAGAAACCATGATAATAGCTATGTGCGGGGAGATTGCGGAGCTTAAGGGAAAGCTCACGGAATCGGAGGCAACATGCGTGAATGGGGTGATAATTGTGTAAGGACCATGTACAAATGCACCCAAGCCAGAGGAGTTTAGGGGTTCTTAGGTGGCCAAAGACGTGGACAACTTCCTATGGTACATGGAACGATACTTCATAGCCAATTATAGGTAAATACTGCGTCTATATACTTAACTAATAATGCTTTGTTATGGTGGCATCATCGATTAGACGATAGGTGTGGAGATCCTATCACAACCTGGGATAGGTTCGTTGAGGAATTCCGACGAAACTACTATCCCACATATGCAGAGGAAGAAGCTCGTGACAAACTAAACTGCCTTAGACAAAGGGGTGCAATACACGATTATGTGAAGCGATTTTCGGAGTTGCTACTCCAAATCCCTTCAATGAATAAGACAACAGTGTACCACCAATTCATAAGGGGTCTCAAGCCATAGACCAAATAGGAGCTGAAACAGTTCCAAGTAGGAGACCTTACAATGGCTATTATGGTGGCTGAATCTCTTATAGAGTATAGGACACCTTTCACCTCCCAGTTTGACTCCCGTCCAAAGAATAAGGCCAATGGTGGGGGAGATCGGGGCAAATTCAATCGCCCAAATAAAGGTAGACCGCTGGCTAGCCCTTCAAAGGCTCATGCAGAATCCAGTAGTGGAGGTCACAAGAAGGTACGTACTTACAAATGTTACTTTTATGATGGTCCACATATGGCGCGAGATTGCCCGAACAAGGCCAAGCTAGCTGCCTCTGTAAAGAAGATAAGCCAAAAGAGGAGGCATGATTAGGTTTACTGTGGATCCTCAACTCAATCAAGTCCAAGAAGGTGAAGGAGCCAAAAGGACTAATGTTTGCAAATGTGAGGATCGGAGAAACCACGATGAATGCACTCATGGATATTAGGACATCCGATCTTTTCATATGGGAAAAAGCTGCCAAGAAACTTAACCTTCGGGTTAAAAAAGGAGCGAGTGGCTTAAAACTATCAACTCTCAGGAAGTCCCTGCTATTGGGATTGCTAAGGACGTGGAGCTGCAAATTGAGTAATGGAAAAGCCAGGAAACCCTTAAGGTAATTCCTCTTAAAGATTATGACTTTGTCATAGGGTTGAAATTTTTAGACAAGATCCATACAGTGATATTACCCTTTGCTGCGTTTCTTTGTGTGTTGGACAAATGGTGCCAATGAGTGATTTTGATTCATCGTAAGTCGGACCGTGATCGGAAGATGATTTCAGCAATACAACTCAATAATGGGGCAAAGAAGGGTGAGGTGACCATCCTAGCAAACTTGAAAACTAAGGATAGCAAGAGCAAAAGGAGCGAAGTCCCAACAGAAGTGAGCTAAGTCCTCGATTCGTTCAAGGACGTGATGTCTCTTGAGTTACCCAAAAATATTCCACCTCGTAAAGAAGTGGATCATCAAATCGAGCTAATATGCTCGATCACCCACCATAGTGCCATATCGCATGACACCCCCTAAATTGGAAGAATTGAGGAAACAGCTAAAGGAGCTGCTCACAGTAGGGTACATTCGGCCATCTAAGGCTCCGTTCAGTGCGTCTATCCTATTCCAGAAGAAATATGACGAGAAACTCCAAATGTGCATAGATTACTAGGTTTTGAACAAATTAACCATCAAGAACAAGTACCCGATCCCACTCATTGCGGATCTTTTCAATCAACTTGGAGGTGCACAACGGTTCACCAATATCAAGTTCGGATTACCAAAGGAGACGAGTCAAAGACAACCTATGTGACTTGTTAACCTGTGTGACTCGTTATGGTTTATATGAGTTCCTTATTATGCCATTCGGCCTACCCAATACTTCAACCACATTCTGTACTTTTATGAACAAGGTATTGCACCCATTCTTAGATCGGTTTGTAATGGTTTACCTTGACAATATTGTGGTGTACAATCAGACACTCGAGGAGCACATCGAGCACCTTAAATAGGTTTTCCAAGTCTTGCGCAATAATGACTTATACATCAAGCGCGAGAAATGTACCTTTGCCCAAAAGGAAGTGCCATTTTTGGGGCACATTGTCGAGGGAGGACAAGTACATATGGAGGCAGAAAGATCCGAGCCATCGTTGAATGGGAGCCACCGACGAAAGCGACGGAGTTAAGATCATTCCTTGGTCTCACCAACTATTACCGACATTTCATTCAGAACTATTCAAACATCACTATGCCACTCATGGACATGCTGAAGAAGGAGAAACCATGGGAAAGGACAGATCGATGCCAGAATGCATTTGATCGATTGAAGCAAGCCATAACCGAAGAGCCAGTGCTGGTGTTGCCTAATCATACCAAGCCTTTTGAATTAGAAACTGATGCTTCATATTTTGCTATTAATGGTGTTCTTATGCAAGAAGGACATCCAGTGGCATATGAGTCGCGGGAGCTGAACAATACTGAGTGACAATATACCGTTCAAGAGAAGGAGATGACTATAGTGGTCCATTGTCTACGGACATAGAGGCATTATCTCCTAGGGTCTGAGTTCGTTGTAAGGATGGACAAAGTGGCCACAAGTTATTTTTAGAACTAGAGGAAGTTGAGTCCAAAGCAAGCTTAATGGCAAGATTTCCTAGCAGAGTTCGACTATGTGATGGAGTACAAGCCAAGGAAAGCTAACTCCGTAGCTAATGCTCTTAGCCGAAAGATGGGGCTGGCAAACACAGTGAGTTAACCTAGCTATCTATGGATCAACCGCATCAAAGAGGGGCTCAAACATAACCATAAGGCTCAAGCCCTTATTGAATATGCGCAAGAGGGCAAGACCTAGCAGTTTTGGTGTGAGGATAATCTTTTATACACAAAAGGGAAATGACAATATGTGTCATTCCACGAAAAGTTAAGGAAAGAAGTGTTGCACGAGTGCCATGATTCGAAGTAGGTGGGTCATCTAGGGATCCACCGCACCTTAGCCCTTGTCAAAGATCAATACTACTAACTTCAAATGCGAGATAACATTGAAGCTTATGTAAAGACCTGTCTTGTTTACCAACAAGACAAACTTGAACAACGTTCATCGCTAAGACTGCTATAGTCACTTCCTATCCCAACTCGTCCATGAGAGAGTGTTTTTATGGACTTTATAGTAAACCTGCCTAAATCCGAAGGATGTCGAACTTTTATAGTCGTGGTGGATAGATTCTCCAAGTATGCAACATTTGTGCCAACAACAAAAGATTGCCCAACTGAGGAGGTAGCCAAGTTATTCATAAAGCATGTGGTAAAGTACTGGGGAGTCCCACAAATGATCGTGAGCAATTACAACCCTCGATTCATAGGGTGTTTCAAGTATGAATTGTTCAAGCTGTTAGGGTCGGAGTTGAATCTCTTTACAAACTTACACCTCCAAACATAGTCAAATCGAGCGGGTTAATGCACTCTTAGAGATTTATCTTCGACACTACGGGAGCACAACACAAACAAATTGGGCAAAGTTGATCGACGTAGCCCAATTCTCCTACAATTTGCAGCGAAGTGAGTCTACCAACCAAAGTCCATTCCAGATCGTGAATGGCCAACAACCACAGACTCCAAGTGCAGTTGCATCGGGCTATCAAGGAATAGCCCACCTGCATATAAGTTCGCCAAGGATTGGCAGGAACAAGCAGACTTGGCAAGGGCGTGTCTACGTAAAGCCTCCAAACTCATGAAGAAGTGGGCTGACAAAAGGCGATGACATGTGGAGTTCTAAGTCAGGGACTTGATGTTAGCCAAACTACACGTCATTCTTTGGTACAAGGATGTGCACAAGGGGTTGATTCGTCGCTACGATGGGCCATTTCGAGTGATACAACGAGTCAGGAAGGTCACATACAAGTTAGAACTGCCACCAAAATTAAAAGTACATCCAGTTTTTCGTATGAGTATGCTTAAACCTTACCATGAAGATAAGGGAGATCTAGATCAAGGGGAGTCACAGCAAGCACCCCTTGGAGCAAAAACTTCATATGACCAAAAAGTTAAATCCATAGTGGCAAATCGGGTCATACGAAAGTAGTATTGTACGTCGAGGCATGAATACTTTATCCAATGGAAGGGACTTCCAAAAAGCAAAGCGAGTTAGGAACCTGCTAGAGCTCTTTGGCAGTTCAAGAAGGAGATTGACACCTACCATGCTGAAGAAGCAATGAGGGCGTTGCCTAATTAGGTGGGGGAGAATGTCATGGTCCTTTGTATCTAGGGATGGACAATACGTTAAATGTAGACATCTCCTAAAGAAGGACAATACGTTGAATGTAGACATCTCCTAGAGAAGGACAATACGTTGAATGTAGATACTCCTAGGGAAGGGAAATACATTGGAACTAGTCATGTAATAAATACTGGTAAATGTATGTACATAGGAAATCGAAAGGATGTAATATTCACCCTTAGTTCAAGAAGGGATCTAACGGTTATAACTTGTCCAAAACTTGTATAAAAGGTGACCTCTTGCCCCTTATTTTTACACTCTCAATTTTCAAATGGAATATACTTCTAAAGTTAATCTCCAAAAAGGTTCTTGTGAGTTGAGTGTGAGAAGGCTACTTGGGAAATATTTTCAAGGCCACACGGGTAGAACGCGATAAATCCATAGGCCTGTGACACTTGTCACTATTGCAACAAAACAACTTATTCTTCAAAAAAAACTGTTAGAGCAGACCAAATGTTGTGTGTTCCTTATAGCAAATAAAAGAAAAAATATAAGAGCAAAAGATAGCGGTTATAACAACAAATGAAGAAATAAGCTAAGATTGCAAAAGAGGATCATCAGCAATTGAAGAGGAAATTTTTGTTGTAATTAGCACTCTTATAGTTGTTTAATGTAAAAGGTCAATTGCAGTTTAGACTTCTCCAAGTATTAAATTAATCACTAATGTGTTATTGGTGCTTGAAATTAGTCAAAACTTGTTAAGTGTGGAACAACTTTTAGAGAAAAATTGTCCTTTCATGTTTAAAGAAAAAGCTTGTACCATCTTGTATTCAAATCGTACTGAGCTAACCATCGTCAAAATGAAAGGAAAAATTTTCCCCTTGGAGCTTGACCAACTAGATCATGAGGTTTTACCTGTTATCAATGATGATTTAATTCTACAGTATAAGAGATTGGGTTATCATCACTATACTAGACTATAATACTTGCAAAAAAACCAATTTGTATTAGACTTACCTGCAATAACTCATGACAGTGAAGCTTATAAAGCCTGCCAATTGGAAGAAACAATCGAGACTTCCATTTCTTATGAATGAAGCTTTAAGAGTATGAAAAACTCTAATTAGCCTACACTAATATATGTAGTCCTACGAAGGTTAAGTCCTTAAATGACAACAAACTGCTTATTTTTTTCATTAATATTTTTACAAGGTATCACGGGGTGTATTTTTTGAACCCAAAGATTGAGGTGCATACAGCCTTTCTATTTGAGAGTTTGCAAAGAAAGTCTTGTACTAAAATATGAGTGGGTGGGAGGAACGGTGTACGGTCACTAGTCCTGTACCTTCTTTTTATTTAATAACAAAAAAAAAAATCCAAATGTACTGCATTAGGAACAGAAGATACTGTATTCTTCCAAAAATGCATTGCATTATGTAAAATGTAATTTTTTTTTCAAAAATGTGCTACATTTTCCAGTTATTTCGCCAACCACACCTCCCTGTGGCCCAGCCAAGCGAATGCGTGGTCAGTCTGTTCTCTACAAATCAATAGCCTTCTTGAGAGTCATGAAGCATTCAACGCATTAAAAGAGTCTTTACTGACATGAGGAGTCCTCATCTGTATCACTAGACAAGTGCGACCAATAATAGTACCAACAAAATAGTGCATATGCCCAAACCCTCAATTTCCCCACAAACCGCATTCCAGTATCTAAATATTTAAATATTTATCTCACATATTTCCGGCCCCATGCAAATATGATCGTATCAAATTGTAAGTCCATTACAAGTGAAACGATAAAAATATGAAATCAAGTACTCAATTGTATCAATTAATCTTTAGATGATGGGGTGATTGATTTGGATGAAATTATGAAAGTGAACTGGTACGAGACATCTTGTACCAAATAATCAGCCTCAACACAACTATTCTGAAATTCTCGGGTTCATGTACTCAAAAGAGATGATGTAGTCAAAAACAGTGAAATATGCGCCAAGACCGCCCATACTTTCAGTTCAAAAGAACGTCAGCGTGAGTGCCGGGGAAGCCTAGTTTGTCTAATCGCAACGCAATGCATATGCCAACAGAGACCATTTAATTTATCCCTCTAATAGCTAGACTGCTCTGAGCCTTCCAACCTCGAGGAAAATGAAATGCAAACGCAAAGGAATGTAAGGCATCAGAAAGAAATGCAGTGGACTATCGTTCTTAGAGGTTGCCTAATGGTCCTGCAAGTATCCTGATGTGGTCCAATTTAAAAAGGTTCCTACAAATTTGTCTCCATTTGTCGAAGTTCCGGGCAGTTTCGAAAGACCTTATGGTCACCTTTTTTGAGATAAGGTATTAAAGTCAAAATAGTTAGGCAGCTGGCAACTTGTCTTTTTGCCATTTTTCATATATGTTCCTTTTTAAATCTCAACGGGAAAAGTCGCCTTAACGCAACCATGGAAACAAGCCTCCCTATCTATAATATTCTTCGCTTCAAGTTTCTAGAGTCTTCCGATTTCAATTGCCACGAAATCCAATATGGGCATCTCTTACTTCTTCCTTGCTTTATCTTTGTTGTCAGTGGTTCCAGTATCAACTTCCAAGTGCGCTTCTTCAGCTTTGATCGAAGGCTCGTCTCTTTCTGTGGACAACCCGGAGGATTTGTTGATTGCAGCCGGTGGGGTCTTCTCCGCCGGCTTCTACCCTATCGGCAGTAATGCTTATTGCTTTGCTATTTGGTTCAGCAAAACCGTCTTGCCGGTAAAACTGCAAAAATTGTTTGGTTGGCTAACCGAGATTTTCCAGTTAACGGCAGGCGCTCCAAGCTCATGCTGCAAGCAACTGGAAATCTTATCTTAACCGATGCTGGCAAGTCTATTTCTTGGTCCACTCGCACTGTTTCACAATCCTCAACAGATTTGCATCTTCAGGACACTGGCAATCTTGTCCTGCAAAATACGGAGGGTTCTGTTTTGTGGCAAAGCTTTGATTTTTCCACGGAGACACTTCTTCCTCTCCAGCGGCTCGCCAGAGACACGCAGCTTGTCCCTTCAAGAAGCCAAACAAACCGTTCTTCTGGTTTCTACAAACTGTTTTATAACAACGAAAATGTTCTTGCTCTTCTCTAATGGCCCTGAGATTTCCAGTAAGTACTGGCCGTCCCCATGGCTTAACAGCTGGCAAGATGGGAGGTTCACGTACAACAGCACTAGAATTGCTTGGCTTGATTCATTGGGAAATTTTACTTCATCAGACAGCTTCACTTTCCTAGCGGCAGATTATAGAGCGAGACTCCAGCGAAGATTGACACTAGATTTCAACGGTATGCTTCGACTGGACAGCAGAGAAGAGGGCAGCGCCTCCTGGACTGTTTCATGGCAAGTTCTATCCGAGGCATGCAGGGTTCATGGATTTTGCCAACCCAATAGTACGTGCAGCCATGATACCAGCTCTGGGAGAAGATGCTCTTGCCTTCCAGGGTATAAGATCAAGAACTGTTAAAGATTGGTTTTGAACATAACTACTTGGTCAAAAGAATGTTGCAGCCATATTAAGGTAATTGCAGTAAACCTCAAGTTGCTGGAATCACCTAAATATGCAGCAGTGGATATTATATGTTAATCTTCTAACATTTTCATTCTATCAAATCTTCTAGCATATTCTTAATTCATATTTTCTTATTATTTAGGTAAATTAAATATGATAAATCATATGTAATATGATTTTTTTTGGAAAAGAATGGTAAACCTATCACAGTATAATCAAGGTTGTTAGTAATTCAATCACCAATATAAGCATGACCTAATTATCTTTTTATATCTAATTATATACACTATATATTTGAATAATAATACATCATTTGGGTTAATAAGCGCCTCATTAGAACGTAGATCTATCATAGTCCTTGGAACAAATCGACTCTAATATCATTTGTCACGACTTATGGATTTATTGCTCCCTATCCGTGTGGTCTTGAGAATAGTTCCTAAGTAGCCTTCTCACACTTAACTCATAAGAACTTTTTAGAGAGAAACTTTATAAATATATTTCACTTATAAATTAAGTGTGTTCCAAATAAGGGAGAGGAGGTTCTTTTTTATACAAGTATTAGATAAATCGCAATTATTAGATCCCTCCTTAATCTAACGATAAATATTACATCCCTTCAACTTCTTATCTACATATATTTACCACCATTTATTACATTGTTGGTTTCAATGTATTGTCCTTCTCTAAGAGGCATCTACATTCAACATACTATCCATCCTTAAATGCAAAGAACTGTGACATTCTCTCCCACCTAATCAGGCAACACCCTCGTCGCTTCTTTAGTGTAGTATGTGTCAATCTCCTTTTTGAACTGCCAAAGAGTTTCAGCAAGTTCCCAACTATCTTCGCTTTCCGGAAAAGCCTTCCACCAGATAAAATATTCACGCCTCAACATACAATATTGTTTCCATATGACCCGATCTACCACTATGGATATGACTTCTTGGTCATATGAAGTTTTCGCTCCAAGTGGTGCTCGTTGTGACGCCCCTCGATCTGGATCTTTCTCGTCTACATAGTAAGATTTAAGCATACTCACATAGAAAATTAGATGTACCTTTAATTTTAACGACAGCTCCAACTTGTATGTGACCTTCCTGACCCGTTGTATCACTCAAAATGGCCCTTTGTAGCGACGAATCAACCCCTTGTACACATCCTTGTGCCGAAGAATGGCGTATAATTTGGCTAGCACTAAGTTCCCGACTTGAAACTCCACATGTTGTCGCTTTTTATTGGTCTACTTCTTCATGTGTTTTGCAGGCTCTACATAGACACGCCCTTGCCAAGTCCGCTTATTCTTGCCAATCTTTGGCAAACTTGTATATATGTGAGCTATTTCCTTAATAGTCCTATGCAACCGTACTTAGAGTTTATGGTTGTTGGTCATTCATGATCTTGAATGGATTCTGGTTAGTAAACTCACTTCACTGCAAGTTATAGGAGAATTGGGCTATATCAATCAACTTCGCCCACTTTGTCTATGTTGTGCACATGTAATGTTGAAGATAAATTTCCGAGAATGCATTGACCCACTTAGTTTAACCATCAATTTAGGGGTATAGGCTTGTAGAGAGATTCAACTCTGACCCAAGCAGCTTGAACAATTCGGACCAAAAACCCACTATGAATCAAGGGTCGTGATCACTCACAATCATTTATGGGACTCCTTAGTACTTAACCACGTACTTCATGAATAACTTGGTTGTCTCCTCAACTAAACAGTCCTTCATTGCTGGCACAAATATCACATACTTAGAGAACCTGTCCACTACGACCATAAGAGTCTGACACCCTTCAGACTTAAGCAAGTTTATAAAGTTTATGGAAACACTTTCCCATGGACGAGTTAGGATAGGAAATGGTTTTAGCAGTCCTAGCGATGAGCGTTGTTCAAGTTTGTCTTATTGGCAAATAAGACATGTCTTTATATAACCTTCAATGTCGTCTTGCATTTGAGGTTAGTAGTATTGGTCTTCAACAAGGGCTAAGGTGCAGTGGATCCCTAGATGACCCGCCCACTTCAAATCATGACACTCGCATAATACCTCTTTCCTTAACTTCCTATTGAGTGGCAGATATAGTCGTTGCCTTTTGTGTATAAAAAATTGACCTCGCACCAGCAACGTCGAGTCTTGCCCTCTTGCGTATACCCAATGAGGGTTTAAACCTTATAATCATGTTTGAGTCCCTCCTTGATGCAGTTAATCCATGGACAGCTAGATCGACTCACCATGTTTGCCAGCTCCATCTTCCAACTAAGAGCTACAGTTACGGAGTTAGCCTTCCTCAGCTTGTACTTCATCACATAGTTGAACTTTGCTAGAAAATCCTGCCACCGAACTTGCTTTGGACTTAGCTTCTTCTGGGTCTAAAAATAACTTGCGATCATGTTGTCCATCCTTACAATGACCTTAGACCCCATGGGATAATGCCTCCACATTTGTAGGCAATGGACCACTACAGTCATCTCTTTCTCTTGAATGGTATACCGTCGCTCGATATCATTCAACTTCCGCAACTCATATGCCACTGGATGTCCTTCCTGTATAAGAACACCACCAATAGCATAATTTGATGCATCAATTTCTAGCTCAAAAGGCTTAATGTGATCAAGCAACACCAGCACCGACTTCTCAGTCATGACTTGCTTTAATCGATCAAACGCCTTCTGGCATTAATCCATCCATTCCAATGGTTTCTTCTTCATCAGTATGTTCATAAGTGGCACGGTAATGTTTGAGTAGTTTTGAACAAAACATTAGTAGTAGTTGGTGAGGCCAAGGAACGATCTCAACTTCGTCACTTTCGTCAGTGGCTCTCATTCAACGATGGCTTGGATCTTCGCCGCCTCTATTTGTACTTGTCCACCCCTGACAATGTGCCCCAAGAATGGAACTTCCTTTTGGGTAAAAGCACATTTCTCGCGCTTAACATATAAGTCATTTTCATGCAAGACTTGGAAAACCTGTCTTAAGTGCTCAATGTGCTCCTCGAACGTCTGGTTGTACACAATAATATCATCAAGGTAAACCACTGCAAACCGATCTAAGAACGGGTGTACCTTGTTCATAAGTGTGTAAAATGTGTTGAAGCATTGGTCAGGCCAAATGGCATGACAAGAAATTCGTACGAGTCATAACGCATCACACATGTTGTCTTTGGCTTATCCTCTTCAGTAATCCGAACTTGATAATAACCCAACTGGAGATCAAGCTTGGTGAACCAACGAGCTCCACCAAGTTGATTAAAGAGATCCACAATAAGTGGAATCGGGTACTTGTTCTTAACGGTTAGCTTGTTTAGCGCCCAATAATTAATGCACATCCAGAGTGACCCGTTGTGCTTCTTTTAAAATAAGACAAGAGCACCGAATGAAGCCTCATATGGTCGAATGTACCCAGCATCAAGCAACCTCTTCAATTGTTTCCTCCATTCTTCCAATTCAAGGGGCGTCATGTTATACGGTGCCATGGCGAGTGGTCGAGCATCAAGCGCTAGCTCGATCCAATGATCCACTTTTCTTCGAAGTGGAAGCTTCTTGAGCAACTCAAGAAGCATCACATCCTTGAATGAATCGAGGACTTGGTTTATTGCTGTCGGGACTTTACTCTCTTCATCCTTGATGTCCTCGGTCCTCAAGGTTACTAGCATGGTCACCTTACCCTTCTTCGCTCCTTTAATGAGTTGCATTGCCGAGATCATCTTCCAATCATGGTCTGACTTACAATGGACCGAAATCACACATTGGCATTATTTGTCCAGCACACAAATACACTTGACAAAGGGCAATATGACAGCATGGATTCTATCCAGAAATTTCAACCTAATGACAAAGTCATAGTCATCAAGGGGAATTACCTCAAGGGTCTCTTAGCTTCTCCATTGCCCAATCTGAAGCTCCACGTCCTTAGCAATCCCAATAACAAGGACCTCCTGAGAGTTGACAATTTTAAACCACCCAACTCATTTCTCAACCCAAAGATTAAATTTCTTTGCAGCTTTTTCTAATATAAAGAGATTGGATGCCCCATTATCCATGAACACTCATCGTGGTTTCTCCGATCTTCAAATCTACAAACATAAGTCCTTTTGACTCCTTCGCCTTCTTAAAACTTGATTAAGCTGAGGATCCACAGCGAACCCAATTGTGCCTCCTCTTTTGGCTCATCTTCTTAGTAAAGGACAATTAGCTTAGCCTTGTTCAAGCAATCTCCCACCATATGTGAACCATCACAAAAGAAGTATTTGTAAGTATGTACCTTCATATGTCCTCCATTGCTAGATTCTACATGAGCCTTGAAAGGGTCAACTAGTGGTCTACCTTCATTTAGGCGACTGAATCTGCCCTGATCTCCCCTATCATTGGCCTTATCCTTTGGACAAGAGTCTAACTAAGAGGTGGAAGGTGCCCTATACTCTACAAGAGATTCAGCCACCATAATGGTCATTGTAAGGTCTCCCACTTAAAACCGTTTTAGCTCCTATTTGGTCTATGGCTTGAGACCACTCATGCCCCTAAACTCCTTTAGCTTGGGTGTGTCAGTACATAGTCCTTGCACGGTGATCACCCTATTCACGCATGCTGCCTTCGACTCTGCAAGCTTTCCCTTAAGCTCTGCTATCTCCATGCGCATAATCGTGATTATGGCCTCTAAGGATTTGTCCTGCTAATGAAGTTCTGCCCTCAAGGTCCCTAGCAACTCACCTTGAAGTTCTCTCGTGCCAACTTTGAGTTCCTGCATCTCAATGACGAGTTCCTCTCTTTCAGCATCTACCCCTTCAATGGACTAGGTCAGGTCATCAACCAAACCTTGGACATCAATGACGAACAATTCAATCTTTGTCATATGATGCATCAAGTCCCCTACTAGATCCCTCGAACTCGATACAGCACGACTCTTATTTCCTTTAGTAACACCTCTATTGGCCTTCCTCTCATGATCATCACGGTCATCACCCATGATGAGTGCCTCATCAAAATATAGATTTGTCATAATGCTTGGAGCGAATCGGCTTTGATACCATTTGTAATGGGCCTATGGATTTATTGCTCCTTACCCATACGACCTTAAGAATACTTCTTAAACAACCTTCTCACACTCAACTCACAAGAACTTTTTTGAGAGAAACTTTATAAGTATAATTCACTTGTAAATTGGGTGTGTTCCAAATTAGGGGGAAGAGGTTCCTTTTTATATAAGTCTTAGACAAGTCCCAAACGTTAGATCCCTCCTTAATCTAATAATGGATATCACATCCTTTTAACTTCCTATCTACATACATTTACTAGCATTTATTATATGGTTGGTTCCAATGTATTGCCCTTCCCTAAGAGGCATCTACACTCAACGTACTATCCATCCTTAGGTGTAAAGAAGCATCACACGTGCATCATGAAAGGAGGAGTTCATGGGACATGAGGCAGAACCACCAAGCCTCTATAACCTTATCTTATAGGGAGTGATAATTGTATGGGTATGATGTGCTGACAGGCTCTCCTTAAAGCAAAGAGAACGTGGGCAAGCAGCAGATGCAAGGCTAAACCAATCCAACATGAGGTGTCAAGCTCTCTATGAATGCAGACTCATGTTTTGCCTAAATTGTAAGATGTGCTCTTAGTAGTGGGAAATGCCCCACTAAGTATGATTGGCTTAGTAGCCAAGTCATGCAGCCTATATATTGTAAGGTATTAGCCAAAGGACACTAGACACCAAAGAGAAGAGAGTGTGAAAATGAACACTTGTATGTGTTCTTGGCAATTCTTTGTACTTTATGGAAAGTAATAAAGGTTGAGAAATTTTCTTGTAATGGTGCTCTAACCTCTCGGTGTGTATAAGTTAACTGAGACTAAGTAGGCTACTTGGTGCCATCATGAGGCCAAAATTTGTGTAAAACAATTAGCCCTATGACATTTCCCCTTATTGTCATCCCCTTGTTTGCATTCCTGAAAGGTCTCTTTCTTCTTCCTGCCTTGGATAGTTTGCCATTTGAAGAATCCAATGAGTTGATTTAGAAATTCACCAAACTATTGGTAGCACCAATTGCGGAGGGCAAGTCCTTCATACCTTGCCTTCAGAGCTTGATTTATGCCTACAAGAAATTCTCAATTGCTTTGGCATCTCGTTCCCCCTCAAAGGCCTCAGATTCTAGGACCTTCATCTTCCTAGATAATTCGGCAGCATCACAAGGTTGGCTGCCTATGGCCTTGTTAAGAATAGCAACATTTTGCTCTATATTGTCAAAGGATTGCACCCAAACATCATTAAGACTATTATAATGAGTTTGTAACAAACTTATTGATTTCTCTAGTTCGTCTAACCTTACCAAGATCGAGAGAACCTACTCCTTCAAGGCATCATCGAGCGCCTTTTCAATTTTGGACACCCACGCACAAACTACTTCAAGTCCAGGTCCTCCCGCCATAAATCGAACTTGCTCTAATAACAATTGTCACAAGGCCAACTATTTCACACAAAATTTGGCCTCGTGATAGCACTAAGTAGCCCACTTAGTCTCAGCCAACTCACACATATCGAGTGGTTAAAGCACTATTAAATGAAAACTTCTTAACCTTTATTACTTTCCACAAAGTACAAAGGATTGCCAAAAGCACATACAAGTGTTCCTCTCCACACTCTCTTCTCTCTAGTGTCTGGTGTCCCTTAGTTAACACCTTATATACATATATATAGGTTACATGACTTGGCTACTGCTAATCATACTTAGTAGGGCATTCCTTACTACTAGGAGCATATTCTACAATCTAAGAAAAACATGGGTCTACATTCATGGAAAGTCTACCACCTCACATTAGATTGGTTTAACCTTGCATCTATTGCCTACCCACGTTCTCCTTACTTCAAAGAGAGTTTGCTAGCACATCATACCCATGTAGTTGTCACACTCAAGATCTTTACAAATACAGTTACAGAGGCTCAATAGTTCTACCCCACGTGCCATGAACTCCTCCTTTTATAGTGTATGGGCAAAACCTTACCCACACTGCCACCTATCCTTCTACTACCCAACTTGTGTACTTTCATTATGTTACTAGCTTGGACCCTTACCCGTGCACTTGTCTCATGTGTTGCTAGCCTAGACCCCTACCCATGCGTCAATCTCATATGTTGCTGTAACCAACTTATGGGGCTCCTGTTAGCCACTCTTTCCTTGACTAATCTCTCAAGAGAGACATGCACACTCTCGCCTAAAAAGCATTAGGGAATTTAGCCTTCTGGTAAGAGGACACATTAGAGTACTTGAATGATCACTCCCTCAATTGGTAGCCTCCTAGCACAACCTGCTGCCCAACTAGTGATCTAACACCCTTCTTCTTTGCACCAATGCCCTAACTCGTTGTCCCTTAACCGCAACACGTACATCCTTGCTTGGTGCCAATGCCAAAATCCATATTTTGCCTCTTTCAACTTTGCTGCCTTGCACATTAATCCCCTGTAGCTGCCTTATTTCCTTCGACGTACCTGACTCATGCCAACTACATGCTAAGCATTGGCATAAGGCATCACCAATGCTTGCATTTCTCTATCAAGAGACTTAGGGGGCTAACAAGGCTACCATTTTGTAGCTACCAAATTTAAAAAATTTGCTTATGCTGAACTAAAGAATGCCATGCAAAATTTCATTAAAGAAATTGGAAGAGGAGCAAGGGGAATTGTGTACAGAGGCATATTGTTGGATATCAGGTTGTGGCAATCAAATTACTCCACGTGGCAAGCCATGGAAAAGTCGAATTCTTGGTAGAAGCAAGGACAATTAAGATGGTTAATCATATGAATTTGATAAAGATGTAAGGGTATTTTATAGAAGGAAAGCATAGGCTTTTGGATTACAGGTACATGGAGCATGGATGCTTACCAAAAGATCTCTCTTCTAAGGCATTTGATTGGAGAAAGAGGTTTGAGATTACCTTAGGCACAACAAGAGGGCTTGCTTATCTGCACAAAAAGTGCTTGGAATGAGTTTTACACTATGATGTCAAGCCCGATAATATACTCCTAGACTCTAATTACCAACCAAAGGTGTTAGATTTTGGCTTTCCAAGCTACTAGACAGAGGCAACCTAAGAAACTCAAACTTTTCAAGGATTAGAAGAACTAAAGGTTACGTGGCTCCTGAATGGGTTTTCAATATGCCAATCACTTCTAAAGTGGATATCTATAACCATGGAATCGTAATGATGGAGATGGTGACACAAAAAAGTCCATTAATAGGAGGTATAAGAAAAATATTGCTAATGACAATGCATCTTGGATTGCAGAGGTCATAGGCCCTTCGTTGAAAAGAGAATATGACCACAATAAGATGGAAAATTTGGTCTCAATCGCACTATAATGTGTAAAGCAAGATAGACATGCAAGATCTACCATGAGTAAAGTGGCAGAAATGCTTCTGCTTTATGAAAACGATCAATAGAGCCAATTGTAGAGATGTACAACTTCCAACCTACTACCAACTAGTGGTCTTGTGCCCTACTAAAAAGCTTCAGGAGATGAATATTCTCCTCTTGCCCGAAGATTTCCATAGTAACTTGGCAGCTTTCCACACTTGTATAAATAGTAATGAATATGAAAACACAAGGGTAAATGCATTTTAGTTGAAAAATACTTGATGGAAAAATTAGTCTTTCCCCTATTGTGGATGACATGTCAAAGAAGTATATTGATTACAAGTCAAAGAAAGATGGATTGTAAGTTTACACCCTTCTTCTTTATGAATGTATTCTAGCTTTCCTTCAAGAGACTACTAATTGTAGATTTAGAATCCCTAAACATGATATTCCAGTTTTGTCAAATCAAACCCAAATGAAGATTCCTATTACCACTAGTGTTTGGATCTGTTATTCCCTCAATCTCCTTACTCTTACACTTAACCCATCCCTAGCCCCTTTCTACCCCCATCTTACCCAATTTCTGCCCCCACGACATTAAATTTCACCATCATAAGTTATCGTATTACCAATTAGTAAGCATTAAACAATAAAACAAATATAAAAATAAAATAAAGTTAACATGTTCTGTACAAGTGACCTTGGACCCTCGTAAACTCTAGTCAAGAGAAGATTGGACTGCTTTTTATTGATTTCTAAATGCCTAATATTTTGGTATTATCAATGAAAGAAACAAATGTGTGTAAAGGGAGATAAACTAGAAGTAAGTATGCAAGGAGTAAAAAACTTGACAAAATTAGATGATTTTTCATTAACTTTTAAAGTACTTATATAGACCTAATTTCAATCATTACAATCACTTAATTACTTTATAAGAAGTAGTTATACAAGTGATTGACCTTACTTAATGAAACTTATAGGTTAAGTAATAGGAAATGATCTAGCAATGCAGTCAATGATGGCTAATTTAGATCCTACTATCTAATCAATCAATTAAACTATCTGGGTTGAATTATAACTTAATCATTAAAATGTAACCAAAACAAGTTTGATTTCATCCAATACAACCTCTACTTTAATGATTTGCTATAGGTTTCTACCATTATTTTTACTACAATCTAGGATTTCCAATCAGCAGTAACAACACCAGCAGTAGCAGTAACACCAATAGCAGTAACAATCGCCCTTTTTGCAAGTAAAGTCAAGATGGCTTGAACAGTAAAAGAATTTGAGTTTGACAACACTTCCTTCTTAAATTCACTGATGTTTATGCCCAATTTCTTTCTAAGATATTCAAATATACTCTTGTTTAAGGATTTAATTAGAATATTAGCTAATTGATCTTGAAAGTTGCAATGCAATAGTTTTACTTCTTGTTCCTGTTACACATCTTGGTTAAAGTGAAACTTGATCTTGAAATGCTTTGTTTTACCATGGAAGATAAGATTCTTATAGATTGTAATAATTGATTAATTGTCAATTTTGATCTTTGTAGCTTCATGTTGCTCTTGCTTCATATTTGACAGCATCTTCCTTAGCCAAAATACACTGTAATAGTAGTAGTAGCAATGTATTCTGCCTCAGTAGTGGATTCAGCTTTCACTTCCTATTTCCTTATTCTTTATGTCAAGACTCCAAAACCAAGTGAAAACAGATATCTTGAGGTGTTCTTCATGTCATCCTTGCTGCCTATCCAATCACTATTTGAAAAGTCAAATAGCATGATCCTTATTGTCTTTCTAAACCAAATCTTATAACTACAAGTTCCTTTAACATGTCTTAAGATCCTTTTGGCTGCTCTAAGATGGATTTCCTTTAATGTTTGCATATATCTAAACAAAATGCTTGTGGCATGCATCAAATCTAGTCTAGTTGCTATCAAAGACTTCAAACTTCCAATTAAGCATCTGAAAGTAATACAATTAATCTTTTTTTGAGTCATCCTCCCCGCAAAGTTTCTTTGTAGGATTCAATAAAGTAGGAACAGGCTTATATGCAATCATTTGATATTTCTTTAATAGTTTATTTGCCCACTTCATCTTATTGATAAAGATACCTTTAGTTGACTGCTTGACCTTTATTCCTAAGAAAAAGGTCATCATTCCAAGATCAGTCATTTCAAATACAAGTTTCATTTGTTATTGAATTCATTGATTAAAGATTCACTGTTACCAATCACTAACATATCATCCACATAAATTGAAATAATTAGCATCTCAGTCTCTTTAGCTTTGGTATATATGGTGGGTTCACTTTGGCTTCTAGTAAAGCCAAAATTAAGGAAGTGAGCATCCACCTTGTTATACCAGGGCTAAAAGCCTATGTCAACCTATATAATACCTTTTTTAACAAGTATACCTTCTGCTCAACACCTTTGATATGAAATGCTTCAGGTTATTTTATGTCAATGTTTTCTTCAAGAGTTTCATTCAGGAAGGCTGATTTGACATTTAGTTGGAACACTTTCTAACTTTTAGAGGTAGATAAGGTCAATAACAATTTGATTATGTTGTGTTCTACAATAAAAGCAAATATCTTAGTATAGTTTATTCCATATTGCTGGGAGTATCCCTTTACCACCAATCTCACTTTAAGTTTATTGATTGAGCCATCTGCATTGAGGTTTATTTTGTATATTCATTTCACATCAATCACTTTTTTATTTATAAGCCTATCAACAAGCTCACAAGTGTAATTCTTTCTTATCATGCTTAACTTCTCTTTCATTACATCTTGTTGAGCCTGCATTTTTTATGCTTCTATGAAGTTAGAGGGTTCCAACATTGCCATATGTCCTATGCCATAAACATTTACCAGTGATCTTGCTCCCTTTACAAGTTCATCATCAAATTTTGCCACTTAACTTAGTGTTGATCAACTTCTACATTGGAAGGGCTAGAGTTTGAGCTAGATGCTTCTTACCTTTTGCAACTTGACTTTTACTCCAATCCCAATTAGCCTCCTCATCAAACTTTATGCTCTTACTTATTGTCACTTTGCAGGTCTTAAGATCATCAACCCTATAAGCTTTAGATTGGTTGTTGTATCCAAGGAAAACTCAAACTTAAGCTTTCTTATCCAATTACCCTTTTTTTTTTGTTAGGATATGAATATAGTAAGCACATCTAAAGACCTTTAAATGTTGTAATAAAGGCCTGACTCCATGTCAAGCCTTATATAGAGTCATTTCTTTCACTACTTTTGTAAGGAGCCTATTTTGAAGATAGTTGATTATGTTAATGGCTTTTACCCAAAAATACTTTGGAAACTTTTTTTTAAACAAGAAGTACTTAAACATCTTCATTGAGGTCCTATTCTTCCTTTCATTAACTTCATTTTATTGTGGATTATATGGCACAATAAACTAAAGATATATTCTTGATTCTTCATAGAATTTGTAGAATTTGCTGGCTATGTACTCTTCACCATTATCGAACCTAATGGTTACTATGTTGCACCCAACTTGTTTCTTAAGCCAAGCTTTAAATTTGAGAAACATATGTGAGACCTTTACCTTGATTTTTAGGAAATAAATCCATGTGTATCTAGTTGCATCATTAATGAAAGTAATGAAGTATTTGTTGTCATTTAAGAAAGGAATGCCCAATGGACCACGCAAGTCTATATAGAGTAATTGCAACTTCTTGGTTACTCTCCAAGTTGATACTTAAGAAAAAAACTATCTGGTCTGCTTTCCTTTCTAACAAGTGTCACAAATTGGAGTATTTGTAAACAACACATGTATATCTCAAGACAATTCATGCATTTGTTTTATAAAGGAATAGTTGGAACAACCTAATTTTTTATGTCGCAATTTATTTATATCAAAAGTGGCAAGATAAGCTAACTTACTATTCTCATTCCAATTAACACAAAAACTCTTGTTCTTCCATTTAACAACTAGGAATTCAAGTCCTTTTGGATCAATGATTCTTCATTTCTCATTGATAAATAACAAAGCATAATTTTTTTCCATCAATTAACCTACATTTAACAAGTTTTGGTCTATTTTTGGAATATAAGGTACATCAGTTAACTACTTTGTACTTATTGGAGTACTTAGAATAATAGCCCTTTTCCCATTGACTTATAGATGCTCTTCATCATCAATCCTAACTTTAAATTAAAAGGTTTGATCTAGTAACTAGAATTTTGCAACATCATTGGTCATGTGGTGTGTGCTTCCACTATCAATAAGTCATGTGTCTATGGTATTTTCTAATGCTTTATAGGTTACAACAAATAGTGCTTCCACTATTTGAGCCTGATTGGTGCAATAGTTTAACTGATCTGCTTGTTTTTGTAGACCTTTGCTATATGTCGCATTCTCTTACAGGAGTTGTATTAAACATTTGGCCTAAACCAACAATACTTCTCCTAATAATTGGCCTTCTTAGAATGCTTGCAAAAACTAAATTTCTTTCGTTTGCTTGATTCTTTCCACTGCCTTCATATTTCTCCTTATTTGGCTCTTTATTGTTAGCTTTTAAGCCACTTGCATGACCCTTTTCTCTACCTTAAGCTAACAAGGCAGCATCTTTAGTCTCCTTCTACCTTATTTGCCTTCGAAGCTCTAATGCTTGTAAGGCATTGACAAGCTTATCTAGGGAGTCTTTTAAGTCCTCTAAAGACAATATCTTTGACTTATACCTCTTTAGAAGATATACTAAGACCTTTTCCATGATCCTTTAATTAGTCAACTCATCTCCTAAAAGTATGATCTGATTCTCTACCTTCATCAATCTATTCATTTTCAAGACTTCAAATTCCCTTCTCAAATTAAGAATTTGAATGCGTCTTGTCTTATCATTGTCATGGTACTCCTCTTTAAACTTATCCTAAGCCTTTTTAACCGATTCACAAGCCATAATCCTTGTAAAGATTATGTCTGAAATAAATGAATGAATGTTGATGAGGGCCTTAAAGACTTTGGTAGTCTCCTTACTGTAATGCCTAATTTAAGCAAATGTAGGATTCTGTGGAAGCTCTTAGACTTAATCTCCTGCTTCCACAATCTTTCCAAGATTAAAGGCCTTGAGATAGCCTACATTTTGACAACCTAGATGGAGTAGTTCTCCCCTGAGAACACAGGAGGTCCAGATGAAGGAAAGTTATTGGTGGCCATTTTTCAAAAGGACTTGTTGTTTAGGTGTTTGGTTTCTTGTTTTAGACTTAACTCACTTGTTTTCTCTCTAGTTTTAGGTCCCTTAATGACCTTAAATTGCTCTGATACCACTAAAAAAAATAAATGTGTGCAAAGGAAACTAAATTAGAAGCAAGTATGTAAGGTGCAGAAACGTGGCAAAATTGAATGATTTTTCATTAACCTTTCAAGGTCCTTATATGGACCCAATTTTAATTATTACAATCACTTAATTACTGTATAAATAGTGGTTATAAAAGTGGCTAAGCTTGCTTGATGAAACCTACAAGCAATAGGAAATGGTTCAACAATGTAGTTAATAATGGTTAATCCAACAACCCTACCTATTCCCACTATCTAATCAACCAATTAAATTAACTTAGTTGAATTACAAATTAAGCATCAAAATGTAACCAAAATAAATTTGATTTCATCCAATAGAGCCTCTGCTTCAATGCTTTACTATAAGTTGTTGTCATTCTTCTTGTTGCAATCCAAGAATTCCAAATAGTAGCAGTAATACTAGCAACAATAGTAACAATCTTTTCTACAAGCAAAGTCCATGTGGCTTAAACAGTAAAGAATTTGAGTTTACCAATAATCAATTGCAATCTAGTAAGTAGAAGGCAACCTTAACTTTAATTTTTTTTTTTTTTGGTTCTTATGCTTTGAGATATTTTAATGTTTAAGAGCTAAATTAGTTGGAGTAATTCTTAATTGCTTATGTTGCTATTTTGACAAAATATTGCCAGTGATGCTTCTGTACAAAAGTGAACACAAACAGTATGTTAATGTAATTACAAATAATAATTCTCCATCAAAAGTACATGGAGCTAAGCATCTATTACGCCCCTTTGGTAGGTTTGTTCTCCAATGTTGCAGAAAAAAAAAATTGAATTGAAATGTTATGTTATGCTTTCTTTTTCTTTTCAAAAAATTAGGAGTTACATTTCAACATTGATGATTATTTAACGCAACATCTAGTTTTTATAGTATTTCAAGGATATTTTTAAATGGTGCACATTTTTAGTAATGAAACCAAGTTTCTGTAAAAATTAGAGAACCACAATATGATCTGCAATAATAAGCCTAGCACTAATATTCAAGGAACATATAAACTGTAATGGCATTATCATTCTTAAGTAACTTGATTAACCCTATTGTTCTTAAGATAGTGATGTTACCATGTCATATCTTAAGGTGATGTCAGTATGATCATTTTTCCTTTATCTTATACTCTTATTCATTGGTTTCAAAGAATAGGGATAGAGGATTTTGAAATCTTCAACTGCAAATAGATGATTATTGTGTACTTATGTATAAACAAGACTTTGACATAAAGGGAAGCTCTTATGAGCAAATTTCAAGCACAAATAAAATTTTCATCATCAAGACAAAGTTTTAACAAGTGGTAGTAAGTTAATGTCATAATATCCTATTAGATTTGATTTAAAGGTATATATTATTTACAATATCTTGAATATTGAGGTGTACCTCATAGTTGTTATAATGTAATTAGATCCAATATCACTATTAGGCAATTATATAAACACTTGTAATTTTATCAATCTAAGCAAATGTCATACAATAATTGATAACTATATACAATAATATAAATATCATGTTCTTCTCACAATTGTACAATAAATTGAGACATTTTAATCATTATATAATGAAAAATACCTAGTTCTACTTAAATACTATTCAACTAATCTAACTTCAAGTAAAATACTAATCAGTAATAATCTAAAAATATATAAATTCATTTATTTAACTTCTATTTAAATATTAATTTCTAATATGTGACAAATCTAAATTAACTTTAACAATGGTAATAACCTTTATTATGTTATGTTAAGCATCTGAAGTGGTACCTATTTCTAAATGGGGTGCTCATATTTTCTTTTTGGCATATTTCAAATTAAGTTGCTAGAGTTAATAGCCCATACAAACATTGAAGAACGAACACTGACAAAGTTATAGCAAAAATTAGTTGACTTTCTCAACTCTTCTCATTATGAACTCTGTATTGTTAGCTCTTTTATGGAAACTTATTTGCTTTAATCATTAGTTGTATGTAATTTGGGGTGGTAAAAGGAACTGCTTGGTGAAATGGTATAGGTCTTGGCTTTCAACCTAAAAGGCAAAGGTTTGCATTATGAGAGTTTCCATTTGGTGCAAAATGTCATAAGATAGGGCTATTTGCAAGTCCTTACTTAAGGATTATACATTAGTGTAATGTTACATAATGATAAATTTTGGTTTGTGTCATCATTTTTTTTATAATTTTTTTTAAAAAATTAAGTATATTTGTTAATAAAGTAATAAGATTACAAAATTGATAGCCAAGTTATCACACTCTTCGGAATGTGCACAAGATATGCAAGGGTATTATGTCATCTTACATAGGATATTGGTTGTTATCAAAGGACACAGGATATGTTAGAACATTTCAAAATGAAAATTAGATATATCTTTTAGTTTATTTAATAGTTATAAAAAATGTTATTTAAAAAAAAACATATTAAAAAGTTGTATATATTGGTACCAAAAGACTCTTTTTGACCAAAAAAAACCCTTAGACCATTATATATAGTGTTCTCCTTTTGATTAAAATGAGATAATATGTCGAGATATATTGTTTTCTAATAGAACAATTCTAAATAATACACAAACTTCCTAAGGGTTATATAATAGTAATGCAAATTGCAGTCAATTGTACTTCATTTTATCTTATGAGGAAATTCGTTGTAACTTGATTGGACTATTATGGGAGCAAATTTTATTTTAAGAAAGTGACATTGGATACATAGCTTAAAACAATTTTTTTCATTTTGACTATAAGTCTGTTTTTAATCAAATAATTTTAAAGCAAAAATTATCCATGGTTGGAACATTAAAAAAATGATCTTTGAGTTTTATGAAACTTATGAAGAAAAGGTCTAGTAAATTTTAACTTGATTAAGATATTCCTTTCTTTCTAATTACATGAAAAACATCAAATCATGATATTGATGTTTCAGTCATTTGATGACAAATTATGACAAATTGGTATTTCTCTATTCTTTTTTGTTTCTATATCCATTTTTTCCTCCTATTTTGGTTTCACACATATGATTTGTGTATATGTGTGCATGTTAGTAAACAAGACTTTTAAAACATATTTGTTAGAAAAGAAAAGTGATGATGGATATATGTCCTTTAATAAAAAAAACAACGCAAGAAAAATAAATAGATCATTTTTATATTGCATAAAAGTTCATGTTTAACTCATAAAACCATACAAAGGAATTAAGTTATTCAATTCCTTTGTTTAAAGGAGCAACAACAAATAACAATTACGAGTGACTTTTAACTTCTTTTATGCATAGAAAGTTAATGTAAATAGAAAATGTTTGCTTACATGAAAAAGAAAAAGGGAAAATTCATAAGAGGCCATTAAGACATTGTTAATGGTTGTTAAATGACACACACACACACACACACCATACGATACTTAATTTCTTTGATTGATTTTGCATTACATTGAATTATACACAAGGTGTTGCACCATTTATTGGTTAGTAGCAATGAATAATAGTTTATGTGTTGTTGTTTGACCTAATAGGTTAACCTTAATATTATAATGCCTTATTAAATGACTTGTGTGTGTGTGTGTGTGTGTGTGTGTGTGCATGCGCGCTTGTGTGTATATATATATATTTATATATAAGTCATCTACAAAAGAAGCAATGCGACTTAAAGGAATTTACAATTCCTTCAATTAAGGGTTTATAATGTTTAAGAAATAAAGTTACTTTATCAATTTATGGTAAAATGAAAAAAAAAAGAAAAAAAGGTCTCATACCTTAAGTTAAATTGACTTTGTTCTAATATAGGATTAACAAATTTTGTAAAGCCAAAAAGGCTCTTTTATTTTGGTAAAGTCAAGCATGAAATGGAGGAATTGAAAATTCAAATGCCACTATACATTTTTGGCCAAGGAATTTAATTTCCTTTTGAGTCACAATTAGTGGTTATTGGTAGTTATTTACACAAATATATGTATATGACCCTTGGTCTTAAAAGTGAATAAGTGTCTAACATAACTTGCATGAAAAGTCATGTATGGAAAGTCTATAAGCCAAGTAATTGCCAGTAGTTGGTAAATGAAGACCAATGTGCCCAATAAAGGTATGAAAGACTTAGTAATTGGTGCATCTTCTTAAGTTTTCATGTAAACCAGATCATCTTATTAACCATGAATGGATACCACATTGCTTGTTAATTTAGGCAACCTAGGAAATCATGCCATAAAGTACAAAAAAAAAAAAGGATAAGCCACATATTAGCCTTACGGTGTTGGAATTTTGCATGAAAAATAAACAAAATTTTTATCTTGGTGGTAATTATATATTGTACAACTTTATATAAGAGTCCTTCTCACAAAAGAAAGATTAAAGGTAATGAAGAATCCATGTGATGGTTAATTGTAGTGTACACATTTATAATAAACATGGTTTATGATTAGTCTACTACTTGAATTAAAAGTGTTGATAAAAATCTTAATGAATAAGACATTAAGAGAGATAAATTTCAAACTTATAAGATTTAAGCCTGATAAAAGTTTGTGGTATTTTGGTTATCGTTAAGTCAATTCATCTAATTGTTATTATTACTTATTAGTTACTATAATTAACTTTTAAAGATGTCTTTTGGTTAATGGACATGAAAAAGGGTTACATGAAATAAATTTTGAACTCATGATTTTTCTAGTAAAATGATGAATCTTTAACTACTTGATCAAGTATATATACAAGTTAATTAATCAATCAATGAGATTAAAGAGTTTAAAAGAGTCTTGTTCAACAAGACACAAGAGGGATGAGTTTCAAACCCCTACTTATGAATCACTTATGATGAAGCCTCAACTCAATATTTAATACAACATCAAATATTAAGTTTAATTAGTCAAAGTATATCATTAGTGTGATTGAAGTACTATACAAAATTATTTCCATCCTAAGGTCAAAATATGTTTATTATTTGCAGTAAATTAGTAGAATAAGTTTTTAAAACTTTTAACAGACTTGAAATGATACTTTATAATAAGGGCTTTAGTTTATCTATATGAATATGAAATGTTTAGTCTATTCCAATGAGTTAAAAGATTTGGTTTTAAAATATTCATGGAAAAGATATTGACATAATGATCTTTAATGTGTCAATTAATTAAAAGAGAAGAATAATGTTGTATAATCATTTGTATGAATTGGTTTCATAACTTATCAAAAAGATAGTTGGTTTAAAGTTGCCTACCATGTTATTCAAATTTGTTGTAATGCACTTTTTACTATGTAAAAGTTTAATTTGCAAGACAATTTTACTTATACATTTGACTTTTTGAATTATAGAGGATTTGTTATATTTTAAATATTTTGACAATGATGGGAGATTGTTGGAATATTTTCAAAATGAAAATTAGACATGTCCCTTAATTTACTTGGTGGTTACAAAAAGATATCTTTTCATAAAAAGACACTAAAATAGTCATATGACACCAAAAGACATCTTTCCTAGTCAAATAACAGTTATCTTTCAATTAAAAGGAAAAAATATATGAAGATATATTATTTCATAATAGCGTAATTTTGAACAATACACAAACTTCTTGAGGGTTTAATTGTAAATTATAATCAAGTTTACTTCATTTTATTCTATAAGAAAATTCATTATTACTTGATTGCACAATTATTAGGGTAAATTTTTTCTTAAAAATAATGACATTAGATACATAACTTAAACCAATTCTTTTATTTCAATTATAATCATATTTTTAATCCAACAAAATAACTAATTGAGAAGTCCAACATAGGCTTTATATGCCTTATTAGTGTACAATGCATAATAGCATTTACAAACAATTAACATGAGTGGTTATGTTATTCCAATTTATGGTAACTGGGCAATTAATTTTTTGTGACTTTAAATAGAATTTAAACTAACTTATTGTCACCGATAATCCCTTTAAATTGATGTGTGTAATTTTGAGTGAATACATTCAAAAGAATTGATACAACTTTACATGTAAATTAGTTTACCAATTTAAAATTCCTTCCAAGCCATATTTTATATGTCAAGTGTCACGGACGGGTTATGTCTCGGGTAGGGATGGGTTAGGTACAACCCGACTCTCACATCCCACATCGGATAGGAAAAGGGGAACCTGAGTCATATAAGTGTGGGTGCTGCACACCCCAACAAGTTGCCTTTTGGGGAGAAGGTAATGACCCTGTGACAAGTGGTATAAGAGCTAACCCGACCCCGACTCCGATGTTTCTCGCCAAGCGCTTCACCGGGAAGTAGGCAGGGAGACCCCGATTCCGACGAGGACGTCGATGGATTCGGTGAGGGAGAATGTCACGGACGAGTTATGTCTCGGGCAGGGACGGGTTAGGTACAACCCGACTCCCACATCCCACATCGGATAGGAAGAGGGAGATCCTGGGTCATATAAGCGTGGGTGCTGCACACCCCAACAGGTTGCCTTTTAGGGAGAAAGTAATGACCCCGTGACACAAGGCAACCTTCTTCAGGATATTAAGCCTTGTCATGCAATTATTATGCAAATTTATTGATTTTAAAGTAACATTCTTTTGATAGATTTGCTCATTGTTTATGAAAATTTATATAGAAAAACTACAACACATTTTTCCTCTTTACTTACCATGTATCAGAAGACACCAATACTAGCACCCATAAATGACTAGTTGGGATATATAGGCAATAGTTTGCACATAATTCATTATAGGATTATTATTGCAAGTAGATGTCTTCAAACAATCTCAATCTATCTTAGTATGTCATTTTGTTTCCTTACTTAATTTTTCCTCATTCCCACATAGGATTTTAGTCCTAATGAAAATTGGCCTTGAACATTAGAACTCCTAATTGATTGGAAGTGAAGATTCTAATTTGAAATAAAATTTTAAAGGTTTGTTATTTTAGTTACGAGATGCTAGCAAAAGAATAGGTATTTAAAGCTAATATTTTAACATCCTCTAATTTGTTTTAAGTCCATTTTGAATACTAGTTATGATACATAGTTTGAGCATAACTAGATTGATTTTTTTTTTTGTTAAAAATTGTCTAAAATATGCCAAAGTATGGACATTGCTTGTATTTTTAGTTTTCTTTACTATAAAGTGAAATTTCTATCCATTATCTATGAAAGTAAGGTTGATTTGTACCTATATATGGGTTAATTGTACTTTGGTATTAAGATTTTATAAGTGCTTCATATAAAATGAAAATTACAAAAAATGAAGTTGATTTTTCATCTTATTCTCTTTCTTGTGCATTCTTAACTTTTTGGTTTTCATAAAAACATTTTCATTCTCTTTACATTATGTCTTTGTTACCCATTAAACAAAAAAAATAATATCATAGTAATAAATGATATTTAAGAGCTTGTAAGAGGAAATAGGAAAGTAGTGAGATTAAGTGAAAATACCAAAACCTCTAAGAGAAACTTCAATGACATTTTTACTATAAAACCAACCCAAAATCAATTAAATGGCCTTTGTAAACTTCACACCACTTCCATCAACTAAATCCTCTAGTGAGAACTACTTATAGTGGACCATGATGACAAAGACATACTTAAAGTCACGTGATTTTTGGCAAGTTACAAAACAAGGTAGAGAGCATCCAAAATCTTAGTCTTTGAACTTCTTAATGCTCTTCAAACTCAAGAATAAAGAAGAATCTTTAGACAAGAAAGTGGTTTAGAAAGTAAGTTGCAAATAAAGGAATCCTAAAGGGAGCTCATCAAGCAAATTTTAGAGGCAAAAATCAACACAAAGGACAAACACAATCACATAAGAAGACAAGAGAGGAGTCGAAAGTAGTAATGCTATAAGCAAAAAGGTTTATGATCTTTGTCAATATTGCAACAAAACAACTCATTCTTCAAAAAAATTGTTATAGAAAACCAAATGTTGTGTGTTCCTTTTTGCAAATGAAACGACATGCAAAGAGAATTATAAGAGCAAAAGAGAGCAACTATAATTGTAGAAAAGGGTCATCAGCAAGTGGAGAGGAACTTTTTGTTGTAATTGGTACAAGCAGTAGAAATAGTGGTGAATGACTTATTGGCAGTAGTTGTACACACCATATGTCACTTAATCCAGGTGCATTCAAAAACACTTGACAAATCTTATAAGTTTAAGGTTAGAATTGGCAATTGGCGCTCTTAAAATTGTTCAAGGTAATGGGTTAGTTGCAATTTAAACTTTTTTAAGTATTAAATTAATTACTAATGTGTTATTGGTGTTTAGTGTTTAAAGAAAAGATTCCTACCATTTTGGATTCAAATCATACTGAACTAATTATTGTCAAAATGAAAGGGAAAAATTTTCCCCTAGAGCTAAACCAACTAAATCATGAGGTTTTTGCTACTATTAGTGATGATTTAATTTTACAATATAAGAGATTGGTTCACCGTCACTATACTAAACTATAATACTTGTAGAAAAACTAATTTGTATTAAATTTATCTACAATAACTCATGACAGTGAAGCTTGTGAAGCCTACCAATTGGAAAAAATAATCAAGACTTCCATTTCCTGTGAATGAAACTTGGAGAGTACATGGAAAACTCTAATTAGTCCACACTGATATATGTAGTCCTATAGAGGTTGAGTGCTTAAATGACAACAAATTGTTTATTTTTTTCATTAATATTTTTACAAGGTATTGTGGGTTTATTTTTTGAACCAAAAGATTGAGATTCATACGGCGTTAAGGAAGTCTCGTACCATCAAAATATAAGTCAACGGAAATGTTAAGCGGGTGGGAGGGAGGGTGTACGGTCACGAGTCCCGTACCTTTTTTTTTATTTAAAAAAAAATTCAAATCTACTGTATTAGGAACAGAATATACTATATTTTTCCAAAAATGCATTGCGTTATGTAAAATGTAAATTTTTTTTCAAAAATATGCTACATTTTCCAGTTATTTCGCCAACAACACTTCCCTGTTGGGGCACAGGAATGCGTGGTCAGTCTGTTCTCTACGAATCAATAGCCTTCTTGAGAGTCATGAAGCATTCAACGCATTAAAAGAGTCTTTACTGACAAGAGGAGTCCTCATCTATATCATTGGACAAGTGCGACCGATAATGGTACCAACAGAATAATGCATATGCCCAAACCATCAATCCACCTACAAACGGGCATTCCAGTATCTAAATGTTTAAATATTTATCTCATATATTATCGTACCAAATTTTTAGTTCATTACAAGTGAAAAGATGAAATTATGAAATAAAGTACTCAATTGTGTTTAATTTATCTTTAGATGATGGGGATGATTGATTTGGAAGAAACTACGAAAGTGATGACTGCTTCGAGGCAGTTTGTACCAAATAATCAGCCTCGAGACACCTATTCTGAAATTCTCGGGTTCGTGTTCTCGAAAGAGATGATGTGGTCAAAAACAGTGAGCCATGCGCCAAGACCGCCAATAGTTTCAGTTCAAAAGAACGTCAGCGTTAGTTCCGGGGAAGCCTAATTTGTCTAATTCCAACTTGATGCATATGCCAACAGAGGTCATTTAATTTATCCCTCTAATAAATTAACCGCTCTGAGCCTACCAACCTCGAGGGAAAATGAAATGCAAACGCAAAGGAATGTAAGGCATCAGAAAGAAATGCAGAGGATTCTCTTTCTTAAGGGTTTCCCCACGTTGCCTAATGGTCCTGCAAGTATACCGATGTGATCCAATTTGAAAAGGTTCCTACAAATTTGTCTCCATTTGTCGAAGTTCTGGGCAGTTTCCAAAGACCTTATGGTTACCTCTTTTGGGATAAAGAATTAAAGTCAAAATAGTTAGGCAGATGGCAACTTGTCTTTTTGCCATTTTTCGTGTATGTTCCTTTTTAAATCTCAACTGGAAAAGTCGCCTTGACGCAACCATGGAAACAAAGCTCCCTATCTATAATATTCTTAGCTTCAAGTTTCCATAGTCATCCGATTTCAATTGCCATGAAATCCAACATGGGCATCTCCTACTTCTTCCTTGCTTTATCTTTATTGTCAGTGGTTCCAGTTTCAACTTCCAAGCACGCTTCTTCAGCTTTGATTGAAGGCTCGTCTCTTTCTGTGGACAACCCGGGGGATTTGTTGATTTCAGCCGGTGGGGTCTTCTCCTCCGGCTTCTACCCTATCGGCAGCAATGCTTATTGCTTTGCTATTTGGTTCAGCAAACCGTCTTGCCGGTACAACTGCACAATTGTTTGGATGGCTAACCGAGATTTTCCAGTTAATGGCAGGCGCTCCAAGCTCGTGCTGCAAGCAACCGGAAATCTAATCTTAACCGATGCTGGCAAGTCTATTGCTTGGTCCACTCGCACTGTTTCACAATCCTCAACAGAGTTGCATCTTCGGGACACTGGCAATCTTGTCCTGAAAAGTACGGAGGGTTCTGTTTTGTGGCAAAGCTTTGATTTTCCTACGGATACACTTCTTCCTCTGCAGCGTCTCACCAGAGACACGCAGCTTGTCTCGTCAAGAAGCCAAACTAACCGTTCTTCTGGTTTCTACAAACTGTTTTATAACGACGAAAATGTTCTTGCTCTTCTCTACAATGGCCCTGAGACTTCCAGTAAGTACTGGCCATCCCCGTGGCTTAACAGCTTTCAAAATGGGAGGTTCACGTACAACAGCACTAGAATTGCTTTGCTTGATTCATTGGGAAATTTTACTTCATCAGATAATTTCAATTTCCTAGCGGCAGATTATGGAGTGAGACTCCAGCGAAGATTGACACTAGATTTCGACGGTATGCTTCGACTGTACAGCAGAGAAGAGGGCAGCGCCTCCTGGACTGTTTCATGGCAAGTTCTATCCGAGGCATGCAGGGTTCATGGATCTTGCGGACCCAACAGTACGTGCAGCTATGATTCCAGCTCTGGGAGAAGATGCTCTTGCCTTCCAGGGTATAAGATGAAGAACAGCACCGACTGGGCTTATGGTTGTGAACCCAAATTTGATCTCCCATGTGGAAATGATAGTGAGGCGAGCTTCCTTCAACTCCCGAATTCTGAATTTTATGGCTATGATTTGGGGTATCATCCCAATTACACGTTGGAAAAGTGTAAGCAAATATGCATGCAATCCTGCAGCTGCAAGGGGTTCCAGCTCACGGATACTGATTCTAACGGCAATACGGTTCCAACTTGTTATCCAAAGTCATTGCTACTAAATGGACGGCGTGTACCAGGTTTCAATGGAGATATTTATCTGAAAGTTTCCAAAACCAGTTTCATGTCTGGTAATAAGGAGATAGTGTCAGAATTGGACTTAACTTGCAATGGTGAAATTCCCAGGCCTTTGGATAGAGAGTATCCAAAACGCCACCAAAACAGCACGCTGACGTTCATGCTCTGGTTCGCCTGTGCACTAGGATTAGTCGAGATTATTGGCATCCTTCTTGCTTGGTGTTTCCTGATCAATTCGCACAAGCACTCGGGTGAAGCTGAAGCGGCACAAGGCTACCATCTTGCAGCCACCGGATTTAAAAGATTTGCTTATACTGAACTAAAAAATGCCACGCGAAATTTCAGTGAAGAAATTGGAAGAGGAGCAGGGGGAATTGTGTACAAAGGCATACTGTCGGATGATCGGGTTGTGGCAATCAAACGACTCCACGTGGCAAGCCATGGGGAAGCTGAATTCTTGGCAGAAGCAAGGACAATTGGGATGGTTAATCACATGAATTTGATAGAGATGTGGGGATATTGTGCAGAAGGGAAGCATAGGCTTTTGGTTTACAGGTACATGGAGCATGGATCCTTAGCGAAAAATCTCTCTTCCAAAGCACTTGATTGGAGAAAGAGGTTCGAGATCGCCTTGGGCACTGCAAGAGGGCTTGCTTATCTGCATGAAGAGTGCTTGGAATGGGTTCTACACTGTGATGTCAAGCCCGAGAATATACTCCTCGACTCTGATTACCAACCAAAAGTGTCAGATTTTGGCTTATCCCAGCTACTAGACAGAGGCAACCTAAGAAACTCAAGCTTCTCAAGGATCAGAGGAACTAGAGGTTACATGGCTCCTGAGTGGGTTTTCAATCTGCCAATCACTTCCAAAGTGGATGTTTATAGCTATGGAATCGTAATAATGGAGATGGTGACTGGAAAAAGTCCATTAAAAGGGGTTTATGATACAGAAAGCAATGGGCAAGTAGATCCAATGACTTTGGTGACTTGGGTGAGGGACAAGAAAAATACTGCTAATGACAAAACATCTTGGATTGCAGAGATCGTAGACCCTTCGTTAGAAGGAGAATATGACCAAGATGAGATGGAAAATGTGGTCTCAATTGCACTGCAATGTGTAGAGGAAGATGGACATGCAAGACCCACCATGAGTAAAGTGGTTGAGATGCTTCTGCTTCGTGAAAATGATCAGTAGAGCCAATTGTAGAGATGTACAACTTCTAGCCTACTACTAACTAGTGGTTTTGTGCCCTGCAGAGGAGCTTAAGGAAATGAATATACTTCTCTCGCCCAAAGATTTCCATAATAACTGGGCAGCTTTCCACGCTAGTATAAATAATAATTAATAGAAAAATGAATAAGAAAATGCGAGTGTAAATGCATTCTAGTCACAAAATACTTAAATGGAAAAATCGGTCCTTCTTTTTCTTCTACTGTCTCACACTTTTCTGTTTTATCTTTTTGTTCTCATCGTCCAATTTTCGCTAAGGAGACTTGCTGCAGGAGTTTAATTAAAGGAGCCTTGTTGAATCTCAACATGGACGACATGGGCCTAGCCAGGCAAAGGAGGGGAGTTGAGCCTTTATTAAGTTAAGCATGTGAGTTGTTTATTGATAACTCATTTAAATTTATAAGATTAATAAAAATAATATTAACTTTAAAATTTTATTATTATATAAAAATAAGAATTATAAAATCTATTTATTTTAATAAATAAGATAAAAATTAATATTAAACTCATAATATTGAAAAATATATTTTGTCTCCAGAGTTAAAAATGAAGAAATTAAATAACAATAAAAGATCAGTCTTCTTATATAATATTAGTAATAGTAAAATTCAATCACTAGATGAGCACTTGGATTACAACTTGATTATGCCTCTTGATAATCCAAGAATCTAAAATAGTAATTGAATTTGCTAAAAGTTGCCCATCCTAACCTATCAGTGGTAATGGTGGCATCAACTTGTTAGGTCATCCCACTAAGTGTTTTAAGAAAGAAACATGAGACATAAGGTAAATGAAAAAACTAAGAGGAAGTTAAAGCCTATAAGTCATCACTATTGGAAAAGGACTATAGGATTTTGTAACAAGTTTAAGATTCTTACAAATAGTCATAGATATCTTTTGATAGTGTTGAAATTTCAAGTACACCTAATCATCCACAGAAAATAAATGCTTAGTTTTTTTTTATTTTTTATTATTTGCAAACTATTACATTCTTTATTTTTTTTATTTTACAAACTGTTACATTCTTTATTGTACTTAGACAAGTTATTCTTTCAACAAACTAGTCATATGCTACCTTTCCTATAGCAAGGCCTCAACTATAGCCACTCTAAATTCACTCAAAGGCAATTTTGTCAAAAAGGATGGAGCATATCCATAAAGAGTCTAAAAAGGAGGCCCAAAAGAAATGGTGATTACTTTTATATCACCATTCAACCAAGTGTAGCCAAGGACACCACTGAAAAAGGCCTTTGAAAAGTTATGTAGTACAAATAAGTTTCCAAGCACCTATTGAACCTCTCAGTGTGCATCTAATTAGGGATGACAAGCTATGTTGAGGTACAACTTGATTCCCAATAGCTTGAAAAACTTCTGTCAAAAAAGATCAAAGAAAATTGTATTTCTATCAAATACAATGAGACGAGGAATGTCATAAACTTTGAAAATCTATTCCATAAAGACTTTGGCAACTATAAAAGCAAATAAGGGGTGACTGGGAGTAAGGAAATGGTCATATTTGCTAGAACAATTTATGAGCACAAGTATAACTTTTTTTTCCCCAAATTTAGGCAACTCTTCAATAAAGTCCATACCTATATCCCTTTAAACCTATTCAAGAATTTCTAAAAACTACAAGAGTCTAGGATATGGCACATTCTTCCCTTTACATCGTTGATAAGTATCATAATGTAGTATAAATTTTATGGTATCTTTTTTTAAGTTCAAGCCAATAAAAATATTATTTCAACTTATAATAAGTGGTATTAAGACCAAAGTGACTTCCCCAAACTAAACTATAAAACTAAGTCAACATTTGTTTTCTTAAGTTGCCTACTAGTCCAATATAAATCTTCCTCTTATACCTAAATACCTTATTCTAAGGATAAAAGAAAGTGTTGAGTCAGTGGAGAGACTTAACAAGAGAATCAATTCTAAAGCCAAACAGTTTGCTTTATAAGTAGCAGTAACATCAAATAATGAGGAACTTGAGCAAAAAGTGTATGACAACAAGTAGCACTAAGATTACCACCTAACTCATAAGACTCCTCTTTCCTAAACAATGCATTTGGTACTTTATTCTTAACTCCCCTTTGTATTAAATCTTGTAGCATAAATACAGTAATTTTATAACTCCTTTCAATTAAATGTATATATAAAACTACTATAATAACAAAAATTACAACTTCTCATGATCAATCTTGATGATAAATGGACAACCTTTTAAATAATGCCTCTATTTAGTTACTATTATCAATATTACTAACAATTTTTTCTCATATATTGAAATACATAAATACTTATCATAAATCTTTTTACTAAAATATGTAATGGGTCTATTTCCTTACATTAGTACAACTCCAAGACCCATTTTATAAGCATTAGTTTCCATAATTAAAGGTTTAAGGAAGTCTAGTATATGTAGAATAGGTGTTGTTGCCATGGACTTCTTAAGATTATTAAAGGCTTCCTCTACAACTACACTCTAAAAAAAATTATTCTTCTTTAAAAGGTCAATTAAGGTTTTGCTTATAATGTTATAATCATTTATAAACTTCTTATAATGCTTAATGAGAATGTTATCAAAAAAATACCAAAACAAACTTCTTGAGATAAGGGGCAAAGACATAATTCATGAGGGACTAAAAAGTAGTAAGAGTATTTGTTAACCAAAAAGGTTTTACCTTAAATTCATAATGTCCATAATGATTCCTAAATGTAGTCTTGGATATTTCTTCCCCATTTATTCTAATTTGGCGGTATCCTACACCCAATTCTATCTTGGAGAAAACAATAAGTCTATATAGCTCATCTAATAAGTCATGAATAATAAGAATAGGAAATTTGTAGTTCATATAGAATCTCCAGGTGTCATCCTTCTTTTTCACTAAGGGCACCAGTGAAGCAAAAAGACCAGTACTAAATTGTATAGTTACAGTGTAAAACATTTTAGTAACCCATCTTTTTATCTCTACTTTTTGATAATAAGGGTATTCATAAGACCTGAGGTTTACAAGTTGGACATTATGTTTCAATGGTAAGGCTTGATCATGAGATCTTTAAGGAGACATTCCTTTTAGTTCAACAAAGACACATGCATACTCATCCAAGACAATCTGCAACTCTAGAGGAATTCTATCACCTTTCTGTATAAATGAAAATTCTGATAAGGACTCTCTTGCAATGGTCACTGTACACAAATGAACCTGCACTATATTCTCCTTTTTTCTGATTAAATGTTGTAACTGTATTCCAGTCAGTCATAAGTTTAAGGGTAACTTTCCCTTCCTAACTTCTTGTTTTTTTCCCTTTCGCTTCTTTCAATAATGGGGAAACAAGCATACGGTTTTTGTGGTTTTAAACTCATAGCCCCATGAACTAATTGACCTAAATTCAAGCTGGTTATACTTGGTGGTTTGTGGCAACGTATCCTGAACTGCGAAAATGCCACTGCAACCCTTGAGTTTCATGTTTTATCCGAAGCTTTGTTTTCTTTACAATTTTTGGGCACACATAATCTCAACTAGCAAGTATACAAGTTTGCATCAAAGTCTTCAAAAAGTTTTAAACTTGGTGTACCCATCCCCGAAACTTTTAATTAACTCAACCGCACATGTCTTTCCACTGGTGTTTTGCCAAACCTAGTCTTGCTTGCCAGAATTGAGCGGTGGGTTTTGCTTTCTTGATTAGCAGAATCCCTGATTAGTTAACCGTCCTCGTCACTGTCTCGACTTTCTCGCAAGTTTTTAGCATTGACAGTTGAGGCAAATTATTTCGGGACTTTGGTCTCCACTAATTTGAGGATCAGGTGGGTCATAAATGAGGGCTACAAAAATGAGTCGGGGTTTCTTTTTTCTCAATGTTTTCCGCTAGACAAAGATGAGTTTTTTTTTTAGATGAGTTTCAGATGAGTTTTTTTTTTTTAGAAAGCCATAATTTTCCAACTGCACTCAGGTAAAGCCAGTAAATCAAACAAAAATGATTGATTCGAAGAATCTCCTGTTCTATTTTTCAGCATATAAAAAAGAATAAAACAATCGGAAATTTTGCGTCCCTCCCTCCACCCCAAAGCGAGGAAACAGCTGGCTTTTGATTTTTCCTCTAGTTACGCTTAAAAAGTTGAAAGCAGACGAAAACGGATGCAATCCTTTCTGTTTACAGTTTACTCACGTAAACACTGTTTGCCCCCCCATCCTTTACCCATTCAAATTTCTTTTTCTTGTCTCGCAATTATAGGTTTATAAAAACCAAAATGAGACAAAAGTGAAAAAATTAAAAAAAAAAAAAAATCAGCAATCGATGAACAAATTTTAAGTTATTTTCTCTATTTTCCATTTTTAGACACTTAAAATTCAAATTATTTTTTTTTTCCGGGGAATTTAGAATTTAGATGAGATCCTCAGCTTCTGCCACAAACAAAACCCTCCAGCCACCATTTTCCTTCCACTGACTGACTGTACACTACCAAAATTATTACTTCTGTATGAAAAGCAACAACTAAAAGCCCGCTTAAAGAAAAAACACAAAGATCCTTTCTTCTTCTAAATAACTTTTTTTTTTTTTTTCTCCTCTGTTTCCCCGACGCTCAACCCCGGTCTCGTTCCCTTCCTCTCCGGTCCGGTTCGTTCCTGTCTAACTCGTCTGACTCATGTTCAACAATTTCTAACATTGCCACCACTAATCACTAAACCGTGTGCTTGGCTACTCGATCCTGCTAATCCCAATCCGCTTAACGACAGCGTTCCTTATCGCTTCTGTTTGGAAACACAGCCCGTTCTGCTCAATCCCAGACATGTAATTCCTCACTTCCTTCCTTATCATCTCTTGCATCATCGTTAGGAACTCTGGACTGAGGAGCTGCTTGTCATGCCGCCCATGAAACCCACCGTTCTCCTGTGCCGAATGAGCTTGCTGCAGCGGCGCTGGAACCGGTGCCGGAGTTGGGGCCAAAGGTGTCTCAACAATGTGCCTCGGGCTCGGATTCGGAGTAACAACCTGATTGTATCCGAATCCGGACACAGGGGTTTGATTCGAAGCTTCGCCTGCATTGGATCCGGGCAGAGAAAGGCTAAGCAAGGTAGGCGGATCCGAAGTGGATGAAGAGGCGTCAATCGACAAGCTTGGCGGGAGAAGTGAGCCGGTTCTAGCCAACGGTCTGTAGACCGGAGATGAAACAACACCGAGCAAGCTGGAATCGCTCAAGTCGGATCCTGATGGGCTACTGGGGTTCAAATGGAGACCCGAGATATTGGTCCCCGCACCGACACTGGCGGACCTTTTAAGAGGATGTTGGGGATGTGCATCGTCGTTTAAGTCCAAGTCCTCATACATGGAAGAGCATTTCCGCTTGAGGGTGGAGTTCCAGTGGTTTTTGATAGCGTTATCGGTGCGGCCATTGAGGAGGCGAGCGATGGTGGCCCACTTGTTGCCGAAGCGACCATGGGCCCTGATGATGGTGTCGTCCTCTTCAGGAGAGAAAGGCCTGTGCTCCACGTCAGGGGAGAGCTGGTTGCACCATCGCAACCTGCACGACTTGCCCGATCGACCAGGGATCGATTTGCTTATCAGAGACCAGTTTCTAGGTCCATATTTTTGGACCAGCCTCTGCAACGCCTCGTCTTCTTCTGGACTCCATGGACCCTTGATCCGATCCACGTCATTTCTCGCTGGGGACGCCATGGATTGACAGAATCCTCCTTACTCCTAATTTAACTATCTAAATACCCAAAACTTTTGACCCGAAAATAAAAATAAAAATAAAAATAAAGTATAGGCAATCAGGTAGAACAGGAAGGTGACTGTTGTGGTGGTGGTGGTGGTGGCGGCGACGGTGGAGGCGGAGCCTCACCTGTGATGATAGAAGAGAACAGAGAGAACAGGGAGGGAGGGGGGTCTAAATAGCACACAAATGGAGGAAGGGATAAGGATGACTGGCTGAAGCCGGTTACAGTGACCGGTCATAGCCGTTGAGAGTCGAGAAGGATTCTTCTGGGCCAAGGCAGTTACAAGTAAACAGCTGTCAAACGGACACGCATCCGACTCTTGCTCTCCTCCAACTTCGACTTATAAATTGCTCCACTCCCACCCACCCACCCACCCACTCGCGCTTCTTCGGCAGCTTGCCATCACACACTTCCCCCTCTTCCAGTTCACTGGCCCACAAAAAGTGTGTTTTCTTCCTTTTTTCTTTTTATAATTTTTTTTCTTCTCTTCCTTTTCTTAATATTAATGTTATTAACTGATAAAATTTATTATCCTGCTAACGGTAACAATTCGAATTTTGAATTGGTAAGTAATCGGTTAGTCTGAGATTGTGACTCGGCCTCGCCGATTAACTGCGGTAGTTAATAGTTAAAACCGAAAAACCCGTCGGAAGGCAGTGCTACCCCCGTCTCGAAAATATCGGCTTTTTAAAAGTTAAAACGACCGGTTTTGGAAGTTTCAAAAGGAGTTAAATTTTTCAATTTTGAAACGTGGACGTTAGAGAGATTACGTTCACCGGAGAAAAGTCTTTATTCGAGAAAGAAAATTAAGCACATGTTTGAGATTCTGTGATTGCAATTTACAAATTTTTGCTTTAAATTAAATTTATTTTTATTAATATTTAATGAATTACAAAACTTGTCTTTAATAGAAATATACAATAATTTAAATTTATATCTTAAAAATACAACATTTTAACATAGAAAAAAAAACACAAGAGATAAATTTTTTATTTCTTTTTTAAATAAACGATTAAATACATTTATTAATAATAAATTTTATTCTGGTTAGTTCACTTAACTGATGCAATAAAATTTAAATGCACTGTAAAACAAACTATTTATAAATAAATAAATAAATAAAAAGAAAGTGCGTTAGGAGGTGGATGGAGGGGGAAGGAGGAGGAGCGCGATGACTTTGACCGGGCCAGGCTGGAGGGCATTTACTTGACGGGATTTTTTAAGAAGGGGAGGGGGAGAAAAGGACGCACGGAAGTGCTGACCTGGCAAAGAAAACGACAAACGTCGATCAGCAGAATCCCGAAACGAACGGTACTACAATTCTGTCAGTCCAGCCTGTCAACGTGGCCCCGCGCTTACCCGCAACCCTCCAACGGCCTACTTCCTCTCCAACGCCACGTGCCGGTCACGCTTCCCGGCACAGAACCCAACCCGCTTCTGAACTGCCAACCGGGTCACCGTCTTCCGGCGGCTCACCTTTGGCCGCGTGCCACCAACCGCTTTAATATCCTTTTTCTTACTTTTTTGTACAAATCCACCACTTGGGATTTTGGGTACCCAACTGGAAATGAAATATCTAACAAAAATATAATATACCAATAAATCAATTGCATTTCATACGTTACTGCACAACACTATATCTTATTAAAATATTTAGTAAAGAGATGTGCAAGGAACTTAGTATTATTTTACTAAAATTATTTACTTACAGGTTAAAGAAATGTTATTTTACTCAAAAAAAAATGGAAATAAACATTTACTAGAATTGTTATTTTCAACTTTAAATTTTCAAAGCATGGAAATAAACGGTCGTTTGTAAAGAGCGAATGATAAAAGACAAAAAACGAAAAAAAATGATAAGTTCGACTCAAATTTCACCAAGAACAGGTTAATGAGATTGGTTTCATTTACTTTGAGAGGATATTTTATTAAAATCTTTGAAATGCTGCTACGACGAGCTTAGTAGATGATTAGGAATAACAACGAATTGGGGTCGGCTGGAGACTGTTGTTGTAATTTTTTTACTTATTTTATAATTAGTTCTCATGTGTGTCTTCATCCTCGATGAAAAAGAATTTTAAGATCTCATCCCATCCCCCGTCGCCATCCATCTTTACTTCTCACTAAGAAATTAGATAATATATATATATATATATATATATATATATGCTGACTAAATTTTGTACATAACTTCTTAAATTCGTAATTTATGTAAAATATTATTATTTTATTTTAAATAGCTCGGTGATTAATAAAAATTAGTGTGTTGCTAATAGAGTGTAAAACAAATGCAAAAGTTAAAAATAATAAATTTTTTTAGATGAAATGTTACATAAAAAAAATTAGAGTATCTATATAAATAAAGAATGAACATGTTAATTTATTTAATTATTTAAAAAAATATATATTATATAAGATAAAATTATAATTTTATAATTTAAAATTGTGTCCATGTCAACATTAGTGTGATAGAAAATATAAATATTAATCACATGTTTATTTTTTAATGAAAACTTAAAAATCGAGATTCCCGACTTCCGGTCAATTTTTTTGACTCTACTCTTATCGTGACGAGGCAGAACAGGGCGAGTTTCTGTGGGAATCAGAACTATTGTCATCCCTAAAAATAATGAACTAAAAATCACTATATTATTGATTTGTTCCACTGAAATTAGCTAATCTATATTGCCCATGAAATGTTTCTTTTTAAAAAATAAATTTAAACACGTTAAAACAGTATCCCCCATCTCTATTTTAGTGAATAGAGTGCTATATATATATATATATATATAATAAAATAAAAAAAGAAAAACCTTATATTTTTTTGTAATAGATAAGTAATAAAAATAATAATTTGAACCTGAACTGGCACGCATAATCGCGACACATAACAATTTACGCGGAAGACAGCTGTATCAAACAGCACCGTTACCCACTCCACACCCGACCTCGCGACTCGTTCTCCAATCTCACCCGGTCCAGTCCCCGCTGCCACACACAACCGTTCTCACGTGGATGTGCGCGCCCACCTCTCACCCAACCCTGTCCTTTGGCCGTACTTCCACGTGCCTTCCTTCTCCGCACGGGCGCACCTCCCCAAGGCGCCAGTTTAATTTTCATTATAATTCACAAAAATTTGCCGAGTCTTTCCCTTTTATTTTCCCTTTACCCTTTTTCTGCCTACTTCGGGTTTTCCTTGGGCGCGTGCGATCGAGTTTTCTATCAGCTTCCCCCCCTGCACTCCAATAATAGTTCCTTTTCAAGTCAGTTCAGACATCGGACCTGACAAATTGATTGAAAATTATTTGTTTAATCGTAGTATCTCAAACTACTTGAATTAGTTTAATATGTGATGATGAAAACCAATTCAAATTAACTTAATTTTATGAGATATGAAATTTCGTTAAGACTATATCGTAAATGAAAAAAGAAAAAAAAGGGTCCCATTGGTCGTCTCATCCGGTATCCATCAATTCCTTTTTTTTTTTTTTTTGGTTTATTTAATTCAACTGTCCTAAATAGCGCAAGTGAAGCAGAACGAAATTAAAGACAAAATACCCCGAACAAACAAACCCAGAGAGGTACTTTCCTCGGTTGCATCCTTGCTGCAGCAAATGTTTTAGCACATCCGGCTGCGGTCTATGCTTTGAACCGGGAAATGGCCCCAGCGGTGGGCAGGCTTTGGCTACCCTTTTTGGCAGCAAACAACGAGGGCTTTGGATACCTTGCGTTTATGGGACAGTGGACACTGGCATGCATGCCTCCTTTTGAAAGTGCCGCCCCCCTTGGGCACACGGTAACAGTGTCTAATATTCCTGCAATTAAAGAACGATTTTTAAGGGAGGTGACTTGCCATCGGCCACTTGAGCGAGGCACGATGCGTGGAAGCAAGTAGGATGCTTCCTCTCATTGAGGCTCGTGATTTAATTATTGCCTTTTCCCCCAGTTTTAAGATAAGATGTGTCTTCAAATAGCATCGAATCAATCTGAAAATAATAATAATAATAATAAAAATAAAATAACATCCAATTTATAGTCCCAATAAAACCCTGGATCCAAATAAAAATAAAATAAAATAATAAAATAAAGCCGTGGATCCAAATGCGCGTCAATAATTCAGCAGAAGCGGACTTTCGTGTGGGTTAGAGCTCTGATTTGCAATCAGAATTGTACTTAGATCCAAACTATGTACGATATCATAGAGAGCATTATAATTAAATCAAAGCCATCGTCTCCGGTCCCCAGCAAGGTTCGCTGTGCGCTACCAGCGCCACGAGTGCTAACACACTGATTAAATAATAATAATAGTATCAGCTACTTAATTTATTAATCTATATATTTTTTATTTTATTTTATTTTATTTTAGTTTATTGGATAGTTTGTAGAGATTTAAGTTCCTGTTATGCCTACACGCGACGTGAGAACACAGCCGATACCGATGGCGTCCAATTCAAACGATTTTCATTTTGAACCCGAAGTAATTTAGTTGCCGGCCATCTCTCTCAATTATTGAGCATGTGCCACGTCGTATCTAACCCGACCCAGAAACACCGAGTTGTACAAATTTCCTGGTGCAGGAGCGGGGCAGCGTGTGGATCCCAGCGCAGACACGATCAAATGATGGACTGAAACTCGACCAGCAGCTCAATCGCGTACCCAGAACTGCCACGTAGGAAAGCTGGAGCCGCGGGGGGGGGCCCAAGGCCAGGTAGTAAATTGTCGGTTTGCGAGTGATGTGGCCAGTAATGGCCCGAGCAGCCTCGAGACCTTTCACAAAGCTTTTTAACGGACCTAACTGCAGCAATTTTCTTTTTGAAAATCTGTTATCACGTCAACAGCAGCGCCAGCTAGAAACCACTCTTAAAACGCGAGTTCCCAAGAGAATCATATTCTTGGGATTCACAAAATGAAGACATTTTTTGTGGGGTCCTTTATAATGCCTCACCCATGATTTTCGGCTGCATGCATACATCTAACTATTAATGCCAAAGACTTTCACTGTATGAACAGATGAAAAACAGGCAGATGGGGCCAGAATCAGGCAGTAGTAGTCTGTAGGCTCTAATCCTTAAAAAAAAAAAACGAAAATTATTATTATTCCTTTTAAACTTTAAATTTTTCGTCCAAAAACATTCCATCTAAAATAAAGATAATAAAATATATACCCAATATAAAATAATATTAACAGAGGAAAAACATGATTTTCAGCCGCGTGCATACCTGTAACTGTTGATGCTAAAGACCTCCACCGTATGAACAGGTGCAAAACAGACCCCCGGCCGGGGGGGGGCGGCGAGGGCAGTATGTAGGCTCTATCCTTCAATGAATAAAATTATTATTATTACTTCTTCTAAATTTTAAATTTTTTGTCGAAAAACATTTCATCTAAAATAAAAATAATAAAATATACAAAAAATATAAAATAATATGTACAAACAGTAAAATTTATTTTATAATAAATTTGTTGCACACGTTATTGTTTTTGTTATATATTTTATTATTCTTATCGTTGATTTGAGGGTATTTTGATGATCAAAAAAAATTAAAAATTTAAAGACAAAAAAAAAATGTTATTTAATGCGTAAACTCTGTATGTCACGTTTGCTCTATCTCGTACGATCTTAAAAAGACATCCTTTTGATTGGCTTCTTCGAATGGCCGAGAGTTGAGGCTTAATGTGCCTCGTATGTTTAAGCCAAACCTAACTACCGCGCCGTATGTTATAAACCGTAGAGAGTCGAAAGATGCCCATTACGCAATTGAAACTGACATTCTTAATAGAGATGGCACAGGTTATTGTTGTCACGGACAATCATAGCCACTCGCCCAACTGCCTTCGACAACTGGTACAGGGTAGAGAAATAGATATTTCAATGCAATAGTGGTGATCCAAGTCCAACCTCTACCGTCCATACGCCGCGTTTAATACATTTTCTTTGCCGGAAATTCTCCAACTTTTTCAAACTTTTCTGACCTTTAACTAGATTATTTTCCCTACCAAGTTTACTCCTTTTGACGGTGTATTAGAAAATTCTGGATCAAGTCCAGCGACCTTCTCTTTTATTAATAGTCTAATACCGGCGAGCTTGAAGATAAAATTATCCTTATTATGCGTACCACTGCTCACTAAACAATATACAAAATAAAGGGACGAAAGAGAAAGAGGAAAAAGAAGGAACTGAAATGAATAGGGGAATAAAAATGACAAATCGTGGTTCTCGTGCTTCGATTTTCAATCAAACTAGAATGACCGAGAAGCCCCCCCCCACCACCCCTAAAGAATTGACTACTCAAATAAGGTCAGAACCATCTGAGGCAATCGGCTGATGGAACCACTTGAGGTGGGTCGCCATTTTAAGTCATCCAACTTGTTGATGTGATGCGTCATTTGTCTCAACTTGTTTCTCCCTCTCCCTTACGCTCAATTATAAATGTTTTGTATCTTATGGAGATAACGTCACTATTCATGCATATACTTTATCTTAATCCCCCAGTGGGTTACAACTAACAATGTGTTTAAGGGCAATATTATATTGTATTTTAAAATGTTATTAGCAAACTAAGAAGAATGAATTGCTGAAGAAAAAAAAAAATCCTAATTTTACCCTGTCCACCGAGGCAATTGGGATGGCAGGTAAAGGCCCAATTGTCAAACTTTCGATGGAAGAGTTGTACTTATAGGTCACCTATAATATCGCAAGGACGGCGCGACGGCCCAACCTGCCACTCACCTTTTGCAGCTTCGAAGGCAGAATCCCTCTCTCTCTTATTGTTGTTTTTCTCTTTTTGCATATAGGTTAAGAAATTGCCTAATACTGATATTTATTGTCATTCGACCTTCACCATTGATTAAAAGTTTCAATGAGACCCATCATTCCCCTGCTTTTGCTACTGTGCTAACGAAGCATCACCCCCCCCCAAAAAAAAGGAATTCTCGAATCAGTGTGTTCAATACGAAGCTAGCCTTCCAACCATGACAATAATTAGGAAAGTGCTACCTTTACATTGTTCTAGCTTAGGCCTCGCACATTTAGCGTGGTTGTTGTGAATTCTAACGCTCTGCATTCAAGATAAATAAGTTTTCAACAGAAATTATCTTTAAACTTAATGAATGTTAGGTATTTGTTGAAGTACATTCACCTGGTAGGTGTGTCAATACATGATAGCATGATTCTTTGGAAAAAAAAAAAACACATGGAAATTGCACTAAATTTTAATTTAAGTACACATATTTTTTTCTATCTTCCAAACGCATTTTACATACATGACAGACAGTGATAATCTCATGTCCGTGTAATTAAAATTGTGACATTCCCTAAGAAAGGTAAAGGCCAAAATCGAAGAAAAGAAGTTGTACATTCCCTGAAAAGAAGACTCAACAAACGGCACCAGGGAGGCCAAATTACATTTTACGACGGAGCCACGAAGTAATGGACGTCCCTCTACGCGCTGGCAACATTGCTGGTCGCCAGAAAAACCATGGCCATATCCAAGCCACTATCATTACTGCTTTCTCTGTTGATGCTGACGACTTATTTGAACGTATCGGCAGGCTCTGTTAAGGGCATCTTTGTGCTGGCAGGGCAAAGCAACATGGCCGGCAGAGGTGGCGTCGGGGACGGAAAATGGAACAGGTATGTCCCGCCCCAATGCAGGCCCAACCCATCTATACTTCGATTCACCGCCCAACTAAAATGGGAAATAGCGCGGGAGCCACTCCATGCAGATATCGACCAAGGCAAAACTTGTGGGGTGGGGCCAGGAATGGCATTTGCCCATGAAGTCAGGGCCAATAGTCTGAATGTTGGCGTGGTTGGTCTGGTCCCTTGTGCGATTGGTGGGACAAGGATCAGAGACTGGGCTCGCGGGACCGGATTGTACAATGGGTTGGTGAGTCGAGTCAATGAGTCTTTAAAGGACGGTGGAAAGCCTCGAGCGATATTGTGGTATCAGGGAGAGAGTGATACGGTGAGGAAACATGATGCTGAGGCTTACGGTGGAAATTTCAAGAAGCTCATTGTGAACTTGCTTTCTGACCTTGGCATCCCATCTCTGCCTGTAATCCAGGTATGCTGCTCGATCCTTTTTTTTTTTTTAAGTTATATTTTTGTTCCAATTTTGTTTCTCTGTTCATGCACGGCTGCAAATTTCTCCCACATTTGACAGAAATTTTGACAAAAGGGATAATGCAATGGTTTAAAAATTGAGAAATGTCAGAAAGAATGCCACTAGTGTCATAAATAATCAATTTTTGAAAAAACTTAAATATTGTTTCGTAAAATAAAAATAATAAGATATATAATTATGAAACATGTGTAATAAGTTTGTAAAAATTATAAATATGTGAATTTCATATATTTTTCGAGTCTCATTTTTGTTATACATCATGTGATTTTTGACAAAAATATTAAATTTTTTAAAAAAAATAATTATGTAAATGGGCTGCCTCCAGATCGTGTCTCAGGGAACGCCAGGGTTCCTTCCTCTGTCTCGTAGAACAGTATGAAATTAACTTTCTCTAATGTCTCTCTCGCGCAATGAACGCCGTTTGGCATGGAAATTAGGTGGCGATTGCATCGGGAGAAGGCCAATTCGTGGAGACGGTGAGAAAAGCTCAGCTTGAAATCAACTTGCCCAATGTGAAGTGCGTAGACGCCAAGGGATTGCCCCTCAAAACGGATCACCTGCACCTTTCTACAACGTCCGAGGTTCACCTGGGTCGGATGTTGGCTCGTGCCTTTCTAACTTCCTTCGGCCGTATGCTGTGATTACTTAATGGCCCATATAATATTCGATATATCCAATTAATGTAGCTAAAATTACCACTATTATTATTATTATTATTACCCGCCATCTGGTTGAGATGTGATGCTTTCTCTTTAATAATTATACGAAGATTATTTCATTGAACAGTATATGCTGTACATTTGTCGCATCTGAATAAATAATATTTGGTATATTGACAACTGATGGTGTAAACAACATCTCAAATCTGCACGGGAATCGGAATGGCTCTTAAATCACTGCTTGGACGCTAACCAAATTAACGCTTCAGTGGCTTTTTAGACACCCAAATTATAACCCAAAAAAAAGAAAGTTTAATCAAAATGTTCTCATAAAATAGAAGGAGATGGATTCTTCTATACTCGTTTTACAATACATTGTGACCATCGTGTAACGGCGCATCCAAATAATGGAAGATTTGATTTTTATGTGAAATAAAAAGAAAAATATTTTAAATTATATAAATATGAATACTATATATTTTAATAAATTATTTTTTTAAAAAAATAATTTTATGATAACAGTATTAAAGTTAATTTAACCTCAATTTTGATATTTTTTATTAAGTATTTTATATGAAAGAAATAGATGGAAGGAAATTTTAATTTTTAACAAAAATATTAATAAATTTAATAAAAGAGGATGTTACAGATATATTAAAAAAAATAAATTTTTATATACGATTCAACTTTCACGTCTGAATAAAAAGATAAAAATTTTATATTATATAAATATAAATACTGTATATATAATAAATTACTTTTTAAAAAGAAAATAAAATTCAAACTCTGATTTTTTTTTTTTTTTGGGTACTCATGGAATCGTCCACTTCTGAACCAACCTGTTATTAGCATAAAGGCAAATGTTAATTAGTGTGTCCAAGAGCACCGTAAAAGTAATATGTTTATTTTGATGAGTAATACTAGGTATATTAAAAGTTATAATTATACTTTTGTCACTAATTATAGTGACATAATACAAAATAAGGCACACGTTAAGTTGTGGGATCTATATATAAAACAAAAGATGATCCAAAACACATCGAATCTAGCATAAAATGCCTAATAGAAGTCTTACTACACTCTGAAATAGTCGCAAAATGTCTTGCTTTTAGTGACGATTTTGCTTTCGGTCGCTAAAAATCAGCCGCCCATTCCCCAAATTGTTGTCGGGATATCCGACCAATTCACTCTCCATAATTATTTTTTTGAAATTTAAAACAGAACAGGAATAGAAGACTGAATAATTGAGGGCAATAGACTACTAATGTAAAAGTAATTAAAAAATAATTAAGACAGAAATTCATCGGCTCAAATCCAAAATTAGTCCCAAAAACAATTATCCGACCAATTCATCGTCATATTTTAAGGAGAGTCACTTATTGTTGAATAATTAATCCTACTTCAATTTTCGTTTTGGCGGGGCATCATGAGAGCCTTTGGCGACTAGTAAAATTGACATTGTCCGTAAAACGTTGCATCTTTCTTGGCCAAAGATGTTTCAAGACGCTAAAAAACTGATCTTTTCGCGACTAGACTCCTGTTTTAGTCCCTAAAAATAACATGGTTTGATTTTTGGTGACTATTTTTCTGGAATAGTCACTAAATAGCTTTTACCAAATGTTTCCTGACACGAAAAGGAAGAGTGCTTTGGAACTTGCAACTATTAGGTCTTGGATAATACCATAAGTATCAAAATAATATTAATTTATTTCCAAACAAAATATAAACATGAAATTGCAAACCCTTCTCCATTCTACTCAAAATATTACGATGAAAGACCAGAATTCTCCTTTGAATCAATTATCTAAAGCACAAGTATCAAAATAATATATTTTGTTTCTAGTTAGTTTACTTCTAAACTGATTTTAGGACTTTGATTTCTTTAATTTTGAATTTTATGTATTTCATTGTATGTGGAAGGGTTGGATTTCCTCTAGATTCACGCAATTTTCTAGGTTTCTTTTAAGGAATGGATGGCCTCAAGTTTGCGATGGTGACAGGGGCAGTTTTATGAAAAGTGGCCGTGGTGGAGGAAGAAGTCGAGTAGACATGGTGGAGGTGGAATGAAAGGTGCGAGCCAAGTTGTGATAGAACTTTATAGACATGAAGCAATATTTGATTTGTTGCTAAGGGTAAAGAAGATGCTTTTCTCTCATGGGGAGGCTGTCTACAATGAAAAGAGGATCTCTGCTAACGTCGTTTATTTTTTCAATGCTTTTCTCTCCTGTTCATGTCATATATTTCTTTTTGTGCTTTACTTCCAGGGATCATCTTTTTATGCGGATATTGATTTTAGTTCTCTTACTTTTGTGTTTTTTTCAGAATGAAGATAAAATTAAAGTTGAATAACCCCTTCTGCACAATATTGCCAACTGACATTCTAAGTTGTGCTGATAACATATGGATTGTAAGTCTCATTTGCGGGCTTGTTTATTTTTCTCCGATTTTCCTTGACAAATTTGATTGGTACATCTTTGGGCTTCCATCCTATCTACCTATATAGCCTTTTTTTTTTTTTTTTCCATTTGCTACTTGTTAACCGCAGAAACTCGGTGCCAAAGTTCTGTACATTGGAGCTACTTCTAGCACTACTGTCTCTCGTGTGTTTGATAAATTTAGCCCTGTATGTAGCCTTGATCAAATTATGCTTTTAAATTCTCTTTAACCTCGTTAGACTATTACAATTGTTTTTTTTTTTTCTTTATGATCATTGGATTTTAAATATACAAGACGTTTGTCTGATCCATCTCTCACCTAGTAATGTTGCGAATTTCTTAGTTGGTAATATTTGAAAAAGTTGGCCGAAGTGAAAATTATAGGTTGATTGGTTGTGTGTCCACTAGGCCCTTAATTATTTGTAACACCTCAAGTATAGTATAACTCATTGTTTTAAACTTTCATTACATGTTACTAGCAAAAAAAAAAAAGTAAATAAAAAATTTTAAAATTTTATTACTGGTTTCGAAACTTATTTATCGCTAATTGTATGCGCTTTTTATGCACTCTTATCAAATGTTTATTGTTTTCAGAGATTATTTTATAGAATAATCACTAAATTATTTCATTATAGATGACTATTAAAAGTCTGACATTGCAATTTCGTTATTAGAAATTAGTAATTGTCTAAAGCCGATCGAGTAATAATTAATTTCTGATCTTATTGCCTTGTGTCATAAATTAATCTTTGAAATTTGAATATTTGGCAAACATTAGTAAGCTTAAAAATCTAATTAGAAATGAGTCAACGTTTCGACTGTAATTTTGGATCGATGTTCATCTTAGCGTCTTCTGGACTTTTTTTTTTTTTTTTATGAATAAAATAAAATAAGAGACAGAGAGAAAAATAGAGTAACGCGCATGTAGCAGCCAGAGAGAGCGAAATGGCGGCTCCAATATCGACGTGGCATCTCAAGCTCGCTCCATGTAAAACCTTGTCCTTCCTCTTCCGCATAGAATCTCCCTCTTCCCTCTGCTCTCATCATGACTGCGCTCCGCCGCCCAACGAACAGAAGTGCCAAAAGATTCGTAGTCCTCGCCACCGTAATCGACGCGAGGCCCACCGTCCTTGTGGCATAGAAGCTCGGCGACGCCGGCCTCGACCTCCTGAAAGCGTTCGCCAACGTTGACTGCTCTTACGAGGAGCTCAGCCCCGAGGAGCTGTGCGCTATGATTTCCCTTTTGCGATGCGTTGGTTGTCAGGAGCGGGACTAAGGTCACGCGCGAGGTTTTCGAACCGTCGGGCGGGAGACTTTATGGTCGTCGGTCGGGCTGGCGTCGGTATTGAAAACGTTTACTTGGCGTCGGCTACGGAGCACGGGTGCTTGGTGGTCAATGCGCCCACCTCCAATACCATTGCAGCTGCCGAACATGGCATTGCCTTCCCCGCTGCCATGGCTAGGAATGTTGCGCAAGCTGATGCGTCCATTAAATCTGGTTCGTGTTTGTTGCCCCTTCTCTGGTTGAAGTTTCTTTCTTGGCATTTTTTTTTTTGAAAATATTGTAATTTTTTTTGTTTTTTTGTGTTAAATTCTTCTGAGTAGAATAATTCAAGTTTAATTTTGCTTCTCCTCTTTTTTGTGTTTTTTTTTTTCATCCCAATCATTCTTTTATAATTTCTGAAACATTCCTTTGCAGAAAGATGTTAAATATTTGCAAATAGATTGGTCTTTGGCATAATGTTCAGAGTGGTACGAAGTGATTGGCTTACTCTGCCGCTGTATTAGTTTGGCCTTTTGATTAATAAAGCTTTTGCTGTTCCAAAATAAGAAGGTGGATTTATTCATTTTCAGAGTCTTATCAAACAATTGATAGAATTTTTAGGTTGTATCTCTCAATCTGAGATGATATTGGTTCTGTATTTTGCAGCAACTAACATTGTTATGAAAATGCTGCCTGTCCAGGCAGTTGGCGGATAAGCAAATATGTAGGGGTGTCGCTAGTTGGGAAAACGCTTGCTGTCATTGGGTTTGAAAAGGTTGGTTCAGAAGTTGCTAGGCGTGCTAAGTGTATTGGCATGCATGTGATTGCACACAATCCTTATGCACCAGCAGAATGTGTCCATGCAGTAGGTGTGTGGCTCGTGACATAAGAAGGAGCCATATCAACGGCCGATTTCATCTCCTTTACTTACGCCTCTTACTCCCTGCCTCATCAAGAATGCTAAATGATGAGTCGTTTAGCAGGGTGAAGAAAGGAGTCCGCATTGTCAATGTTGCTGTTGTTGGAGTCATTGATGAGGAAGCTCTCCTTAAGGCTCTGGACATGGGGATTGTTGCTCAGGTTTGTACCTTGAACAAGTCCTGACATTTTTTTATGTTATTGGCATGGAGGATGCCTAAATTTTGTATTTGTTCAGGCTGCACTTGATGTCTAAAGGCAGCAAATTGATGCTTCAAGAAAATGTGATTGCAACTCCACATCTTGGTGCCAGCACTATGGAGGCTCGGGTTTGTTTGCCCTCTGCTTTTTGCCTACCGGTGTGCTTTATGTATCTGTTGTTTTGCTTGATGGGGCTTTTTTTTTTTTTTTATAATGAAGGGGTAACCATTGAAATAGCACAAGCTGTTGTTTGAGCTTTGAAAGGGGAGCTTGCAGCTACTGCAGTTAATGTATCCATGGTTCCACTGAGTTATCTCATCGACCCTTCTGTTTGCAGTCCTTAGGTGGATTACCTGATCACCTCATGTGTGTTTCTTTCTTAAAACTATTTGTGCTCACAGGTCCTATCAGAATTGATGCCATATGTTGGTCTGGGAGAAAAGCTTGGCAAACTGGCCATGCAACTGGTTGCAGGTGCAAGTGGTGTAAAATCAATCAAGGCAGCATGTGGTTCTGCTAGAAATTCAGATGATCTTGATACTCAGTTACTTCGGGCCATGATCATCAAGGGCCTGATTGAGCCTATTTCTAGTGTTTTTGTAAACTTGGTTAATGCTGACATCACAGAAAAACAGAGAGGACTGAGGATAACAGAAGAACACATCCACTGGAGTTTATCCAGGTTGAAATTGCCAATGTGGAATCCAGATTTGCCAGTGCAATTGGTGACTCTGGTGAGATTGTAGTGGAGGTAAAAGTGAAAGAAGCGAAACTTGATCTTACCAAAGTTGGATCTTTCGGTGTCAATGTGAACCCGGAAGGCAACATCATTCTGTGCAGGCAGGTTGATCAGCCTGGTATAATTGGCAAAGTAGGGAGTAATTCTCGATCAGGAAAACGTAAATGTGAATTTCATGAGTGTTGGGAAGATCACTGCACAAAGACAGGCAATAATGACCATTAGTGTGGATGAGGAACCCAACAAGGAAACATTCAGGAAAATTGGAGGTATAGCAGCCATCATAGAGTTTGCTTTCCTGAAGTTGTAGTGCAGTCAATTTCATCATCCTTCACCTTCAAGTCTACTTAATTTACAATTTTGAGCAGCCTTGGTAACTAGTTCAATACTGATTCATTGAGGAATAGACTTGGTTTCAATACTTGGTTATAACTTGTCTTGCATCTTTGGGCGTGCAGTTCACTTTCTCTGAGCCTACAATTCACAGCTGTCTTAACAAGCAGAGGCTACCTCACTGTATTCCAGATCACTCTTGAATTTCTAGCTGCATGCAATTCACCTTCTCTGTGGAATTGGCACCATCTCTGTTCCATTGCATCTTACTAAATATATATGCTTATTCCCTCCACTCAAGCAGGGGGAATGGCAAGCGAGAGACGTGGGCCCTGTTGAGTTTAGCTTCCCTGAAGCAGCCAATGAAGCAGTCCCAAACTGGATATCTCACGGAGGCTGCAATCTAAAGAGTTGACAAGCAAGGGTTCTTGTGGGATAGAGTGACGTAGCCTCTGCTTGTTAAGACAGCAGCCACCATTGAGTCATATGGTATTTGCCTTCTGTTTGACATTTTTCTTTTAGTTATAACTGTGGCAAAGAAATGATCCTAGCACATCTGGAACCATTACGTATTTTGCAACAGTGTTTATCCATGGTGGGAAACTTCGATATGGATTGTCAGATGCCCTCCTGACAGAGAAGCTAACTCACAAGGCAAGCAAGGGCAGCCACCACATACTTTGCGTGTCTATCTGCTGCTACCAGTTGCTTGCAAAATAATGCGCTGGAGTTATTGGGCATAGCAGCAAAGGGACAAGTATTATTAAAACGTGCTTCCCTTGTGCTTGTTGGGGAACTGAGACAATAAACGAAGCAGAGGCAATGGAGACCCAAGGTGGAAACAGTAGATAAGTCATCGGCCGGTCAAGAAGAGGAATCCACTAAGGAGAAGGTGGGAGTGGTTCATCTTGCTCGAAAGAAAAGAGATTCTGCAAGTGGAAGTCGTGTCTTTCCTAGTGCTTCCGCTGCAATGTAAAACACCTCTAGGTCCGTTAAGGATGCTCTTATGGGCAGGGGGAGGATAAACCTACCAATTGACTGTTTAAGATGCGATGTCATCAATAAATCAACGAATAAGGTTATTTGTTCTTGGGTGGGATATTGACATCACTATCAAACCGGTTTTTCAACCCGCCTTTGTACCACTATTAAAAATCATAGGTCAAACAACCAAGAAGCATTGTGTAGCTTATGCGACTTGCTTATTTATCGTATAGATTGAATGAAGTTCGATGGTAGAATTTTAAAGAGGGATTAGCAAAATTATAGAACAATTTATTTCTTAAAGACAGTCCTTAATTGTTGTTTGGGTTACCAAGGTAGACTAATAATTTTTTAAGAACATAATATTTTGACAGCGCACCAAATTACAATCTGCTTGTCTACCAAAGCAGGGATTCGGCACCAAACATGAAATTGGCTAAAGGCCAGAGCGAGAGGACATTGTTTTGCTGACTCACGAAGCGGGTGGTGGGTCTACTGCTCCCAAACGGCAACTTCCATAAACCCATCTTCAGTGGCACAGCCCCTGAACATCCCATTTGTGTTAAACCTACAAGCCACCTCCCCACTTGCGGACACCGCTATCAACCCTGCTTTCCCTTCGTCAAGCCGCTCATTCACCACATAGTCCACGGCCTCCTGCAGCCCCAGTCCTTTATACTCCATCACCGCCGCGACGTCCCGGGCCAGTGTGCCTCGGATAATGGCCTCTCCTTCTCCTGTGCAAGATATGCCACAGAGATTGCCGGCATAGGTCCCAGCGCCAATCAGGGGAGAGTCACCAATGCGACCGACCATCTTGTTCATGAGACCCCCTGTTGAAGTGGCGGCAGCACACCGGCCCTGGCTGTCCACGGCCACGCAGCCTACGGTTTCCGGGGCGTAGATACTGATTGGAAGTCCGTTCATTTGCAAGGGGCTATCCATGGCAGCTGTGGCACCAGCGCTGCAGGTTTCCAGTCCAGTGCTTGGGATTCTATAATCATACTGAATAAAAAAACACAAAATAAAATAAAATAAACGGAAAAGTCGAGCAACGGTCCCAGCAGAGAGGTCAAAAAAAAAAAAAAACAACAACAAATTATAAAAAAAAAAACAAAAAACAAAAAAGAGCAAAAATAGATTCAACGTACGAGGATGGCTTTTGCCTCCTTTGCCAGCTTTAGCATGCCCACGTTTTCCTCGGTGATGAAAAAAGAATTGTCCACTAGTTCAACTCCCTAACGCATCCAAAAGTAAATAAAGCGGCAAGTGAGAAAAAGGGGGCCAAAAAGGGGGGGCGGGGTGGGGTGGGAAGAGTAAAACCTGTTGCCTGGCGAAGTCCTCAGCGCCGGAGAAGGCAAGATACGAATGAGGAGATTTTTCCATGACAAGTCGAGCAAGAGAGACAGGGTTTTTGACTGTGGTCAACCCCGATACGGCACCGCATCTTCTTTTGGGCCCATCCATGATGCTGGCTTCCATCTCCACCGTCCCATTCTCTGTCAGTGCAGATCCGCGGCCAGAATTAAACAGAGGGTCCGTTTCTAGTTCTCTTACCTGTGTCCCAAAAAAGCAGAAAAAATCGAAACCAAGAGAATGACTCATCCAAAACAGTTGGTGGCCATGCATTTGCAGTCAAATAACCCTTCCATCTCATATCCTCCCACCAACCAAATCAACAACCACGAAAACAGTGCAAATATTAAATTACGAAAAGCAAACAGGGGGTCATGAAACACTGGTTAAAGATACAAAGTGCCTAAAAAAGTACGACTAATGCGCTAGTGTACAAGGCCCCACGTAAATTAGATCAATTGGGTATTCATTACTCCCCGAATTTGTGCTTGTTTCCGTGAATATATATATATATATATGAAATATCGTTTATTATCCATAATAAGAACAATTGTTGACAATCAATTCTTTTTAGTCAATAATTGGAAGTGAAAATAATTTGAGAAGAAAGTGGGGTTCATACAACGCGTTCAACAACATCGATGGCAGAGAAATTAGAGCGAAGAGCAGAGATGCCAAGATTAAGGCAGCGAGTGAGGAGTTTCTTGGCCTCCTCTTGTCGCTCTTGTGGGAGATTTGGGTCCACACCAGCGCCGCCATGCACCGCTATAGCCCACCCTCCCATGTCTTTCTCTCTTCCCTCTCTCGCTCTCTCGCTCTCTTTCGGTTATTTTCTGTGCATCTGCAACTAGGGTTGATTGCCGCTTTTTATAAGACTCCGCGGACTCCAAAGACGTACGTGACTTGGATTTCAATTGCCCAAGTCAAGTGAAACCATTCTCAATCAAAAGTAACCCTAGAGAGAGAGAGAGAGAGAGAGAGAGAGAGAGAGAGAGAGAGATAGAGAGAGAGAGACACACACACAAATATTAAATTTAAATAAATATAATTAAATTTTATATTATATATAAAATATTAGCATGATATAAAATAATAGATATATGATATAAAAATTAATTATAACAATTTTAACTCCGTGACTTTCGCAGTGCACTTAAATTTCTCCGTAAATCTAAATGAGATACCCCTCGACACCACTTGCTTCGGGGCCGCGTTTCGAGGGAGAAAGCGCCAACCCGTGATCGTGACATGGTCGCCCCCCCGGGCGCCGTTTCGTGTTTAAATTTCTGTCCCTTTTCGATTTATTTACGCGATTGCCCCCACCCCCCCCCTCATTTTCCGTTCCACGTGCATAAATTAGCATTGCTACATGGTGACGCTTATCTAACGGCAACGTTTTTCGAACAATATGATAAATATGAAAAAAAATAATAAAATAAATTTATTATATTGAATTTTATTTATTTATATAATTAAATAGAATATAATTAATTTACATTATTTTTTTATTTTTGAAAAATTTCTCCTTGTATAAATTAAATCGCTCAATTATTCTACTTTTTTTTATACATTTTCATTTTAAAAATTATTGTTTGAATGGAGGAAAAAAATCACATTTAATATTCAAGAACCTATTTTCAAGTTTTTTTTTTTTGGAAGAAATTTAATTGCCAAGTTTGAAATTAAAAGTTAAACTCTTACCTAATATAGCTTTTTATCCATCTTCGTCGAGATGAAATAATTGTATGAAAAGTGAGGGAGTCCATTTATAAATATAAATTTATCACATTGACGTCAACTCCCCATCCCCGGAGGTGAATTAACGTCAACTTAAAATCTCTTCATTATATAATATCCAAATAATAGCTAAAAGTTTCCCAAAACGGGGGTGCGTCGGGTGCATGTACCGTTCATTTTATGCATGTCGTGCATTCTGGAATGCAACCGACACGGTTGAATCCTCGATGTGCCAGTACGTTTCATCTTTACTACATTTAGAAATAAATCTTTTACGCAAGTACATTTTATAGGCACAAAATAACACAAAATAATTTTATATTATATGAATAATATTTTATATAATATATTATAATTTTTTTTGTAAAATAATAGATATTAATGTATTTTTTTATACTGTATAAAATATTATTGATATAATATAAAATACTTTGCATGTAACTATAAAATCGTTTTGAGTTTATTTGTGTTCATATATATATATATATATATAAAAGAAAAAGCATATTATTTTCATTAACCTCTAAAGCCTTCGATAATTCCAGGCTCGCGTCACCTCTAGCCTTTGATATTGATATTGATCGAGTTAAAAGCACGATACCAGTTCAAGCTAAAATTAAATGATGATCTTTGCAGCTTTTAATTATTGAGGTGCCAAAAAGTTGCATAAGTAGGCCACTCAGGGCTGTCTTCAGGCAGGCGTGGGTTTAAACTACAAGCCTATAGTGAACTGCAATAGGCAAAATAGCAGGACAATGAGATGCGTCGAGGACCCATAGTGCAGTAGCTGAGTCAAAAAGGCTGCGGTGGCTGAGTTTCAATGAATAATAATAAATAAATAAAATAAACTCAAAAAATTATTTTTATATTATTCGGCACGTGTTTTTTAAACAGACGTGATTCCACTACTAAAAATGAGTCAACCTAGTAGGGCAGCCCGGCCCAGAAGTGGAGTGGCGGTGGCAGTGGCAGACAGAAGCGTGACACGCACGCCACCCACCTTTTTCCTCGGATGTGGACCGCACGTGCCGCCCTTCTGCTAGGCCTGCCCGGTTGTCCATCGTGGAATTTGCGGGCATGCTTGGGATGGATGCCATTTTATCCCTGCAGCTTTCGCAGAAATAGTGGCTTCTTGAAAGTGTCCACCGGATCCGGTTTAAGATGAAATCGATTTGGGTTCAATCATTTCTCGATTCGGGTCGTAGAAAATAAAGCTCGCCTCCTGAAGGTTGGAGAGTTAGGGCCAAGCTCTGGCTATTTTTCATAAATCATACCTTTTGATTTCATTATACATTCTAGCATGCTAAACATATATATTATTTATCTTTATATATTAACTTGTATTAAAATATATCAGTGTGTAATGTATTAGGAGAAAATGTATAGGACTAACAAGAAAATTCTCTAAGACTAACTAGAAAATATGCATACATTTTCTCTAAAAGAATAATTATTTATATTATACATATTATAATTTTATTAATATTAAATTCGTGTAATGTAAAAATTTATCATATTTATTAAAAATTATATTTTTATTTGTAATTTATTTAAAAGAAAAAATATATAATTAAATTATCAGTATTTTTATTTAAAAATTAAAAAAAGTTAAGATTAGATTTTTTTTCTTTTTAAAAAATTTTAAGAAAAAAACTTACAATATAAGTATTTTTTCTTTTCAAGAAAAAAAGAGAAATTTTGAAATATTTTTTCTCTCTGAAAAAAAGAATTTATGATTTTTTAAATTATTTTTTAATTTTTATTAATTATTAGTACTTGTATTACATAAATTTTAAAAATATATGAATAATTATTAATATAAATTAAATAAATTATAATGTGTGTTAAAAGATAATAGTTTTTTTTAATTGGACACATTTTAAAATTCTAATTTTATTAAAATTCATATTAAAATTTTAATTTTATTAATATACTATTTTAAAAATATTCAAATATTTAATTTAATTTTTTAAAATTAATTATAACAATTTACTGTATTTTGATTTATTTAATTATAATCTAATATATATTATAATTAATTTATTTTATTTTAACAAGTTTTCACATATATGTAAAATTTGTATAATAAAAATATTTATAATTTTTAAAATAAAAATAATTTTTAAAAAAGTAATCTTAAATTTTTATTTTTGTTTATTTAGAGAGAAAAGGAAATTCCCAAATTTATCTCTTTTTTTTTTCTTAAAAGGAAAAAAATTATAATTTAAGTTGTTTTTTTATTTTTCTCATTTTTAAAAATTCATAATTTAAATTAATTTTACTTTTTTATAAAAATAAAATAAAAATAAAAATAAATTTTTAATAAACATTATAAACTTGTAAATTACACGGAGATAATACTAATAAAAAATTAAAAGAAAAGGAAGTTTATCGCATAGCAACGAGACAAAGTATAAAAAGGAATTATACTCGCAAAGAAAGGAAATTGAGACCATAATCGATTTCAGGTGCATGACGTATGCACCAGATTGCTAGGCCACAATCCGAGACGCAGAAATTGCAAGAAATAGAAATAAATAAAATAGTTATTGCTTTTAAGGTTACATGAGCGCCAGAGTGGAGGCGTGTGAGGAACACAGGAACAAAATCCTTCGTCAGCACATGGAGGAAAGTGAAAAAAAAAAAAACAATAAATATAATTAATCTGTTACCAACTATCTAGAGAAATGAGCTAAGAAAAACAAATTCTAATGACGCTGTTAACACCAATGAGGGATATTAGGCAAGATTAATAATTATGAGCTAGAATGTAAAACGAAAATAAAATTTAATAATTCACCAAGAACCAAAAAAAAAAAAAACTATATAAATGAGAAAATAAATATGAAGTAATTAAAAATAATGGTGGCCACGATTGTTGGAATGGAGCTTGTTAGGATCACACACATGCAAAAGCCTTTTCATCACTCTAATAGTGGGATTTATAAAAAAAATAATTAAAAAAAAGCTTAAATTTTTATTAATTTTATAATTAAATTTTAAAATTTTTTATATTTTAAATTGAATTTTATATTATTTAAATTTATTTTATATAATTTTTGTATAAAAAATAATTAAAATTTTTATAAATTATATATTGATCAAATAAAAATTATTAGTTATTTAATTATTTTTTATTTAAAAAATAAAATATAATTTAATTATAATAATTTATAAGAATTAAAAAATATTTTTTGTTAGATTCCCTTCAATAATACATCTAAATGGAATCTTATTAGGCACCAAGAAACAAGGGAAGTGGCCGGCAGGACAGTCACACTCACATGCACTACGATATCCCGTAGAATCTACCAAAGATACTTTGCAGGGTTCTCCCACTCCTCACCAAAGGGCACTTTGTTTTTGGGTGCCCGACAAGATTCCCATCACGTGCCGTTACTATCACTCCTCACGATACGTCCACTTCTTCTGCTTGCACGCGCTCGCATGGTTGCCAATGGATTTATTTATATTTGTTGGAAAAGCCTGTTTCCTGCATAGTTGGAAGGTGGCAGCAACAATATTTTTGTTTATTCTGATTTCACCGTTAAAAAACACTAATTTTTTTTTTTAAAAAAAATTATAATGAATATTGAATGGATTATATTCAACATTGGATGAAATATACTTAATATTTAATGAACGTAAAAAGAAGAAGAAGAAAAAAAAAAAAAGAGTACTATTGTGATTTGGTGCCCGTGGAGTTGAGTGATCTTGTTCTCATTATATTCCATATCATGCGTAGATACAAATATTTTATCGTCTAGAATACAGAAATCACTTTAGCAGCTAAAGAAAAGAAAAGAAAAATAAAGAGTTTTTAATAACTAACGAAAAATGAAAATAAAGATCATAATTGTTGAACTGGATTTATATGAATTAGCTAATAAAATTGTTGAATTCAGTAATCATACAGTTTTTATTTTTCCATCTGGTATTTTTATTTTCAGAAGTGTCCCACTTTCTCCTCTCAATAACTTAGTTATACTCAGTACTAGCAATTTTTCTTCCCCGTTACGTTAATTTGGTGGAATCCACGTAGAAACTAAAAGGTAATTGGAAAATGTAGAAACACGAGTGAAGCTGTGAGACCTTGCAGCACTTCAAGCTGCATAAAATGGGCTTGAACACTGTGAATTGAGACGAGAATTTGGGCACCTAATGGGCCAACCAAACAATGGAGACTTTCACATGCCAGTTTGTTTCCAGGACTTTGAACATACACAGAATAATAAAGCTTCTGCGGCATATGTACGTATGGCCATAATCCTATTTTCTTCATTCCTCTCTTTCTTTTTCTATATATGTACAGACTATATGACTTCCCTTTTAGATCAAATATTAAAAAAAAAAAAAAAAACTCTATTCGACTGAATTAAGGTTTAGACCCTTTTCTCCCATAACTTAATGATCTTTCTTAGTAATATGTAACAACACTAATCATAATTCATGAAACGAAAAACAAGAGAAATAGTGGTTAAGGAAGGTAAGTTTGCCTTTTTGGATTCCTGAGAGTCGCTTGGAGTGAAGAAGATTGTGAGGTGAAAGGCTTCCTTGTTGTCAAAAAATGAAAGCAACTAGTTCACTTACCCATATTTTGTACGAAATTATTTAAAATATTTACTCTTTTTAGAATTTATAAGAGCATTTTTAAGAAATTAAAGTATAATCAAATTATTATGAAAAAACTTGAAACATATTTTGTAATTAAAAAATTCAAGAGTTATAATATGAAAAGAGAAATATGCGTGTTCATAAAAGGCTGCATAACCACTTGAATAATCAGAATTGTCTACTAAATGTTGTCTCATTTTCCCAGAAAGCAAAAACGGATGCAAAAGTAAAAAAGTTAAAACTTATTAATAAATAGCTTAAAACATTGTCAATTAATGAGACTTCTAGTGTCCAAGTGGAACTCTTCAACGAGCTATTCTGAACTGCCAGAGGAGGGCAATTTAATCTAAACTGCACTTAGAAACGAAAACCCAAAACTCCCCACACTTTAGCCTGCCATGAGGTTATCAGTTTGATTAGTTACAGATTCAAGGAACCCACCCCATCACCATTCATCACCATGACAAATAAATGGTCAATTAATGTCTAGGTTAACTACACATCAAGACGAGAGAGTTGGGGGAAGAAAATAAGACACTTCAAAATACTCCAAATAATAATTTAAAAAAAAAAAAACTATGTGATACAGAAGTCCTTTGTCATAGGCGTAATCTATATATATATATATATATAGATTCTTCTTCATGACAAGTTTTCAGTCCTTTCCCATCTTACATTGTCCGGTTGCAAGATCTAATATTCTTAGGTACTTATTCATGGGTATCTAAATCCTAAGCCCAATTCCTTCCAGCTTTGTAAAAGGACAAAAAGATATAATTAAGAATTGTGTCTGGGAAAACTGGATTGGGTCAGTATTCGAGTGAGCCCAGTATCTTTGTTTTTTTATTTAATCTAAGCAATGAATCTCTAGCAGGCTAAAGGGCAGCTCGCTCCGCTCATCCGGTTGAAAAGCAACCACAGAAAACTATTGCTTATCATCCACACCCACCCTCCCCCCACCATAGAACAAAAGTCCAAAGAAACAAATTCCAATCTCTGAAAATTTGATCTAGGCTGCCAAAAGTTGACCAGAGGAATCCTTTACAGTTACATCCCCTCATCAAGATTGCCGCCAATCTTGATTGATTTGGGTTCGATCTAATTTGACACGGGTATTGCCTAGGTACACCTAACTATGTGCCGCATTGTCCCGAGCTTTCTGCACATAAAAGAGGGACACTTGAGGCCAAAAAGTCATTTGGCAGAGCTAATGTTAGCTGCAACTGCGATCTAATGACACGGCCCCACTCAAAGACAAAATCCTTATGCACTGCGAATTGGTGGAAGAAGTGGCTCGTCTACCCCATCCCATTAAAACCCTGCTACTGTTCACTGTCTGCTTGGCTTTTTCTTTTGATCTTTTCTTTCCTATATGTTTGTCTGAAAATAAATAATGCAGGCTTTTCTTATATGTTTCTAAACAGCGTATTGCAGAACAAATTATAAACAATGAACCCATGCACAGTTATAAGATGTGGATGGGGTATGAACATTTCTTTCTTCATTATAAGAATAAAATTATCCAACATGGGCTCAACTTAGGATAAGGGTAATCTCCTTGAAACCAAATCTTCAACATCTGCATTATTGGCCATTGATTTCACAAATTTGGGAAGCATTTTGGTTGTTGAAATACAGACCCATGACTTTTGCACCAAAGACCATTCAAAACGCTGACGACAGTTGGACCCCGCGCAGAGGCCTGGCATCACTGGTTTGTCTTAGAAACAATAGAGCGTGTCTCACCATATATCTCTTCTATTCTCTCCATACAACACCCAGATCATGAACATGGTTTCTGAAAAATTAAAAAGGAAAAGTAAAAGGAAAAGGAAAAGGAGAACTAAATGCGGAGGTTGTCTTTGCCTAGCAGGTGTGCCTCAATAGGAAGTTTGGCATAGCCTGAGATGTTGACAGTACCAAATGGCTGAGCCCAGGCCAATAGCCCATAGGATACTCATCGTGTGGTCCAAAACGTTATCAACTGCTCCTGCAATGTAACCTGGAAGCAGAAATGTAATATATGTCCAACATCTTCTGATCGGGTCAGAAGTGTCATCCGCAACAAACAATTATACCGCTCACGGATGGAATGTGGCTTTCCTGCTAACCGGAGACTAGAGATTGATAGAAGAATCCCATTCCTTCAACTCTCTTTTCCATCATAATTATGGTCTCAAGCTCTCGGTGCAGCAGATCCACTACATAAAATGTTCCAGCCCAGCTTCTGCTTCTGTTTCTTCTTGCTTTGATACATATTAGTTTCCCTGCCTCACATTATCTGTTTATTATTATCTCAGTAAAGTGAGGACTTTGGATTGCTTCACTCGATCAAAATTCTCCAAAGTTTTGAGGCCCCCATAAATTAATCATTTGCTAGTTTAGCATGTAGGTAATGCACTGTGGATGAATAAATCTGATCTGAGATTGATTGAGTATATAGAATCATGGGAAATGAATGGAAAGCCTGTGTTGCTGTAAATGTCTTCCCTTGCCAGCGATTTAATTAATGAGCCATCAACTTTTAGAAAGGTTTGTATTATACATCATCATATAATAAAATGACTGCTGCAGCTGAATCTAAGAAGCAAAACAATCAATTCTAAAGGTATATATATATAGATGCAAGTGCATTATCCCGATGTCCTTTTGCCCCAGAACATTAACAAAGTCCCAAATCAATAATACATGTCAATGTTCTAATCATTTTTGAAATTCTAATATTAGACGTGCAATAGCCTAGTTAACTCAATCAAAAAGAACAAAAAAAGAATTGATAATCGAAATTTCGAAGTTTTGGATCGAAGCCTCCTTTATTGAGATGCAGGATGCATCTAGCTGGCTACATCTTTAACATCACGTGCACGTGCCCATCAGCTTCGTGTTTCTGATAGCATCCAGCTAGTGAACCACATATGTAGATTAACCAATTTTGGAACAATGACCTCTCTGGATCGAAGCAGTCAAACTAACTATAGTGGTAATTGATCAGTACTTGGGATCGGGGTCAAAATTTAATAATCATTTACTATATGTAACTATCTTATTCAATTATTGTAAGACGCACGTCTCTGTCTAGCCTATAAAAAATTCACTAGTTCATAATTCTTCTTCTTGTGATCGCCCTTTGGAAGGGAAGATGGGATTGATGCTGACTTTGCTCAAGCAAGCTCACGCCTGATCAAGTGAGTATCTTCCAATATGATCCCATGATTGGTTTGAACTATAATGGGAATGTAATTAAGCCCCAATGCCTGGCTTATTCCCAGGAAAAAAAAAGAAAAGAAAAAAAGTGACAAACCAACTACTATATCAATAAAATGAAAGCGCAATTGCAGATGGACCAAATGTGAGTGCCTCCTTCTTCTTATTCTTCTTTCTTTTTGTTTTTTTATATTTTATGTTTTATTTCACTTAATGTGAATAACTTTAGAAAATATCAATGCTCCCCTAGGTCAAAAGAGTGAGCCCTAAGGAGATTAAAGATGGTGGGCATCCATAAAAGAAGAGAAGATATTCACTGGAGCCAATTATCAACCCTTTCATCACGTGATCACTATTCCATATCGTTGCCTTTTTCGTTTTTCTTCCTTGTTGGGTTGAAATTCGCTCCGGCTTGTTGCTCCAAACCAATCAAAAGCAGAGAGAAAAAGATCAAAAAGGACAATACAAACAAATTCAAAAGATTTTGTCCTCCAATTTCTACATTCCTTTACCTTTAACCCTTTCCCTTTCATGTATGGCTGTGTTCTTAATTTAAGTGGATCCGAATTGCATCTAAAATATCCTCTTTTAATCATATCTTATTGCTCCTTTTATGTTGCTAATCCGGCTTATTCCTGTACTTTCTTTTACGTCCTCTTTTTGTTAGTCCATCCCCCACCACGTACCCTAACCCCACAAAGCCATTTTGCACGCTAGATACCTCATGAGGTCTCGAAACATCATTGAACAACTTTAACAGAGAAATAAGCTATTTCAAGTATAAAAAACAATTATTTAAATTTAATAATATTTAAATAATAAGTTTTTTTTATATAAAAATATCAATAAATAATTTTAAATTTTAATTTATAATTGTAACAATTAATATTATATTTTCATAATAAAAAATAATAATATTTTTATTTATATTTATATTTTCAATTAGCGAGGAAATGAAAGTGAGGGTATTGACAGTTCCAACCGTAGAAACTGATGACCTCAACTTTGCCGGCAGAAATGACACTGTGGAGCGCTGTTTTGCGCGTTAAAGTGAAAAAATCGGCACAATAGGGCGTATATAAAGGAGAGCTTAGGACTTTTAGAGGAAGCATTGTACGCTCGTGTAAAGCTTTTTCAACTCCCATACTGAAATACAAGGAATCAACACAATGAGATATAAGATGAAAGGATTAAATATATGTGATCTCATTGTTATTTTTCATGAAAAGTCGGTTTCTCAATTCAGAAGTTGTCCCCTTCAAATTACAGTGAAATAATTTCACACCAAAACCTGTAGTACACTTTTAACCGAAAAAAAAGAGATAGGGATAAACACTTTTAACCGAAAAAAAAAAGAGATAGGGATAAAAAGGGACGTTGTAGTTGCAGGGTGACAGCAGGATGGACGCTACTGCTCAAGTCTCAACGTTTTTGCGTTTGAAAATAACAGTCGAGAAAATAAATACAAAGCTCTTCCACCGAGGTCAGGCACCTTTCCAGAGGAGCATTACTAACGAAATGAAAATTAATTAGATGCTCTTTTATGGTCAGTGGCCGACCACATACCTCTCCCTACGCCTGCTACCCAAAAAATAAGAAAAGAAAAGAGAGAAAAAAGAACTCCCCCCTAACATTCCCTACATTTGCATTTTCCATCCGTTTTCATGGATCAGAGTTGCAGCTGTTAGTTGTGCGCATTGATATTTTCTAGGGAGTACGAGAAACTTGAAAATTTTGGATGCATATAAGATAATATTAAATGAATAAGGTAATGGGATCTTTTATTTATATAATCTTATATGTTACATAACATTATGTTCGCTATGATAAAGGACCTAAGCCGCTAAGCGGACGAGTTGGAGATAACAGGACTGGTACATATGATAATTCAAGGATTCCTCTTCTTTTGGTTTTGTTCATGTTCTTCATTTCCTTCCGGATAAAGTGCCAACTATCTCTGCCTCCAAACCCCATTTAAACTTAGACGGATTGGAACCTGGCGGGAGTGAGAAAGCAGAGATTGGAGGCAATTTAACTTGTTCATAAAACGAACAGAGATAATTATTTACCCGCACAAAGCTAGTCCATAATTTAAAAGGAGAAAATAATAATAATAATAATAAAGGGGAATTGTGGCACTAGCGAGGAATGCTGAGAAAATCTGCAGTTGCATTGTTTAAGCTCTGCATTGACCTGGTCTTCTTGGACAGATGTTCTGGTGAAGATGAAACAGATGATGCCGCTGACCATGAATCATTGGAGCTATCTGAGCTAAACGATGCATCTATAACGCCGTTTGGGCTGCCCGGAATGGAACCAAACTTGCGTTTGTTTGATTGGCTGTATTGGTCTCTCGATGCCAATTCCACTAAGAGCTTACTGCAATCTTCTACCTCGTCCTGTTCATACGCAATCAAAATCTTCGTGATTCAATAAATGTACAGATTCGCACCCAAAAAAAAAAAAAAAACGTACAGATTTTCTGATTCAAATATCTAATACGGCAAATGAATTGAAAAAAAAATGATCGAGAAAAAAACAAAATGTCGGTCAAAGGGCACCCACCTTGTCAATTCCAAGAATACCTAAGAGTTGGCTTTGGTATTCAGCTCCAAGGCAGGGCTCTATTCCACTAATGACGTGCAGCGTGGCAGCAGTAGCCATCGTAGATGGGAGACAATTCATAGACCTTAAATCTGAAGCCATTTATGTATGGAGCAGAACGAAGTCAATGTTTGAGGCCCAGTAACAAGAAATAATGCAATATATATAATAAAAAATGAAAAATCGATCTTTATCCGAGATAAATCCAGTAAGTCTGATTTACTAATAAGTTCCAAGCTGAAAAATTGTGAGGGGACTTGCCTGAGATGACAGAAAGAACAATGCGTTCACACCTCCTCAGAAATTCCCAACAGAGATGGTCCCTTAAACCAAGCCTCCTCGTAATGTAATCGAGAAAAGACATTGGGGTTAAAGGATTCATCTTCCATTGAAGAGTAGATAGCACTAGAATCTCCATTCTCTGGATCGTTTTGGCCTCAAAGACGTATCTACAATCCTCCACCTGCATAAATTAAGGAAACCCACGTTGAGGAACAAGTATTATATCCATTGATCTCAAACGTTTTGAAGAAAATCAAAATAAGGCCTGTATATGTGTAATTACCAGAAACACATATATAAATCTTACCTGAAGGTCCAATAGAAGGGGAACGTGGGTCTCCTCCATCTTGGCAGCAAGGGACAGACAAGCCACGGCAGCCAACTGGGCCATCCATGGTTTCTCTGCCTGTACGAGGAAGCTAAATAGGAACCTGTCCAGATAGTTCACGGCCAAAACTGCAGTCAATGCAGTGAAAGAATAGTGCGAATTGACCTTCAGAATCCAATCCACAGCCTCACCGCGAGCCCCGGCTAGAAACGGATTATTTTCCAAGTTTTTGTACAAATGATTTCGTTCCTCTTTAGCAAAAAGACAAGACAGCTCCTCATCGTCCCAACACAAGTCGAGTTCCGGCAAGAATGGAGCAGAGCTTCCATTGTTATTGTCATTGACGAAATAGCAATCCTCTTCTTCTGCCTCTTCTCTTCCTCTGAAATAATCTTCTGCGCAGAGGAGAGCATCATTGAGAAATTTAGAATTTTGTGGACATCGCGATTGTTGTAACAACGCATCTGATTCCTGACGATGATTTGCCATCTGCTTTCAAGAAGAAGAGTATCGGATCTTGGTTCATTATACACAATAAATGGAAACGAATTGACAGTAAGCACCTAAAGGCCCGGCTTTAGCCATCTCTCTCTCTCTCTCTCTCTCTCTCACACACACACACACACACACTCTTAAAATCTCAGTGAAAGAGAGAAAGAGCGGAAGGAGAATGGGGAAGTGAGCAGTGGTAAGCACTGTGTTTTATAATTTTTGTGCGTTTCGAGCTGGTGGGGTTTTTTTGTTTTGTTTTTTTGGCTTTTTTATTCTTTATTAAGAGAAAAGGTTTATTTTTTGTTTTTTAAAATTGGGACGGATCGTGTCTGGCTTCCACGACCTGAATCGTAGGCCATGCAGCACATTTACTCGACACGTGACACTCCTGCCTCAATTCGAGTAAAAGTTCTGAAATCTGAATGTTTTCTTTTTCTTTTTTTCTTTTTTTTTTCCCCTTTTCCCTCCATCTAATCTTTTAACTGTACAAGGTTCTGGGAAATTTGGGAAATTTCAAAGGGGATTGGGACATTTTGGTGGTGTGTAAATATTGTCTTTTATTGGGATTTTCTGTGTACGATTTTTAATCATGCCATCATGTGACAGAGAGGGAGAGAGAGAGTTGTGAATTGGCGCGGGCATGATAGCTGGCATACACAGAACCCGACGCTCGAAAATAAATTCTTATACAATACTGTCGATAGACAGAAAGCAAACGAATTTTAGCTTTTTAGGATAATATAGTACTTCAAATTTCTTTAATTAAATTAAATTTGCATATTCCCAAATCCGATTAGAGGAGATACATTCTTCCATTAATTTTACACGGAAACGATACGTGCATGCATAGTCTTTTATCAAATGAAAGCTCGTTTCATATATTGTAAAATCTTAAACTTAGTTGTTTTAGAACACTCATACTTTATGCAAATAGTAAAATTAATATTTGACAGGAACCCAAATCTATACTTTTTCTTCTGCATTAACTATTGTTCAACCCAGAAAGAAGACCACCTTAGGCTTCGGTAATTCGATTGGAAGAAAATTCGGCTGCAAATTTTTGTAACCTGGAATTTATATTAGAGAAATTTGAATGTAAGACAGACAATGATGTTCAAATGATTAAGCCAATGGGGGTCCAGCAGTAGAATTCCAACACGACTGCCCTGACCAAATCATGAGTTGCGTGCATTTACATCGACCATGAGGTGGAATCTCGAGAAGGTAATTTAATTATACATCCTACAAATATTCAACTAGTTGCACTATAATTATCACCGCAAGGTTTCAAATAAATATCACTTTATCATTTAATAATATTAATATAATGACGTTTAGTTAACACTTATACAAATTATTAGTGTAAATTAACAGTGATTTTTTTTTTTTGACGCCTATTGCAACATATGTCAAACCTCACAGCAAGCTTATTTTGTTATAGTGAAATTTCTATTCAGCCCTAGGTTAGGCATCAATATGAATTACTATTTAGTTATGGACTAAGAAAAATTTACGTTGATGATCAATTAAATTCGTCATTTTATATAATTCACTCAGCTCATCAATTAATTACAAAACGAGGACTACATTGGTGACATTGACAAATCACTACGTATCGAGCTCTTGTGTCGAGGTGGACGTGATTTAATACGTTAAGTGCAGCTAGGTTGATTAGATCCAATGGAAGAATAAATATAATTTAAAAGATATATATATATATATTTAACACAAGTCGTGCGAGTCTGCTTTTGGTACTTAAGCTGATGCCCAAGCGATAATGTGACTCTTTTATACAACTGTTAATGCTTGTACTTGTACATATCCACTCCCATTTGTGGGAAAGGATGGCAATTAGCAATCCACATTCTCCCACTAGGAGTTATTGTCAGAAAGCAACAGAAGGCTTTGCATGCTCATGTACAATCTAATTATATAATGTGGGCAAGGAATGATTGATGAAAATGGTAAGTTGGTAACCATCGTCTTTCATTCACTTGTGTTTTCATGTTTCGGTGTTCCAATGCGTTCTTCACGGTTTCGAAGATCAAATTGAAGAAATTAAGCAAAAGCTACACTTCCCTGTCTCAACAGGAAAACTCATGACAGTGTTTCAGCGGAGAGAACAACTGAAAAGGGTCTGCGCGCGGACTCGTCTCAAGTTTTTACTCGCGTTTCTTCCCACTGTGCATTCTGTGTGTGTGTTTGTACAATGAAAATCTGGTACCATTTATATTTCTTAACCTTGGGGACGCGTGTAAGCCTTTTTCTCTCTCTCTCTCTTTTTTTTTTCTCATTCCTCCTCTGATGGGTTGCTTTCTTTTATTTGCTTTTCTTTTCTTTTCTTTTCTTTTTCTCTCCTCTCCTTTGTAGGCTCGATCTCCAATAAATGAAGCTCGAGAAATGGAGAGCACTGTGAGGATATGAAAATAAAAAAGTTGTTTGAGATGGGTATCAATGGAGGGGCTGAAAGGGATTGCGGCGGTCGATATATATGTTAGTGGTTGTGTTGGTTTCCAGATCATTCAACGAAGTAAGACTTTCGAGGGAAAAAAGGGAAAAAACGAATAAAGATGGCTACTGCTTTTGTAACATTCAAATTACACGCTCTTTTTGTCTTTTTTTTTTTAATTTTTTTTATTTTACTCCTCTTGCATGTTCATGATGTCACTCATACGATTAAAATGTCAAGTTCCTAAAATGATTCCAGCTGTTTTGGTCAGTCTGGTCAAATTTTAGACACATAAAGTCCATCTTCATCGGCAAAGCAGGGATGGCGCATTTCAAATTTTCAATCGCAAGAAGATGAAACAAAAGAAAGCTAAACTAACTTCATTGGAAGTCTTCAACCATCCCCACACCCTATTGCACAAGATGAAAGACCCATTCTTTTTTAGTGTTTGAGACCATGATAACAAGAATTAAGCTCGTTTCTACATGTTTTAAAAGACGATTTTCAGTACCATTTAACCAAAGATTGATTGGTGGATCAAACGCCTATTCTATGCCCTATATTGTGGTAGAAGAGACCATTCAAGATATTATTCAAGCGGCATGTAGATTTACCTGGAAAAGTCATCGTGGATCATGGACTTCTCAATGGGGGCCCACGTGGATTTGTAGTCCAGCTTGATGGGTAGACTCCCCAGATGTGGAGCCCTCACGCAAATAGGCGGAGCCCAGTGGTCATGTCTGTCCCCCCCTAATCATTGCACACCTTACAGGCAAGGTCCAGAACATTATTGATGGACGGCAACGTACAGAAGATTGTAAGTTGACCTTATGTATGTCATTTGCCCATGACTTGCAGCTATTCTTGTTCTCAAGTTTACCCGACACCTTTTTAAAAATTGTCATCTTCAAGATCAAAGAGCTCTGTCAAGTCACACTAGCTACCATCAACACTAAGGTCTAGCTACCTTCATTGTCCACTTGCATGTTGTGAGAGGTTCATCTAATGGATTGATCCCATAAGTCATAAATTCGTCCTTCAATTTGCATATAGTTCATTATGCAGGAATTGATGCAATGACCACATAGCTATTTGCTGCACTTAATTACCAGTTGGAAGCTACGATACAGGCAAACTAATGAGTTTATTGTAATTGGGAATGCAATATAGCGGTGATTCCTCAAGATACTCGAGTGGTTATCAGCTTTATGCAAACTACTTCGTCACGTCAGCATTCGAGAAGTCACAACTCGTCTTCTGGGCATCGAAAAAAATTGTACAACGCTCAAATATTTGATAAAGAATGGCTGAACCACATGGAGGCAACAAGCGAAGGAAGTGGGCTATAAGCGTGTAATGCCTCTCATAGTCATCAGCTTCAAGATGCGCACCCTCGAAACCAAAATAAGAAAAACAATGAGATCCATGTTTTCAAAATTAGACACTAGATACCCATAAAAAAATAAATAAATAAATAAACAGCCACATTGTGTTCTCTGGCACAAGAACTTCCCACTTTTTCTTTTTCCTTTTTTTTTTTTTTTTTTTTTTTTTTGGTGAAGACAGAACTTCCCAGGCTCCCACGATATAGAAACTTTTCTTGTTACGTGATTAACTAATAATCCAATTGGATATTTCAGTATGGCCAATGGGAGCTCCCCGCCATTTTGACCCAATGCAACCGACAGCCCACAAACAATGCGAACAACTTGCCTAACTGCAGCTTGACTTTTTAGCCTCCCTCAAGAACCTCAATAGTGAAAGATCAACAGCATTTGACGTTTAGCAATACAGGGGTGCCATGTTTGTTCCGCGCATCCGCTCTTCTAAAGATGACTCATAAATGTTTTGCGGCAGATCAGACAAAAAAGCCACAGGATCTTATGGTCACGAATTAAATTCACCACAAGTGACAGGTATCGAAAAGACAACATTACATCCAAAAAGAAAGTAAATCATAGGATACATATACCATGATAATAACTTTTTGACTGTCGCCATGGCTTTCAACGGTGGAAATCATTTGTGTTTGAACCTCCTCCACACATACACACTCCATTTCTCTACTTCCCAACTAAAGCTTTATTAATTTGCGTGGAAATAAGCCGTTGATAAGTTGGGTTCCAGAGAATTTAGTAATCTGAAAATCCACAAAAAAACAGCATACCGGTCCTGGGATTTAGAAAAGAGCTCATTCCTGCCGGATGGGTAACCAGCAAATTTTCCAAAGCCAACAAAAATGGAAACGGCACAAGTCAACAAAGTGGAGTCCCTTTCAATCATTTTCTTTGTCCCCAAGGTCTACAAACTTAGGAGCGCTAGTCAAAGATTATCTACCGCATTGACAAATGCATCTAGCCATTTAGGTTATCTGATACCCAATTATATTCATGTCCCCAAAATTTGTAGACCGTCTCCCTGCTCATTAGGAGAGATGTAACATATTTAAGATCACAATCATCTAACAAATACCAAAACTAAGGCTTGCGACCAGCACAAGTATTAGAATTAAGACATGTTATTTACTGCCACGTTTAAAGTGTTCTCTGATGAAACGTTCCGCATGGGCCGGATACTTGTCTCGAATATAAGCTCGCAGACATTTCTGATAAGAGAAGTCTATCCATCCCCCATCAGTTCTCACAACAAACAGACACCTCGACTGTCTAAATTGGGGGTGACGATCAACCTTCAATAAGAGAAGCAAAAAGTTTATTAGCCTTCCATAGACCAAGAGAATATGGATCAGACAATCTTAAGACTTGTACTGACAAAAAAAAAAAAAAAAAGTGCATAGAAGAAAGACAATTATAAGGGTTTATTGTTATAAAGATAGGTTATTAGCTTAGAATTGGGGTGGGTCCATCCATTAGTCATATTGAGACACGTGTTCCATCTTCTACGATGTAAAGGATCTGACGACTGAATAAACAGAGTATATGGACCTCATACAACAAAAGCAAACATAACAAGGTTACAGTTCAGGTTATAACTACTGGAAGAACTGGGGAAATGCCAGAAGAAATGTTTGAAGAACCATAAGCAGTAAAGACTGAACATATATTCATTTAGATAACTGGAATTAGAGAATTTCGTAGACTCAATTGGGTGCATAAACATTTTGTTTGTGATGCAATGGATAGGTTGGCCTAAAAGCAGACAGAAGATAAATGTGAATTTCTGCATAAATCCACAAATGAAGGAAGCTCAATGATGTAAAACCCAAGCATAACAACTGGGAACAAATATGAAAAACTTGAATAGAAGTAGTGACTCAATAAACATCTTACCATTATAGAATCAAGTCCGCATCCAATTTTATCTTCAGAGTTTGGGTGATAAGCAAGAAGCTTCTCAACAATAGCTTCCTCATCTTTGACTGTGAGACATTCCCCATCCATATACCTGGGGGCAAGAGAATCAGAAAAATAAAACAAACCTTCACAGGCCAGGCCCAACAAGTTGGCAGGAATCTTACAGAAATTCAGAAATCTCGAGTACATATGTAGATTCTTGCATAACTTCAGCCCGGATAAGGCCTCTGGTAACTTCTTAGATACAGTCAATATATTGACACACTCCTTTTACTAAAACAAGAATTGATACTTCACACACAAAAACCGTGCACAGGTAATTTGCACTAAAATAAGCTGCAGCAATTTGCTTTCACAACAATGCATAAAGCACAAGAAGCATTTAGGAACTTCACTTGGGGCCATTATGCTTGAGATTTTTTGATTCATTTTCCAAAAAGTTAGAGGGTTGACTATCAGGTCCCCACATCTCCCTTGTTTGGACAAAATAGCATTAGCAGCCAACAGAAGAAATCAGAGCATGCTTATTTAGAACCCGACCACATGTCTTGGAGGATTGTTTGGAGTAAAGCACCAAAATGCATAACTAAGAATGTCCTCATTTTCCCTCAAAGATACCACTCTCTAAAAACCAAGAACAGTGAATATGGTCTTTGTTTCCTATATTTTTGACATTTATGACAAAAGCAGTCAAAGGATCAACATGACAGGATTCTTGCGGACAACTTTTGAGCCATTGCCAAATACTCGCCCTGCTTTGCACAAAAGAAGAAGATTAAATTATCACTATGACACTAAGATGACTCAGACATCAAGGAGGAAATGGATATACCGCCTGCTAAGGACGGGTGTCAGGCCATGAGGGACCATAATTGGGTGCTCTATTGTTCCAAACTGAGTTGTAAGACATATATCCACAAAAGAGTAGGCCCACTGTTGGATCTAATGCAGGATATTGTGAATGAAAAAGCTGCTTTCGAACTGAAAGGCCTTTTAGCTAGCAGAGCGTAGTAAACGTATTACATCATCAAGGGGCTCACCAATGACAGCTGTTATTAATAGTCATGTTAGAGTTCAATAGATAATTTGCCGTGGACCTCGCCCGTAGGTTTAAGCTTCTAAATTGAATAGTCTCGAAACATGATATAAGGGCATTTATAACTATGTGGTCAAGTTGATCTCATTCATCAAATTCAAATTTTGAATTTTCAGAGTAAGCTAATTGGGTAATAATTCAACATATGATATATTCTTGGGTCTCACCCACAAACTTAAGCTTTTGAAGGGGTTCTTGACAGGCAATTCTCCACAAGTTCAAAGGCATCTCTGCCGTATCAATCCATTCCAGAAAGCATCTTAAACCCCCAGAAATTTAAGAATCCAAAACGGGTTGTGTAGGAGGATTAAGAAAATAGAAAGATGAAAAAAAAAAAAAAAGGAGGATTGAAGGTGAAATGGGTGGCTGTTGAATCTGCAGTCTACTAGATTAGACCCCCACCCCAACAACGGAAAATTAGAAAACCTTACAAGATTCGCACTTCCACCAGTGACAACCGATAACCCAATCACTCCACTCCCAAAGATGTTATAGCACCTCAAAAAAACCACCAACACACTACAAATTCGGGTCAGGTTACCTTGACGAAAATTTAAAAACTTGGCTGGAACATAAACTGAAACAAAGTGGAGAAAGCTCCATGGTATTTTAAATACAGCAACTTTTGGTAAGCCGACCCAAGTCGAACCGCACCAAGTAAGATCCAACATCGTTTCTCAAAAACGAAACTCAAGCAAACACGGAAAAGGCAAAACAAAACGGAGCTCAATTACACCAACAACTCCCCTCAACTAAGTGCTATCGAGTATTGACGTTTCCCAGTTCAATTGATACGTTATTTTAGCAGAGAAGAGACAGCAGGAGAACAGATGGAGGACCTGTTGGAGTGGAGAATTTCTTTACAGAGGGTAACGATGGGCTCGACGTCTTTCAAAATCTCCTCTTCTTTGTCTCTCCACTTCCGGTACTCGGAATCTTCCCAGGTCCCGTGCCTGGCTGGCTCCCGCGCCCTCAACACGGCATTCGTCTCCTCCGAGGAGGATGCGTCCTCGTCCAGCCGGTTCGACTCCGCCGCCGCGCACCATGGCCGGCGAAGCTGCAACGGGACTCCAAAGGCGGGACGCTGTTGCTGAAGGCGGAGGCCATGGCCATGTCGAGGGGGAAGGCGAAGACGGAGGAGCGGGGCAGCGCCCCTGAGAAGTATAGCTGCCGCCGCCATTTTTTATTTTTCTCGCTCCTTTTTTTTTTTAATTCTCGGATTTGAGTGGATACTGCTCGATTGACCGACCAAGGGTTGGAGGAGTCTCCTGTGTGGGTTAGTCAAAGCTCAGAGAAAGCGTGAAACGTGGCAGCGTACTCATTTGCCACGTTTAATGTTGGAGTTCATTACCTCGTCTCCCCAATTCCGTTAACGGAAAGAAAAGGGAGGGAAAAATGAAGGCAGGAAAGTGCACAGTGCTTCTTGCTACTGGTGCATTGGACTCTCTCGCATTTGGATTTAAAGAAGAAGCAAAAAAAAAACAAAAAGAAAAAACACGAGAAGATATGTGACTGTTCTCTTTCTCACCTAATTGGTGATAAAGTCATACTCTCTTTGACATGATTCTAGTCTGTTGCAGTTCTTGTTTTAATTTCGAATAGATAATTTTAATTCCAAAATTGAAAGGAATTAGAATTAAATCGCATTAAGTTTTGATTCGGGTTGGTTTAAATTGTCAATTTTTGTTTTAGTTTTAGTTCCATCCGACTTGAAACCTTCGCTTTGGTCCGGTATGGTTTAGTTCAATTGCTATTTTTATAAAAATAAAAAAATTATATATAAAAAACAAACAATGAATAAGTTGATTTTTTAAACACATATCTAATCTAGTAGTTATGTCTCAATCAAATCAGTGGACAAATTAAAATAGTTATCATCCAGGATGCTACCTCCTATGTTAAACGTTTGCTTAACGGCAATATTTGAAACCAAAGCTGCCACGACATGCTTGGTCATAAAAAGGAAGGATAGGAAATGTTATTCTAACACAATATCCACCACTCGAAAATATTAAAATCTTCCTCACCCTGCATCATCATAACTTGCATAACTAAAAGAAAGTGATAAATAACTATTAATTTCTTCATTTGAACTTGATGTTTTTAAAAGTTTTTGACTTTGAATTTGAAATAAAATTTGTTTTGATTTAATTAACATACATCCAAATGACCCAACTCAATTAGTTAAATCACTTTTTTGTTAGGCAACAAATGACCATATAAAGTAAAAAGAAAACTCATTATATAACTAAAAAATATGTTGTTTGATAGTATTAATTAATTTTTTTTACATTGAATCGTTATTTTAAATTTTAAAAATTATAATAAATTTTTAAATCAATAAGTTAATGCTATAATTAAAAATCATAGCTATTAAAATAATAATATAAATACTCTTAAAATAAACTAACCACTTTTTTCTTTTTTGCTATTAAAGTGGCTAATTCTTCGTCATTTTTTTTTTACATCACAATTGCAATAATAACCCAATTAATAACAACTAAATACAAAACAAGATAATATACACCTGATAAAAGGGTGTGTCATATCATTAAAAATTTTTAAAATCTCATAAATTTTTTGACAAGAAATAAAACTCTCTTCCCTTTAAAAGAAAGACTTTTACTTTAGTGTTAATAAAAGAATACAATAATTCTTTATACTTTGATTAATTATTTAACATTTCATATATTAAATTTCAAGCTATGGTGTCTACAAGAGGTGTCCCATGCTTTGGTCATATGTTTATAAGCTTGGAAAAAAAAATAAAATGCCTCTTTAATTAGTATTATTTTATTATGATAAGTTTTAAAACTTTTTGCACAAATAAATTCAAAGTATGAGACATACATTTAACATGGTAAAACTAACCATTAATAAATGATATAAAAACCTTTTACAATTCATTTAGACCTTTTGTATCGATTGAAGTATTGTCAAATCTAATTGAAAAAATTTTATTTAATAAATGATATTAAGACAAAATTGTGTAAATCATGTGATAAATATTAATAACAATCATTATCGACAATTTGGTATAATAAAATAAGTATAAAATTTTTGATGTTATTTATTATTATTATTATTATTATTATTATTATTATTATTATTTAATTCAGTTTAATGATATTTTACGTTATTTTAATCTTTTATGAAATTAGGATTTAAATTTTATAAATGCTAATAAATCTAATTTTTTTAGAAAAATTCTTATATTATTTAGTGTAACAATTATAGTTAAAAACTTATTTTATCCAATTATAAACTAATATATATTGTAATTTACTTAATTCATTTTAACAATTATATGTATATATTTAAAACTCATGCAATGTAAATATGTATAATTAATGAAAATAAAAGAATTAAATTTTTGCAAAAAAAAGAAAAAAAATAATGCTTAAAATTTAAGTCTTTTGTTTATTTTTTCTTTTAAATAAAACATAAATAAAATACATTTTTTTAACAAATATGATAATTCTCACATTGTGTGAGACTATTACTAGTATATTACTATTGTCAAAGTTAAGAGAAAGCCAGTGATTTTAAACAATTTTTTGAATAAAGATGTTTACTTGGTGGAAGGTTACTTAATTTTAGAATTTTTTTTTCTAGACTTACATAGTTAGTAATATTCAACATTAATTTAATATTTTTTGTAGGCATAATTTGATACAAAGTATTAATTCTACCAAATTATTATATTTTATAATTTATGGAAATTCAATAAAATTCAAATTATTTAAAAAATATATAACTGTGGACAAGATGTGATACATTATTAGGAGAATTATTTAGATATAGTAATTTTAAAATATTTGAAACAATTTTTTTATTAATTAAATTCATAACCTTATAAACCAAAAAGAAAAAATAATTCTTATTAATGTGAGAACTAATTAATTAACATAAATTTAACATACAACCTACTCTACTTACAAGCCTTAACTTAGTATAATAAATATATAGTTTCAAAATTAAGAGAAAATTTAGCTATTTTCTTTTTACCACATCATTAATTTTATATAACATTTACTTAATTTTAAGATTATTTTTAGCAAATTCCTATGTTTTTTAATATTTGGCTTTAACATAAAAATTAATTTATAATCTTTTTTAATAAGTAAACAAAATTAAAATTTTAACATATATATAATTAATATTTGCATATTATAAAATCAAATACACTTGAACTACATTATCGTTCTTTTGCTTCCTCTCAACTATATTTTTTAATCTTATATATCAATTTTTTTAGTTAGATAATTTTCTTTCAAGTATATGTAATTAATTATAATAATATTATTAATAAAATTTTAATTATAAATTTAATTATGATTAGTGAATTTCTTTTTTAAAAGGATATAGACTTAGATTTATTTATATATATAAGACAAAAAAAAAGATTTTATCCATAAATTTTGCCTACTTTATTAATTATACCCATCTTTTTTTTTTTTCACACGTATCACGTTTTTTCCATCAACATTATATCCTTTTTTTCATCAATCTTCCGTTATCCTTCTCACGTGACACCCCACGTAATCACCACGTATGCCAAATTTGTTGCATTAGAGTCCACCTCAGTAATTTGATAATGACGTGACAATATTTTAAAAAACTTTTAAAAATAGAAAAATTAATAAAAATTAAAAATTAATTTTGATCAACATAAAATTTTTTTTAAAAAATTAAATTTTTCTTGAAAAATAGAAACTAATTTTCATAAATTATAAAAAATGGAAAGTAATTTTAAAAATAGAAAAATTCCATATTTATTTCTATTAATAGATAAAATTCTGAAAAAATAGAACATAAATATAAAAAATTTAGAAAAAAGTCCTAAATTTTTTTGAAAAACTGTGAAAAAATTCTAAATAATAGAAATTATATTGATAAATTATGAAAATAATTTTAAAAACTTATAAAAAATAAAAATTAATTGTTAACAAAGTATTAAAAATAAAAATTATTTTTAAAAAATTATGACATTCACCCATCATCATCGATTCCAGCACAATTATCTATTTGACGGACGCTCTCTACTCTTCCTCCCTCCCACAATACCTATGGTAAGACCGGCGCCACCTCCTCCTGTCGCTACGACTTTTTTTTTTTTTTTAATTTAAATTTTCAAAATTAATTTAAAATTTTATTTTATTTTTTGAAATTAATTCTTAAATTTTCAGAATTTTTTAAAATTAAATTAAATTTTTTAATTTTTAAAATATTTTTTATGTTTAAATTTTTTTAAAAAATGTATTATCTCGTTAACACAAAATTACTGATATGATCTCTAAATAACCAAAATTAACATGTGTGGCAATTATATAGACTATTATGTGATAAGAATAACGAAGAACTAATAAAAAATAATGTAAAATTTTGATATAAAGTTATAATAAATATAATTAAAAAATATACTATAAATATAATTAATAAAGAGCGAAATGTTTTTTTTATTATTGGGCCTATAAACAAAGATATGCGCACAACTTTGCATTGTTGAGCTAGTCAATAATTACCAGAGACCATTGATTCCTATTTGTTAAAGCAAGATGATCAACTAAATGACACTCTAGCCCATTTGTCTTTTTTTTTTTCTTTTTTTTCTTTTTTTGATATAGAAGGAAAAGAAAAATTAAAACTCCAATCATATATGCTGGTAGCAATGTTCCTAAGCTTGGAGAAGGGGACATCCGAACCTAAAATTCGATGGCTACTTCGTTAACAAGTCTTAGATTAGTAAGAAAATCTATATAATTTTTTTTTTTTTTTTAAAGATGTGTGTGTCAGAGATGACAAATTCAACAAGCAGGAATCCCAGAGAAGAATGTTAATGAAAATCAAGTTTAATGACTTGCCGTGAGTGAGTTAGCAAATATGTAATCCGAATATACTACCGAGATTTCGTGGAAGAAATGGAAAGATCAGATTTGTTTATAGTCTACGAGGAATAAGTCTCAGTTTAGTCTTGGAATTTTGTAGATTTTTTCTACTTGTATAACCTTAATTCTTCCGAGAAAACAATTCCATTCAAATGTCCTTCAAAATCCAAGAAAAAAGAGAATAGTTATAATAAATAAATAAATAAATAAAAGAAAAAAAGAAAAAGAAAAATAAAGCTCACCGACATCGCCGGAGAAACACAAAAGGAAAAAAAAAAAAAAGAAAGAAAAAAAAGGAGACAGCGTAACTACAAAAAGCCAAATGAAATACGATCTCATGTCCCGTCTTTGAACATATCTCCAGGTCGAAGGAGGAACGCCAACGGCTAACGTATTTTGGGCAACCGTAAGTCTACGTTGCACTGCGAAACGGAACATATAATAAGGATATAAGGATCTTTCGAGACTGCAAATCTGGACCGTTTATTCTCTCTGATCTGCGTGGATGGGCCAGTCAACCTCCACGTTGGCAGTCCCGAGCCGCCGTGAATCCAACCAGAGCCACCGTTACAAGGCCAAACCAACGCTCTCCGCCGCTCCGATTCAAGCTGAAGAATGGAACGACTGGGAATTCGTTGGTGGAGCGCGTGACTTGACCTTGGATCTACCCGACGAGTGCCTAGCTTGTATTTTCCAGTCGCTCGGCTCCGGCGACCGCAAACGATGCTCTCTGGTGTGCCGCCGGTGGCGGAGGATAGAGGGACAGAGCCGTCAACGGCTGTCTCTCAACGCGCTGGCAGATCTCCTCCCTTTGATTCCTTCTCTGTTCTCTCGATTTGATGCAGTCACCAAGCTCGCCCTTAAATGCGACCGTAAATCCGTTAGCGTCGGCGACGACGCGCTCATATCCATATCATTTCGGTGCAGGAACCTCACGCGCCTCAAGCTCCGCGCTTGCCGCGAGCTCACCGACTCCGGCATGGCAGCTTTTGCTAAGAATTGTAAAGCACTGAAGAAGCTTTCTTGTGGATCCTGCACTTTTGGTGCCAAAGGCCTGAATGCGGTGCTCGAAAACTGTGCATCTCTGGAAGAGTTGTCGGTGAAGCGGCTGCGCGGAATCACCAATGCGGCGGAGCCGATTGGACCTGGAATGGCCGCATCTTCGCTCAAAACGATATGCTTAAAAGAGCTTTACAATGGACAGTGTTTTGGTCCGCTTATAAGCGGGTCAAAGAATCTAAGGACTTTGAAACTTTTTAGGTGCTCTGGTGATTGGGACAGGCTTCTTCAAGTGATTGGGGATCGGGTCACGGGTATGATGGAGATCCATCTCGAGAGGATTCAGGTCGGCGACGTTGGCCTTGCGGCAATCTCTAATTGTGCGGATCTGGAGATTTTGCACCTCCTCAAAACACCAGACTGCAGCGATATAGGCCTCATCTCCGTCGCCGAGCGCTGCAAGCTCTTGAGGAAGCTTCATATCGATGGATGGAAGGCTAACCGAATAGGAGATGAAGGGCTAATGGCTGTCTCCAAGAATTGCCGTAATTTGCAGGAACTGGTTCTCATTGGTGTCAATCCGACAAAGTCTAGCCTAGAAATGTTGGCTTCCAATTGCCAGAATTTAGAACGTTTGGCATTGTGTAGCAGCGACACTGTTGGTGATGTTGAGATGTTCTGTATTGCAGCCAAGTGTGTGGCATTAAAAAAGCTTTGCATCAAAAGTTGCCCCGTCTCGGATCATGGAATGGAAGGGCTTGCTAGTGGATGCCCAAATTTGGTTAAAGTGAAGGTGAAGAAGTGCAGGGGTGTAACCGTTGCAGGTGCAAATTGGTTAAGAGCAGCCAGGGGATCACTGGCAGTGAACTTGGATAGCTGTGAACCCGAGCTTCGTGATGGTGGGGCACAGGATAATGCAGGTGAATTGCCTCCAGCAGTAAATCAAATGGTGGACCAGAATATTCCATCGAGCAGTGCCACAAGATCGATGTCTTTCAAGACGAGGTTAGGGATTGGGAGGGGTTTAGTAGCTTGCTCGTTGAGAAGGTGGTCCAGTGGTATTAGTAGTTCAAGAAGCTAATATCGGTGGAGAACCTAATCAGACGAAGGACTCAAAACAAGATTGCAGAACCGAAAAAAAATGTGGCTTCTGGTTAGGGTTCTGTTTACATTATTTTGCATTTGTATTATTTATTCTCCCCTTTATGTACTTAATTTGATTCTGTGTGCTTCTTGTTGCCTTTCCCTTTGAATCTTCACTGTCAAAAACTTAATTTGATTCTGTGTGCTTCTTGTTGCCTTTCCCTTTGAATCTTCACTGTCAAAAAAGTAGTGGTTTATGCTTTCCCATATTTTCATTGTCGTTCTATTCGATATCGTGTTTCTTTGGTAGTTGCTGTAATGTTGGAACAGTGATGTGGCATTGTATAACTATTATAGGTTTGCAGTCTTTCATATTTATTTTACCTTGTAACTTCTGTTAAAAGATGTTAAGCATATTAAGGAGGCTTTTATGGTTTTAGACTTGGGAAAATGAACTCCTACAATGGAATTCAACTTGTTAATTGCCCTTTATTTTATTCATTTCAATGTGAATTATATCCAGTTATGTAACACTATTGTATGATGTCTGTCACTCTAAGCTTGATTTGTTTCTCAGGTTCTTTGCTGCATTATTAAAAGCTTCTTGTTTTGGCAAGAATCTACTTTTTCCAGCTGGTGATGGGCACGTCTATCCATCTCGGTTGATACAGTTACTGGAAATAAGTTTGTTGAAACTTCATTCTTTGTAGACAATTGATATTTGTTTGCTTATTTTCATATTATTATTAATCAGATCAATAGGTAGTTTATTTTGGTTTTACAAATTGACCAGCTCTTTTTCTCTCGGGCTAGGTATAGTATTCACACATGCTGTTTCAGATGCTTGTGCATGTGCTGTTCACAAACAAAAACTTTAGTAGAATAAAGCATACTTTTGTGTTTGATTCTGAAGATTCCTAGTGTGAAATTTTTTAGCATCTAATCTGGAGCATACAAACTCTTAGCTTAGTTTCATTTACAAGAAATATTTATAATTTTACTTGTCACGCTCTTTTTAGTTATTAATGGGCACAGAATTCTGAACTGTTACCTGGAGTAGTTGATACGTGTGCCCCATGTTCCATTCTGTCTGCTTTGGCTACACATAGGTTAACAGTCTATTAGGTTAGATGGCCTAATGTGGGTTTCATCCTACAGTCTGATGTATATAGTGTAGTAAATGGATGGTGATATTTCCAGCATAAGTTAAAAGTATAAGAAGGAAGCTCTGCTCTGGTGTTATTATTTGAGTTAGCATAAATCGGCTTTTGCTTGATGGCTTCTTCTCAATTAAGGCAGTCATCACAGGGCTGCAATGCTGATGCTTGTTGGCCTCTCTGTCTACCTCTTACTGTTGTTAACGAGAAAAAGGTATAGTTTGAGTTTGTTAATATTCCTCTCTGGTGTTCCTTTGTAGTTGGCTTGCTTCAAGATTAAAATTTGTATATTTTTTACTTTAAAGTTAACTTCTATGCAAGTAGGGAGGTTCTTGCAACCTCAAGTGCAACCTAAAGCATAGTTTATCCATGTTGTACCACAACACTTGGCCATTTTGTGCTGCATGCCTGACAGCAACTCCGAGTTTCATGAAAGTAGATTGCTTTGATTATTCTTGTATTGTGTGTTCTTTTTTTTTTTTTTTTTTAAAAAATTAATATGCGCTGATCTTATACTGCAATTGAGCTGTTAAATTATGATTTTGGTTTTAGAGAGTAAATATTCTCTTCTTGTTGCCTGCAACACAATCAATTCTAAACAAGCATGTTTATTAATTGCTTCATTAGTCATTTCAGCCAGTGATGAAATCTAATTTTAAATGCTTGATTTTGAGTGTTACAATAAGATACTTTTACTTCACATCAGTGAAGTTGATACCTTCAGTGCAGGTCATTGAAGCTGTAAATACGTGTAGCAAGGCAGAATGTGTTTCCTGAGCCTGACGTGAAGAGATAAGCGTTTTGAATTTAAGTCTGGACGGGTTTTTTAGTGGCTATCGTGAAAAATAGAAGGAAAGTGAAAGACCCCCTTTTTTTTTATGGGCCAGGCAATGCTAGTGAAAATTTCCTTGTTTGAGGGGTTGATTAAGCTATCCAGTGGTGTAAAGTTTAAATTCTCTGGTACAGTTTGGTCACCTAACGCCTACTTTTATGACAATGTCAAGGAAACTGGCATCTACTCGGTGGGTATAGCTTATTGGATTGGGTAGGAGGGCAGTATCATTCGGCTAAGTTTTCTTGTTAGGCAGGCAGCGCATCTGTCTTGCTTTGAGGTCCATCTCCCTTTGTCATTTCCTTGTCCTTTAGTTTTCGGTTTTCGGTTTGTTGAGGCAAGGAGGTCGAGTCGGTAGGGCTTTTCTGATTTCTCGAGCAGGATAATTGACTCCGGATTTTTCCCTTCTCCTTTTCTTTAGTCCTTGTCTGTGTAAACATCTGTTCGATTATACAACCGTATCGCTTGTCACTGAATCGGACGATCATGGTGCTTATTTGGCATGTGCACATGTTAGGTCACAATCATTTGTGTTTTTAGACATTCCTCGACGCTGCAAATGACATGGAAGCATATGCCTTGAAGCAACTAACTTGTAAGCTAACTTGATCCTAGTACCGAATTCTGTTACTAATCTAGTTTCAGCGAAGAAGAGTGCAAGCATGAATCTAAATGTGAAAACAGCAATTGAGATGGGAAATACATACCCTGAAGCAACTATCAAAAAAAATTTAAAAAAAAAAAAATCTACTAATGTTCTCCGCATCCTAAAGTGCTTTTCAGAAACCTATTAAATAAACTAGGAATACCTTACGTTGATGGTTCCATGACCCGGGCAAGCTCACGCACTTGCAATATATATATATAAATGAACATTCAAAGATCGTAATTGTAAGTTTATCATGTCACAGTATGACAATGCCTACCTTTTAATGTTTTAAAGCATTAAAGCTCATCCAACGCTCGTTCACATGAGCAGGACCTGTTGGAAATTTAATTGAATGCTTGCTGTCAACTTACCTTCTTTTCTTTCTTGGTTTCTGGATTTCTGTGCAATATTATCTGACTCAGAATTGTACTGTTTGTGATGGCACCAAGTGCAGAGCCCAGAACAACTAGAGAACAATTAAGGGCAGCAACCAAATGAATGGAAAGATAAATAACATGCAAAGCAATGAAAAAGGAAAAAAGGGGCCAGTAACTTTCATTGCTTTGCATTGAATTGGTCAAAAGACCCACTGGCTAACAGTTCTGAAACAGGAAAGAAAAAATTGACAAGGATACCACCTAACAGGAAAACAAACAAGCGAAATAAAAAAAAGAGGAGTCAATTTTGATTGATAACACAATTCAAATACATACATTTCTACTTTCTGAAAGGGATAACTCACCAATAGACCCACCAACGCTCATAAAGCATGTTAGAAAGCTGACTTCCCCAGTACTTTTGTTCTGCGCAAAGGATGACTTTCAATTACTATCCCCAGGATAAAAGCCATAATCATTTTATTTCCCTCATCTCATGACGAAAAAATGGTCGTATAAATCCTATAATCAAAGAGAATCCGCCCCCTCAGAAGGGTAGCATCTCTCTGTTGTCAGTAGATATTTGTTTATTAACTCTGACAAATAGAATTGCAACTACTTATAATGATCCAGGGACAAATTGTACATTTAGATTTTGGACAGTGTGAAATATAACCTATCTGCAGGGAGTGATGTAATAGCTAAAATTATTTCATATCGATGTTTTAACAGATGGTTCACCTAGGGAGTTTCCTCCAATTAATAGGAGAAAGGAGCGGCCATATCCCAACATACAAAAAAGTTCTTCCATATTTCTGGAATCCCACCAAAGAGAAAAATTGCAATGCTGAGATGCCTGCAATGGATCTTCCCCTGGAGTAGGCCAGATACAAACACATGAAAGAATAAAAAAAAAAATGAAGAAAGCATCTTGAACATTTGGTTGCACATATGCAATCATGTTATTATGGCTTTGAAGGCAATGAGAAGATGAATCCAAAGATAGCCTAGATAGTATAAAAGCTACTTACATATAGAGCTTCAAAAAGAAGAGGATCAATTTGACCAGCTAAAACAGTTGGTCTAACAGCACAATATCTGAAATGATGTATAAAGGAAAGCATTGGCTAAATTCATAATTACAATTCTTGAAATTAAAAATTTTGAAATATTGGGCAGGCAGGATACATTAAAGGCCTGATCCATGTCATTGTAACCCATAGGTTGAGAATAGTCATAGATGATAGCAACTAAAATTATTGTTGCAAGGCACTCATTAGAAACAGTCATGAAAATAGTAACTTTCACATTTAATTGGTCAAAAGACCCACTGAAACTGGAGCTAACAGTACTTGACATAAGCTTAGCACAGGAAAATCCAAGTTCAGTGTGCACCTGTACAAACAATATAAATTGATTAGTCAACTTGATCACAATAAACTTATTTGATAACAAAAACTGATCTTGCCGAGTCCACTGAAAATGAAGAACAATGCAATGGAATATAGTAATTCTGCCTCATGTCTCACGCATCTTCCCCAGCCCTTGAATTAATAAAATTTGTGCAAAAACAAAAGACAGAGGACGGCAGAAGACATTTTGAGGCATAAAACACCGATCCATTGAAAGGAAATAACCAGCATTTTGATACCTAGATGATTAGTTTTTGTTCCTTGAAATTTATACCAACTAGTTTCTGCACCCAAAATTCAGCTAAGCGAGGTAAAACTCTAGTTACCGAACCAGACCATGTAATTTGTTTCACGTCACAAACATTTATCTGTTGAAAAGAGCATCAACACAGTTCAACAAACATAATCATCCATTAAAGTCGGCTAATAAGGTTCAATTGATTACTACAATGAATTCAAATTCATTAATCTGACCAATGCCAATGATGGAAGGTGGCTACTCCAAGCTGCAATCCATGCCCGCTTAGAAAATAAAATTAGACTCCAGATGCAGGAGTCAATCATTGACTTGTGCTTTACCCGAACTAATCATAATGGAGTCTCTTGTTATAATTAGAAAAAAAAACAAAAACACACAGAGAGAAAGAGAGAGAACCTTGAATCAAGAGAAAAGCCAATTCGCCATAAGCCGAGAAGGGGAGGCCTTTGTGAAGACAATAGGCTAGGGCTATTGTATAGCCGACGACTTCATTATCTGTTTCCCCCCCCCCCAAAAAAAAAGAAAAAATCAAATGGCAATTAAAAATTAAATCCTAACCTTTAAATAAATAAAATACGATTACGAGTATAAGCATAAGAACGAAGCGGACAATTTAGTGATGATGATACAGATCCAGGGGGACGGAGAGGGATAAGAGAGGAAAAAGACCTGAGGGAGTTTGACGGCGGTGGAGGCGGCGACGACGACGGCATAGCCTGTCTGGGAAATTGCCGTCTCGCGGAGATCCGATTGCGCAGCTCAACTCCATCCCCCAAAACCTCCATTCTTTTTCTTTCTCCTTCTTCTGCGCACTGCTTCTGCTTCTTCTCCTTAATCAACCCCTACGACGCCGTCCAAGAAGAAAGAGAAAGATGAGAGACGAGATTATTTTTTGTTTTAAAAGTTTTTTCCTTTTTTTCTTTTCTTTTTTCTTTTTTTTTTTTTTGGGTTTTTTTGATCGAATGGTTTGTTTTAAAAGGTTTTTCGACGAAGTTGATTGATCAATAGTTGGGCCGGGCCACCCATTAAAGGCCCAACCGACGTGACCTTCAAAAGGGACGCAGCCTATACCGTGAAGGGGTTGGAGCTGAAAGTCACAATTCTATGAATTGAATCACAATTGACCAAAGTTTAATAATCCTTTGTTTTACCCCTCGCAAGTCCCCACCAGAGTTTAGACTTAATTAATATATATATATATATATATATATAGATATGGATGGCCATGAAGTTTATCGGAGCAAGATCAGTCTGTGTTTGGAATTCGAATCTTTCTTTAGTTTAGTGTTTTTTTTGGTTTCTTTTTTAAATTCATTGATTGTGCCAAAACCATTATTCCTCGATTCATTTCTTGTGTCATTATATTGTACCGCGGATGCCCATATCTTCACGTTACCTGCTAGCTAAGCTTGTGCAATTTTCCTCTCTTCTTTGTTTCACATCGTTCGAATTCTAGATCCAGGCTGTTACACAATCTTTTCCTATAAGATTTTCCAATCCAAGTTTCATTCACGCCAAGGAATTGAGACAACAAAAAGGCAGGCAATCAAGGATTTTATGGATGTAGAGTCAAAAATCTATTTTTCTTATTACCCGGGCCTCTCCATAAATGCATGGGTTTACTTTCCTACGCCTATTCCCCCAGAGTTTTGACAATTTCTATATGGGGGATAAAGGTTTACTTTCTTATCATATGCATTGTTAATTAACAATTTGGTTAAATAACTCGTGAGGTGTCTTAATTATTCACCTTAACTCTCCCCCAACGAACTCTTTTTTTTTTTTTTTTCCTGCTAATTTAGATAATTTACGTGACACCCAGCACTCTAATGAATGAATTGTTAGCCGATAATATATATATATATATATATATATATATATATATTTTTTTTTTTTTAATTTTTATTTTTATTTTTTTAAAAACCCATTATGAGGAGAAATGCAATAACATCTAGAGTTATGCTTACTTGTAACATGGGAGATGTATTGCTTCAATAATAATTCCAATGTTGTACTTGAATGTTCTAACGTATTAATTACAGCTGAATGGTCCAGGGTGATGCAAATGTTGACATTTGCGGCAGGCTGAAGAACTCCACTATATTATTTGTCTCTTAAAAAGAATATCAGATTTCCTTAAGAGATACAGCTGTTTTTTGGATGTTTGACCAAAAATATGTGCTTGAAGACTTCGGACTTTCTCGCCATGATAGTTTTGGTTCTCTCCTTCTGTTTTTTCTCTTTCATATTTCTCAGCGCATGGACTTTTCTCAAGGTCCACTTGCTGTAGGCATCAATGTCCACGCATCCTCCCAGTGCCATATTCTTGATATACTTGCAAGTTGGGGATGCCCAAAATAAAAAAATAAAAAAATAAAAATATATTTAATATCAAAGGGATTGAATAACAATATTTGGAGAGTAATAACTTGTTATCAATAATAAAATATTAAAAAAATTGCCATTTTATCATTCTGTTAATTTTTGTCTGTAATTACATGACGATGGTATTTGAATATTTACAGTAAAATATTCTCCATCAATTAATATTAAGTATTACTTTTTTTTTTTTTTTTGTTCTCGTATGGCTTCTAAAAGCACATTCTCTTATATTGGTGCGATACTCGGCGTTTTTACTCTCAGATAACTTCCGACAGCGCCGAAATGTGTTTGAAGCCGACTATAATTCAAAATGGGGAATGATGATAATGGTCCGCCATCGCCGTGTGTGATTTGCCAAATAAACTAATAGGAAGCAAATTTCAAAATAAATAAATAAATAAATAAAAAGAAGGAAAAGAAAAGAAAAGGTAATGGAAGGATAAGGGAGGGAGGGAAGGGGGGGGGGTGGCCAGGACGAAGAAGAGAGAATCCCATGTGACTCGTCGAGGCATGAGACTTTTAACGCAGCTAGTGGCGGTAGTGCCCGGTTAAAGACGAACCCGCTTGGGGCCCACCACCACCACCACCACCGTATACTCACTCCAATATATTGACTTTTTGTCTTCTTTTTTTTTTTTTGGGTTTAATTTATATAATTTATGGCATTAAAAGGCGTTGCTGGTCAACTCTTCCTCACTGTCTCCAACAAGCCTCTTCTTGGATCTTTCTCTCTTTCGCACGGATTTCATCGATCCAATCCAACGGCTCGTACTGCAACCTTTTGACCTTGTTCCCGAAAATCCTCTCCTCTTTAATATTTTCATCATTTCTACAAGGTCTACACGTGGGCCCCGGTTCAAGTAGGTCAATGTTTCTTACGATAAATAATACCACGTGGTGGCAACCCATCTGATCGTCGCTTTGACGGCAAGGGATGCGGAAACGGAACCGACAGGCCTGTAAAACGGCTCAGGTTGAGAGGCAAAAACAAAAACAAGGTAAAAAAAAAAAAGAAAAGAAAAGAAAAGATAAGAGGGCTGGGCCACCAGTTTGACTCGAATTCTCTCTGCGCCTGGTGCATTTTATCACATCTTTCTTTCATATTCGTCTTTAATTTGCTTTTTGTGCTCCTCATTGTTTTCTTCCCTGTTTCGTGTTCCGTTGAGTGGAATCTATTCTCTCCTATTATAGTTCTTAAAGAGCCCTATATTATTTGCAACTTCAACTACATAACCCTCTTTTGCTATAGCTCTCTGTCCATCTATAGAGATCTCTGTGTTGTATGTTTTGAAAGAGATGGCTGTGGAGCTGATGATGGGGTTTTCTGGTGATGGTTTCGCAGCAAAACTACAAGAATCTGCCGTGAGTGAAGCCGCAACCGCCGGCATCCAGAGCGTTGAAGAGGTCATAAAACTGCTCAAAAAGCAGCACCCATATTGCCAAGATTTGCCATCCTCTTCAGGCTCCAATCCTGGAAACAATAATATCGAGGCTGTCACAGATGTTGCTGTTAACAACTTTAAAAAGGTCATTTCTTTGCTGGGTCGGGCTACAAGAATTGGCCACGCCCGCTTTAGAAGGGCCCCTGTGGCCTCTCCTCCTCAATTGCTGCCGCCGCCGCCGCCGCCGCACCAACTACAACAAGAGGAGCAACCAGAACAGAAAGAGCAAGCTCAAGAGCGCGCAGAGCCTGTCTCTGCTTTTAGGGTCTATCATCCTACGCCTGTTCATCGTCTCCCGCCCCTGCCGTACAATAACCCCCAGCAACAAAAGCCTTCCGGTCCCAAAAATGGGATTTCCGAGAGAAATGAAGGGCCTGCCGCGATCAGTTTTTCTAATTCCCCATCAATTTCCGCTGCCACTTCCTTCATGTCTTCTTTAACAGGGGAAACAAGTGTACATCGTTCAATGTCCTCTGGTTTTCAGTTTACTCATCCCCGACCTGTCTCATCTTCTGGAAGACCACCTCTTTCCTCTTCTTCACTCAAGAGAAAGTGTAATTCCATGGATGGTGCCGCTCTCAAGTGTGGATCTTCTTCTGGTCACTGCCATTGCTCCCGGAAAAGGTTCGTCCTCTGAAGTGTTTAGTTATTATCAAATTCTTGTTTTTGGTTTGATCAAGCCTGGAAGTTTACTTGTAAAAGTTGATTGTTTTGACTTCAACTGTGTTGATTGAATGGAGCAGGAGGACTAGAGTGAAAAGGGTGGTTAAGGTGCCTGCAATCAGTAACAAGATTGCTGATATTCCTCCTGATGAGTATTCCTGGAGAAAGTATGGCCAAAAGCCCATCAAAGGTTCCCCTCATCCAAGGTGCTTACTTTTGCCATCTATGCTTTGTTAATTTCCTTCTTGTTCCATCATTGCTGTTTGCAATCTTTTGGACTCTTGTTCATTATCAACTGAATCGATGAAGAATTTATTGGTCTAGTCGGTGCAATCAGTTTGTGAGATCACTGATTTTGCTTGTTATTGTTTCGATCTCTCAGGGGGTACTATAAATGCAGTAGCGTGAGGGGCTGCCCTGCGCGCAAACATGTAGAGCGTGCAGTGGATGATCCAATGATGCTGATTGTTACCTATGAAGGCGAACACAATCACTCCATCTCCGTCGCTGATGGCGCTACTCCTCCAATTCTTGAATCTTCTTAGTCAACTCATCTAATGTCTCGGAGTAGAGTTTTTCCAAGTTCAATCACAACCCGTTCAAGTCACAGGTTTGGTGGTGCAGGTGCTCCAATGGTCAACGCCAGTGGGCTTAATAGGATTCCCTTTGTTTTTGGCCTTTGTTTCCGTTGGAGGAAAGCCTTTTGTCTAGAAAATGAAATGATAAACAGAAAATTGATAATTGCGTAGAAACTGTGGATTTGGTGGAAGTTGAATCATGCTAGTAGTGGGGTTTTTATTATTTTATATAAATTTATATATATATAAATTTGTTTTTTCTTCTATTGTCACGGTGGATCTTCCACGGTTGCCCACTTTATTTTGTTCCGAAATCCACTCATGTCATGTTAGGTGCATTTTTTATGGGTGAATTTAGGGGTCAATGCGATCGATAAGAATATTACTATATATATATATATATATATTTTTTTTTTCAGATTTATGTATAAAACATCGCAAAGTCAAAGAGGCCGGTTGTGGTTTTGATGAGCTGGTCCCCTGCCCCATTATCATTTTCAATGTGTTTGAATTTCGGGTGGTTTCTGAATAGGATGGGCATTTTAGCTTTGGGTGAAATATTGTTCTGGACTGCAAATCCATTTTCTAGGTATACCGACGTTTAAGAACTAAACCATTTTCTAGCTTTGATTCACACACACACACACACAAAAGGAACAGGGGTTTGGTTATAGCCCAGAGAGATAATAAATCTAAGGCTCCATTCTGTCTGCTAATAGAAAGTTCAAGCTCCAGGGCCTCCTCCATTCCTCGTTATTCCATCAATCAATTGACAGCTCGAGATCACGTATGAGCCATTCCAAAACAATTCGGAAATTGACACAGCTGAGAAACCCAACCGGACCGGGGTCATGCCTCGGAAACCCATGACACCTCTTATTGTTTTAACAAATGAAGCCTAAAAAAAATTCCAGAAATGATGCCAAGAAAAATGTACCCCAGGGGGGGCAAAAAGGAGGGCCAAGATGATCCCCTGCATGCACAAGCCTAGCGAAAGCCCTTGTAGAGTCGAAGCAACTGTTAGACCCAATTTGGAAGTAGATAGCCACCGTATCAATAGTTGAGGTCACGAAAGTGTGTTGCACTGTAGGTTTGATCTTAATGCCCAAAATGCAGCCTAAGAACTTTGGCAATCGGGCAATCGGGTACACGTTACTGGGTTTGAAGCAGTGAGACGATGAGCCCAAGCAGCAGAGCAAGAACAAGCCCATACAGATAGTCCAATCACGACGCCCCAGCTCGGACTTGAAGATCTGGAAAAGAGGGAAAAAACTTATTAAAAAAAAAAAAAAACTCTGCCATTGCAATAAAGAATTTGCTAGAATCGTCTAGGTTAGTTACTTGAAAAGAGATATCCTAATCAAATTCCCAATGATGGGGTAATTCCTTCCAACATACAACTGCAGCCACCCGAATCTGAGATTAGATAGAAGCCTTGGTGGCTTTTGTAATGCCAGGCTGAGACGCCAATGGATCCTAACGACGCTGAGATGACGGAGAGGGAAGCCGTGGCCGCCGTCCCGCCCCAACAAGACCGAAACGACGCCGCGAGAGAGTTACTGGTATTTGCCCGCCTGCTCATCAACCAAGGACAACCTTCTCAGGCTCTCCAAGCGGTGATTATTATCCTTTAGTCGTCTCTATCAATCTCTATTCTATTTTTTTTCCCCTTCTCCTTTTGTTTTGTTTTTTTTTTTTTTGGCATAATATGGGTTGTATTTTTTTCCCCAGAAACTAATATTAACGCAAAAAAGGTAATTGATTAGTTTTTTTTTTTTGGGTTAGACAAATTGATTAGTTTCTTTGATAATAATGAATTTAACCTTTTTCTCGTTTATTTTTTTCTTTTCTCGGTTTCTTGTACGGATCAGTTGGTGAATTCATATAACATAGACTTGGTCGCCGATCAGCCTGTCGAATGGTACTCAGACCCTAGGGACATATAGAAATGAGTTCAATTTTCAATGTCTTAGCCCCAAACACTAAAAGAAGAATGTACGGTTTGAACACGGAAAAATAGTAAAATTCTCTATAATGTGGACGAATGATTGATTTGGTTTGGTTTGATAAGAAGCATTGGTAACTGAGGAGAAGGGTAAAAGAAAGGGATGTATGGGCAGTTACTACTTATCAGAATTCAGTATAGACTTTAGGTTCAAGTACTTAGCCAATGATTTGGACAGGTGGTGATGGCAATGCGGACACAAGGCGGGGACGAGGCTGTGTTTCAATCCCTGCATCGTGCACGAGAGCTTTACAGAAACAGACTGCGAGAGAATACTGCTGTTGATCAGCTGGCTGCTTTGTTTGCCGAGTGTGCAATTGCTGAAGCCCAGCCTCTGGGAAATGATCCCATGCCAGCTGCTCTAGGCAGTTCATCAGCTATAGATGTTAATGAAAACTCTATACTTGCAGAAACAGGAAGGATGCAAATTGTGTTGGATGCATTCTCTGATGGGAGCAGCTTCATCTGTCTACAATGTGGCGGTCTTGTCAGTAACCATCGTAAAGACGAACACTATGCATTCTGGTGTAGCAAACTCTGATGTGCAGGCGTATGGAATGGGGATTGGCCCCTTTGTTGATATAGCAAGCTTCCAACACTTTTTCAATTCAGCTTACTGTTGTCCTACTTCTACTGCATTTGACTACATGATTGTTCTTCATCACCCAATATGCCAGATGTGGTCAGAACAACTTTCATATGCCCAATTTATGATTGGGGGGAAGAGAGGTGGATGGCTGAAGTTTGTTCCCCTCTATGAGTGGTTATACTAAGTCCACACTGTTGTAGCGGTTAAATCATCATATAAATTATAGTGATGTGAGTGATAACAGCATTTTGTGGATCAGATCATTGTAATCTGTTGTAGAACAGAGTCCTCCTGGAAGGCATGGCTCTATAAACCTTCTTATTATTCCTGCTTTTTTTAATTCGAGGTTTCTTGGCTCATCTGAGTGAAAGGAAGGCTTTTGACAAGTGATAGAAAATTGTGTTCCGGATGTACAAGAAATGATTATCCATATGCATATTGAAAACTTTCTTCATTGCCTCGCGGAAGGTCTGTGCTCATCGATACTACACAATTGTACACGTCAAGGCACGGTGAGTGGAAGTGTTACTTTTCCCGCCCCAATGATTCGTTGCCCTCAATTTCCGTTCATTGTACTTTACTACACTTGTACATTCTAATATCTTTAATCAGGGCCTTCATATCATTGGAAGACGACCCATTTTCCTGAACTGCCTTCTCGGCTAATTTCGCCAAGCGATTTGCTCCTCTTCTCATCTCCTTTGATTCCTGTGTATCATCCATCACCGTTTTCACAGCCTTCTCAATCTGGTGTCTGCTTGTTATCGGTGATTCCTCAGTTGCCCACACTTTCCAAGTCTCATTGCCAACTGGGACTCCAACTTTAAGCACTTGGGTTATCAGCTTCTCATTGTAAAATTGCTCCGCGAAAATGGGCCAGGTGACCAAGGGCAACCCAGCACACAGCCCTTCTAGAATGGAATTCCACCCACAGTGAGTTAAAAACCCTCCAATTGCTGGATGCTCGAGTATCAGAACCTGCGGAGCCCACCCCTTTAAAATCAGGCCTTTGCCACTTCTCCCAATTCTGTCTTCAAACCCCTTGGGAACCCACCATTCCTGCTGCTGATCGTTGTTATTTTTGTTGTCAATGTCATCGTCAGACTCCAGAACTTTCCCAATGTCATCGTCAGACTCCAGAACTTTCCCAACGACCCAAATGAATGAATGGCCGGAATCTTCAAGTGCACTGCCAATCTCTGATGTTTGACTCTTGCTGAATCTGGTCAGGCTTCCAAAACAGATGTAGAGAACGGAGTTGGGCTTCTTGGAATCAAGCCAACTCAAGCAGCTGTGTCTGCAGACTGATGTTTGGTTCCCTCTTTCGATTTTATCTTCAGCATCTCGATTGAACAGAGATACAGGACCCAGGTGCCATGCCTTTATTCCCGTGGCTTTTGTGAAATGATCGGCATAGGCTGGCTCCAACTCATAGTAGCTGTTCATTAGCACTCCAAAGCTTTTCCTTTCAGCCTCCTTAAGTGTCTCAAACAAAGCTGAGAATTCAGTTTTGGCTTTAACAATATCAGGCAGTTGCGATCTAGTGAGTCTTACTTCGTCGGGCAGGCCTGGGACAACAAAGCATTCTGTCTCAGAGGTAACATCATTGTGCGGTTGATAACGATCAATGCTGTTAGCTACGCAGAGATTGAAGAATCCGCTGCCGCTAAAGGCAAGCCTCGGAATTCCAAGTTCACTGGCCACTTCAACGGTCCATGGGAAAAGATAATCCGATGCAATGCAGTCGGGGCGATGCCTCAAGAATAGGTCTGTAATTTGGGGCTGGAGCAAACCTATGCCATGAAAGAGTTTCTTGGTGGATTCTGGGGTGGGTGCGGAGGATACATTTTCGCAACCTTCGGGCAGGCCAGCCTCTTTGTAAGGAAAAGGGAGAGTTTCCAGGGAAATCCTACGACCAGATTTGATGTCCCGATTGATGGCATTCTTGAAGCCAATGGCGTTAGATGCGGTGGTGATTATGGTGACTTCAACGTCGTTGGCAGCAAACAGCCTAGCCATGTCTACCATTGGCATCATGTGGCCTGGTGCCATGTAAGGCAGGAACATCACATGAATTTGTTTTTCTCTTGATTCCATGAATGATTCTAATTTCTAAATGGAGATAGAGAGAAAGGGAGCTTAATTTGTCGTGGAGCATATTGATAGAGATTCGGCACCTAATAGTTGTTGGTGCAAAGATATCTGATTGAGAAAGTCGCGTTGAAATACGGTGGGTTGATCGAAAGCGCCGGCTATTTTCTTGTTGCCATTTACTCGGTATAGCTCTTCCTTTCTCTCTCTTTCTCTCTCTCGCTTCTCTTTTTCAAGGGTTAGGGATTCTTTTGATTAATACACATGTTCAATTTTCAGTGGTTTCAGGTTCACATGACCTTGTGAAACTAATAAATGACAGTGCCTAATACCAGAATCCGGAGCACTAATCCGTGTTCAAGCCATGAATGAAATCATAGCAATAGACAAGACCCGGATAGGAAGTTGCGCCATTGATTTAACTTGTAGATTATCGGTTGAATGGACTGGTCAAATATATCTAATCTTTATATTGGCTATACATTATTTTATATTTTTTATAATTAACATAATTTTATAAATTTTAAAAAAATATAAATATTTTTCTTATAATTATAAAAATAAAATTATATTTATTTACTTGATATTTTATAATAAATTGATTAATTTAATAAAAAATATAAATATATATTGTTAGATAATATTAAAATGATTTTAAATTAAATAAAATATTTAATTTGATATTTTGAATATTTTTACTTTAAATTTCATACTACAAAATATTTTGGTATTACATTTTAAAATAAACAATAAATTGAGAAAAAAAAATCTAAATACAAGTTTTTTAATTAACTATTAAATTGATTAGATCAATTCTAATTAATGATTTAATTTAATTTTTAAACTAATAAAATTAATTTTAAATTTAATTTATTAGTTCAATAGATTGGTTTAAATTGAATTTATTATATATCTATCGGTTATATGAGGTATACAAAGGAAATCCTTTTTTCGTTACAAACGTAATATTTGAAGATACCCCAAAATTTTGTTGGTAATGCTTGATGTCTTGTTGGTGCAAATCAATGCTTGAAGATCTACTATCGACTATCCAAGGCAATTTCAAACAAATCGGCCTCAGAATCCTCGTCAAGGTCAACCCCTTGGTTACTATTGTCATTAAGGTGGCTGGCCTTAGGTGTGCCTCTGTTAAACCATTGAGAGTCGATCCTTCCCATTGAGAACAACTCTTTACTGTCTTCATGCCCCAGCACAGGGGAATTTGCAAGAGGGCCAATGAAGCAAGGATTTGGGGTTCTTTGGGCGTTTGCCGGGGCATAGCTGAAGGCGCTTTGCCCGAAATTGACTCGAACGATTATGTCATTGTTAGCTCCAATGGTTGGATAGAGGGGAGTCCCAAATTCCTGTGACTTGCAATGAATTGTATGTATAAGCTCCGAGTCTACTGTATAAAAAACTTTCTTTTCCCTGGGATCAAATCCACAGCCAATTACTTTATCTGTCTTCGCCCATTCTGCTTTCTCGGTTTCAAGCACAATTTTAACACCTGTAAAGGAAGCAAAAAAAAGGAAAAACATAACGTTTCCTACATTACTTGAATTATAGCCCCTGGCAAACAGGAAGCCCAACTGGGTTGCTGCACTTAAGCTAAAAAAAGCTTTGTCTCATATGGAAGAGGTCATTTAGGATTAGATGTAGCCTAGCCTCAGTATACTCTCTTATCGATGCTGATGTACGCAATTTATCCTGATTATCAAAAGTCTTTTTCTATCTTTTTTTTTTTTTTTGTCAAGAAAGTCTATTTCTATCTCGAAAAAACGAAAAAAAGTATATCCACCCTTGGTGCAAAAACAATTGGATTGACCGCCATATCTTGAGACACAAAAAGCCAAGTCTAATATAATTTATTTAGAGCACGTCAGTTGACTTGCCAATAGCTTCACACCTACTCCATTGGTAGCGTAGCGAAGGATGCCACAGCCAAGGGTCTGAAATTAAAGAAACAATTACTTCTCTATTTATAACTCACACGTCAGATGGTAACTCCATCACGTTACACCTTTTGTCAGGGTTATGGTATTGGAAATATTTAGGTGAAAATGCTCGTCTATTGCTAGTGCAGAGAACACGATCAGAAAACTACGGTTCATATATCTAGAATTTAAAACCAGTTAATATCCCTCTCATAATATAAAATTTTGATCTTGATTAAAAAATGGAAAAAAAAAAACTGAAAATAAAAAGAGATAGTGTGGTGAATTTACCATCAAGATAAACAGAGCCATTCGAATTGAATCCAATCGAACCAGGATAGGCTCCAGGGAGTTTCAGATGAAGAGATCTACCTGAAGCGAGACCGAAAGATACAACTGCTTCGTCTTTGTCATCATCTTTACCATCCAGCGTCAATTTCTCAACCTCAGCAAGTAGTAAAGTTTCTGATGAATTCCGTTTAATATCAGAATTTTCTCGGATACGTTTCATCTTTTCATCTTCCTCAGCCTTGGCAACAGACGCACGATCATCACAGCCGTGACAATACAGGATTGTGATCTCTAAATAGGCCTCTTGGGGAAAAGCTGAACTCCCCAGGGGAGGCCCCGGTAAAGGCAAAGCAGTTCTCATCACAGAGGCAGCAGGCATAACAGGACTATTTACATTGACCTTCTTTATAAAACCCGAATTCAGCCTAAACTTCTGCATGAAATCGGCTGATCCTTGAGACACCTCCCAGGTTATCTCCGGCTCTGCTTTATTTCCATAATCACCAACTGCACACGACAACAGTGGTGACCGTGAAGACGGAGATGATGGCAAGTAGCCTTTGAACGCAAATCTTGACCATCCATTCTCAATCGCGTCTTTGGTAAGAGATGGATGATCGGCCCAATTGAACAAAGATTTTGTTGACACCCCACGTGGAAAGACGTGATGATTTCCTCTTGTTTTGCCGTTTGATTGAATCTGATGTTGATTTAGACTCCCTTGGTGAAGCTGTCCGTTCCCAGTTTGCAAGTTTCCAGCTGGGCTTCTCGTCGAATCACATTCCTTGAAACAGAAACACCGGCAAATGAATACGAGGAGAAGGATGGCCGATATTACAGTAGACCCTCCCACCAACAGAATATATGTCCATACAAGCATTTCTTCTCCTACTCTCCTTTAAATTCTCTGTTTTTTTTTTTTTTCTTTCTTTCTGAAGACCTCTTTTTTCTTCCTTTATCTTGATTATGCAGGGAATTCTTATAAAGGGAGAAAAGAAGAGAAAAAGAGGTTATAACTCAATTATAAGGAAGGAGGAAGAGAAAACAGGAGGGCATGGACGTGGACTAGACTGGTTCAAGGAAGGCAGGGGGCCGCCCGGTGGTCTTGAGCCAAGACAAAGAGTGAAAGGAGTCAAGAAGGTGTCATTTTGTTTCTCTGATGGTATTAATAAGTCATGACTTACTGCTCTCCTTTAGCTTCCTTATTTAATTATTGTGAACCAACATTAGACCCCCATTAGAAACAATGCATATGGGTTCAATTCACTTAATTGGAGAGAAAGTGTGTGAAAGACAGAAAGGTAATTGTAAAAAAATAAAAAAAAAAAGACAAACAAGAAAAGAAAAATGAAAAACAAAGTAGGACAGGAAGAGTGGTTGACGAAGACGAGGATTGCTGTAACTATTTTGTCGTTACGCCTTACGTGAAGAAATGAAAAATGTTCACATTTATGTATTGTCTCGCATATATGTTTGAGTACAAGATTTCTGTGCTGGAATCGTGTCGCTGGCTAAAATTGCTATGTGATGCCGAAAATTCATAGAAAAAATATATTGGCTATGCTCATTTGCAGAGAATATAGTAAAGTTTTTGGCATTCGTAATGCCTGGCAGGACAGGTAAGTTTGAGAAACCAACCAGCTGGCAACAAAATCTTTGACATAGCACTTGGGCCTTTTGACCCATCACATGTGGGCCTCCCAGTCCACCCCATTAGCCGAACTGGAGTGGATGGAAAGGAATTTTGAGTGAATCAGAGCCACGGATAATCTGTCGGGCAGACCACGTAATGGTACAGTTGGCCCTGGAAAGCCGACTAATTTGAGGATGACAGAAAACAGAAGCATGGTAATATGGCAAACACGTTTCTGCAAAAGGGGCGTTCGTGAAAGAGAAAGCTGAGTTGAAAAGAAAAAAAAGAGGAACGATCCACCTCGTGATCATCAATTGCAAAACAACTATAAGATTTGATTATTAGTGTTGGAAAATTCTTTGTGACTATTGCTATGCCCTTCGTTGACTTATTTGCCATGAGCTTTGAATTTTTATGGCAAGTAAATTATTTCAGCTTCATTGTGTATACCCGGCTATACGTGAGTTGGAGATCTCGAATTTCATTTTTCACGCGGTAAGAATTTCATTTGTTTGCAGCGCAAGTCTTCAAAGCTAATAAGGAAATTGCATTAATGTAAAATTGGTCTTTACGTGGAAGGGAAATCACCGCGGAATATATTTTTAATTCCTTGGTGCCCGAATAAGGGTGCAAACCTCATCCTTCTCCTCAAACGATGCCTTTTGAGGACAAAACCGTGGGATAATATCCAAAAAAGAAGGCAATATCGTATATAGGAGAATTAATAACATATGACCTCATCAATTATGAACATAAACATTCACATAATTGGCCTGGAAAATGTAAATCCATCGAGTGCAATCATTTGATTATTTAAACTTATCTTAGTGAAAAGAATATATATACGACGAATATGTATCTCATACATCTCATAGCGTATACAATACATTTTTTTCAGCGAAAGATGATTATATATTGTCCATTTTACTTCGGAGGGAAGAGAGAGAAAATCAAACCTGATGTACAAATTTTTGTCCATTTTAGAGGTTCACTGGGGCATGGACAACAAGGGGTATGGCTTCTCCACATAACCCATCCATCTTCTGTCTGTCTCCGTCCTCTAGCCATATAGTTGACCCCTCAATAACATCCATAAAAGTGCCCCTCTCAACCTTATAAGTAACGACTCATGCCTTCAAACCACGTTAATCTCTTTCTGCTTTTCCCTCTCTCAATTTACTCATCAGGAGACTGACGTGAGCGTAGGGCTAACACGGGTCCAATTATGTCTCCTCAAGCTCTTTCTGTCTTATAAATGTACAGCTCATTAGGTCTGCTCAGTTTTGCAACATCATCACTCAATGTTCTCCTAGGTTTTTTTCTTTCACAATGACCTAGCTGATGCCTACGTATAAGAAATATAAATGTTAATCTATAAATAAATCTTCTAACTATTTATATAATTGATCATGTTAAAACAGCTGTCCAATGTCTCATCCTTTGTATTTACGTGAAAACATAAGAAAAAGGAAATATCAAGGGAGACCCGCATATAGGCAAAGAAGATTCCCAAGATCATCTAAGTTTTCTCCTGGAAGTTCTATCACTCCAATTATTTAGTCACCGATAAGAAACTTGTCCAAATTGATTGAAAATTTTAAATCATTTTTGCTGTCAATTTTAGAACTTTCAAACATCTATGGCTTAATACGCTGGTTACGAATTTAGTTCTATTAAATTAGCAAGCTTATCTACCTTCTTCGAGAATAATTAGCAGGCTTATGGTTAGAGTTTCTTTCCTTTCTTTGTTTTTTTTTTTAATTTAATTTTTTTATTTTGCTTTTGGATCTTTGAGAACTAGGATTCGAGTTTTAGATGTAAGACAAAAAGTTTAGGAAACTGTGCCACCAGACCACGCTGGTGGTATAGTTTTAATATTCTATTATAACATTTATTAGAATATAAATCATTTACAGTCAACAAATTTTAACTGTTTAGTTCAAAAGGATGTTTAAACTGTTAAGATGAACATAACAAAATCAAATTTTATGATATGACAGTAGTTAACTATGGTAGAATACCAGCTCAAAAATTCCTCTCTTTCACCGACAAATTTTTTGATGATAATAATCTATTTCAGATACATTTCGTTGTTGTTATCATGATTCATGACTCTCAAATGTTTCTAAGGGGATTCCCAAATAAATCGTATGTCTATTCCATTAGACTAACCATGGGTGGTTCATCTTCCCCAACAATGTTATCACTTGAAAATTACACTAACCGATTATCTGCCCACATTATGTGTGGATTTCATTTTAATTTCTTTCAGTTTATTTATAAATTATTATAAATTATTTAATGCATATATTATAAAAATCATGATGTTAAAGGAAATCATATTAATAGTTATCATTTTTCTGTTAAACTTTCTTTTTTAACATTATAAATGTACATATTGCATATACATATATATTGTACATATATAAATGAAATTCATATATCAGGTATTTTCAAATATTTGGTAAAGCAAAATTTTGACTTTCTGCAAATTCCTTTCGAATTTGAGAAATGGAAACAAAAAGTAATTACAATTAAATGAAAATTTATCTAAATTTAATAAATATTCAAAATTGAGTAATAAACTTGCTAATTTAACTAAAATACAATAATTAATTATCAAATATGCGCATACAATTAAATCATATATCAGCTTCATGTTTTGGATCAGTGCACCGGAGATATTGCTTCATCTAAATGCAGAAAGTGTCTTAATAGTGTAAGCAGTCTTCGGAGCTCCTGTGATAGGAAAATTGGCGGTAGATTTGGTTATGACGGTTGAAATTAATCCATAAATTAAAATTAGTATCCAAGTAAAAGTTTTAAAATTATTAATAAATTAGTATTTGAATACAAGTTAAATTAATTTATTGTGATTTAGTACAATTTCAATAATTGAGTAGAATTAGATTTTTTTTATTATATAGGAATCTGAATATTTTAATTTATTATATAATTAATAAGTATAATTTTATATTTATATTATTTATATATACATATTTTAAATTATTATATAATATTTATCGGTTTAATAAAATTATTAGGATTCATGGAGCCATGACAGCTGCAGCGTTATATTATACGAGCTATACCTCTTTTTCAATGCTTAAAGGTTTCAGGCCACAGCCAATAGTCCTTGAGAATAAAGGCGTCGCTTGGGGGATTGTTTGACTTTGACCCCAAAATAAAGGTTATTTATTTCATCCAAGCCGTTTGTAACGATGCATTTGGTGCGAGAATTAAAACTGAGGTTAAATATTGCAAGAGTGATATTGACAGATGTAATGTCTACAAATGTAAAAATTAATCTTTTATCTATATCTGGTAAGACTTGTAAGTAGTTCTTTTTTTGTTAAAAATAGTTTAGGTAAATAAGATTAACAAAATTTTTGAGCTCTGGAATTCTAATTTTAAAAACAAGATGTGTGGTTTATGAGAATAAAAAAATTAATTTTATTATATAATTAACGATTCAATAGATTTTTTAATGAATAAAAAATTATATAATTTATTGTTAAATAAATAATTTATAAGAAAAATATAAAAGTAAACTTAAAAAAATAAAAAAGATGGAGTGATCTCAACAATTATGACAAATATTGTATAAATTATCAGTTTTCAAACGTTTTATGAGTATTTTATATGCTTGGTTTTGGTGAAATTGTGCATTCATTGTAGTAGAGAAAGAGGAAAAGCCACAAAATAAATGGATGCTTATTTCCTTAAATGACGAGTGGAATTGAAAAAAAATTAGGAAAGAGAAATAGAAAAGGGTCATTGAATTCCAATTGAAGAAAATACTTAAAATGAGCTTTAAAAGGGAAGAGGAGTATGTTACTTGGTGCATTAATATTATTCACATTAGTGACAACGATGATGTTGTGAATAATCAAATACTCCAAAACTAACTGCGTCTTTGTAAGGACTGTTGTTCTTAAAGCCCAAGGATAGAGGTCCATATCCAAGGCACGCATACCGTAGACTTTTAAGAGCTGTTGTGAATAATATTAAGATTGTCCCTTCACCTATCAAAGGGTGAATTCAGAGGGGAGTTATGGAAAATATGAAGATGTCTTCCGCCAGATAAACGGTTATGTCTCTTTACCTATTAAAGAGTTTCAAGTGGAATGGGAAAGAATCAAATGAAAACTTAACGAAATTTTAAGAGTTTGTTATACTGAAGAGAAAGTTAGAAGTCAAAAATTGTAAGGCATTATAGATATCAAATTGTACCATCAAATAACCAATTAAGGGCCGAAAAAAGAGAAAATTGATATCACATGCAATAGCGGAGAGAAGATGATAACGTCAGATAACTTCAAGAGTTATCAATAATGATAAATATAAGAGGTACAAAGGAATTGAATTGATGGAAAGATATAAAGGATATGAATTTTTAATTTTCCAAGACTATCACAAACATGCATATAGATAGATACCTCAAATACTTGCATAGATATGTTTCCTTCTGGTTTCCCAAAATAGTCATGATTCTTGACAACTTATAGCTGCAGATGAGACACTAATTATAGCATAAGACAGCTTGCTGTTTTTAGTGTCTTTTTCATTTAAAGAAGATGATAAATATGAGTGGGAACCATAACCGATGAATCAAGTGTGCATTCATTGCAATTTGGGATAGGAGCATAGCCCTTCAAAATATCCAAAATGATCAAAATGTGGGGAAAAGTGCGATTAAGGAATTGAACACAAATGAAAGGAAAGTAAGGAGAAGCATGTCGCATGTCACTTTCATGTCATACAAATATTAATGTCATACAGATTTATTTAATAGTTACTGCAAACAAAAGCAGATCCTAGTTTACCAAAAGGACTGAACTTGTTGATTGTGAAGGTTCAAGCATGGACAGACATGACAGATTTTCTTGGCAAATCAATGACAATCATGTCTGTCTTTAATAAAGAAAACTCTTATTTGAACCCCAGTTTAGATTGGGCTGGTTAACCTCAAGTTTCACGAGGATAAGGTAAAAAGAAAAAGAGGGGTCAACACAAGATTTTCAAAATTTTAATACATAGAGTTGACCACCAACTAGATTTCTATCAAGAAAAATTTGTAAAACCACCAACTAAATTTTCGTTAATGATATCTTGAAAAAAATATTTCTTATATTTTTATTGTTTTTGTTGCACATGTTATTGTACTTGTTGCATATATTAACATGTTTTTGCAAAAGTTTTAAAATTTTAATTTCTTTATTGTGTGGGATTCAAAATAACATCACTCTGCCTTCACCTGAATAATTTTCTGAAGACATGTAATGGCTCTCAAATTGTGTAACCCAAAGAGCTGCCCGTTGAGCTGTCTGCCCGTCTCCATTCTCCACTTATCCACTCTTCTACGAGGAACAGCCATCGGACCCCCCCCCCAAAAAAAAGAAAAAGAAAAAAAAAAGAAGAAATTATTACGATTCCTTGTTCCAAATCAATCATATGTGAGATTGGAGCGTTTGGATTCTTAGGATTGAAGCAGGGGCGGATTCAGAAACTTTTGTCGATGGGCCCAGATTCGCATGTACATATGTAACGCAACTTTTGTTTATTTGATATATATATATATATATATATATATATATATATATATATATAATTATATTTATTTCAAATACTTTTGTATTATTTACATTCCAAATAAGAAAAGAATTATTGGCGAATTGAACGAAGAAGATCATAGGATTAACAATCCAAGATGTCATGGCTGTTACGGGTTGGTTGCAGGAAGTTTGCGGTAGATTGAGATATATTAAAGGTAACAAAATTAATTACAATTTACCATATCAATTAAAGTTGTGATTTGCAATAAAAGGATATCGATTTCAACTATACGTGCAACATCTAAGCCATCCCGTATTAGCAACACTAACCTCTGCTAATCTCAACTTGTATTTATCCTTAAAATGCTTCCCCAACCAATTACAATGTCGAAGAATTTATCGCTATGAATTGGGAAGAAAGCACAATAGTTGTCTTACCGTCTGTAATTTCCAAGACCAATACATCGACATTAGCAAAATGTATTGTCATTGTATAAAATGAGTTTTATATAGCCTTGAAGTTCTTCTAGCCATTGGAAGATTAAGACTTCGACATGGAACATTAGGCTAGAATCTAGAAATCTGCTTGATTATTTTCATATATGACTCTACCTAATCGCTACCATAAGTATATCCAATCTGCAATGAACTCGAAATCTTCCAAAATTTGGTGTTGGGACTTTAAAAAAATGTTTCTTTATATATTTGAACCAACAAGGACCTTCTAAAATTGTGTCAAATTTTCATAACTTCAGTAGCTCGAAGCCTTTCATTTTGTGCTTTTCTCTAAATACTGAATTATCAATTAAACTAAAATATCAAGTTGTGCTTTTCTCTATCATTGAACGCGAGGGATTGGCTTGTCGTATAAACTACATGTCCGATGAAAGATACTTCATTACACAAAACTTGGGTCTGTGGCCTTGTCAGCCTGGCACCCATACAGAGATTGTGTCCATGGAGAGGCCCAAATAAACCTTTGATTCGGTAAAATAAATTTCATCATATAAACATTTAGATAGACCTTTAAGATGATAGGCATAAAAGAATAATAAAATAAATTTTTTATATTTAATTTTATTTTTTTATGTGATTAAGTGAGATATAATTGATTTATATTTTTTATTGCACTTTAAGTGTTGTTACTTAACTTTTTTCATTTAAATAAAGCATACAAAAAGTTGATATATATTTTTAAAAATTATCATTATAAATGTTTAGTAAATGATCACGTATATGCATAAAAGAAGAAAAAAAAAAAACAAGTAAAATAACAGTGGGCACCATGAATGCCAAAAAATCTTTTTTTTTTTTCAAAATTTCAATTTATTATCAGAATGACATGAAATGTGACTGGACTCATCCCATTTTAAGATGTGTTTGATGCTTAACCATAAATTATAACGAGCAGTTGATAAAATCATAAAATTAATAGTGTTTGATTAAAGTAATAGCCGGAGAATAACACATTTATCTTAGAAGGAACTTTTCTTTTTTTACCAACTCCTCGATGGAACTCGTAACTATTGAATTGACATGTGATGAGTGAAAGCCCACGGACTAATCGGCAACTTAATTATATACGCTGTGGGAGTATTTTAATGGTTCCATATCTGTAGTCTCACTATTAAAAATGAGAATTGGAAAGGTCCTCCATCGACCATTGCCAGTTTTCGTCGCACATTCTATGTCGAATTCCGGTGCTGCAGATAAATTGGGACACCACGAGTTTTAAAACTGAAAAGTCGACCCTATGAGAAGACATCCAATAAACACATAAAAAGAGAGATTGAAACTCATGGAAATCCTTGCATTTTGTGTTAATCGTCGAAATAAAATCAACTACCGTATCCGTCTGGATATGGGGTTACAGAATTATAGTCCAAGTTCTTCAGTTTGCAACTAACCTTAAAATTGAAAGATTAAATTGATGTGACTGATGTATAAGGTCCAATTAAAAAGTACACATTAAATTCCAACAAATCTAAAACTCAAAAGCATTAAATAGGCATTCATGACTTTTTTGTTTTTATTTTTTCACATTAAATTTTGTATGGCAGCAGCCAATTGACGAAGAGTGATAAAATCCCCTTTTCCCCTGATCAACTCATGCAAGGTGAATGAAACAGACTAACTTCTTATATGAGTAAGATGAATCCAATTCAAAATAACAATGGCCTTTATGTCCAATGAGGCATCTGAAGAATAATGCGATCAAGGTATATAATTACAACACGTACCCATTGATCTTCAAATAAATGGAATTAGCTTGGCTGCATATCTCTTCCATCGAAAATTTTGTTTCAAACCAATTACAGGAGGTTGTGCTGTTGTTATCAGTTCTTGTTTGTATATTAATTCGTTTTGTGGCATGATCAGTATTTCCATTATTCTGGTTGCTGATATGACAATTTTTGACGTAAGGCATATAGACAATAATTCAGCAATGTTCCAAGAAAAGCATGTTTTTCTTTTCTTTTCTTTTCTTTACTTCTATGTTACGTCACTTTGTTCTTATGCATGTGAGTTATCTCCTAGCGGGCTATGGGAAAACATTTTGGCGGGGGAGTCAACGAACTTTGCTATATATATGTGCTTTTAGGTGGTCGGTTGCTCACTCACTGAAATGGCCCAACGCCCAATAGAGATCAATTTGGGGAGTATGTGAATAAGACAGCAAGCTACAGATATAATTTGAATGCACAAAGTCACCCACCACTGCATCATTTGCATGAAACGCAAATCATCCATTATTGAAGTTAACTTAATGATTTCAAATTGTGTACATGTTATTAGAGAAAATGTTAAGACGTTTGGACGATTAGACAATGTTGACAAAGAATACGGAAGCAGGACTCGTTCAGATTCTAGATCCTCCCAGGTCCCTCCCCCTCCCCGAAAAAGGTCCTACTGGATTAATTTAGTATTAATGATGTATTAACTATGGCCATCTATGGTCTCGTACCTTCAATCCTAAGAAAGTTGTCACACTTTAACCTGGTTTTTACGCAAGGTGCAACCTGATCGACCATATATTGATTATGAAATCTACCAAATCGTATCAATATGAATTTCCAACATATTAATATCAATAAATTTTATAGTGATTAAACTTTAGCCGAATGAAACGAGCTTGGGAGAAGTTGGAGCTAACCTCCATCTCTCCTTAAAAATATGTTCACTTATCAAAAATAATAATAGTAACGATAATTTTTATGATTATGGCTTATGCTAGCTCCATCAAGGGCATTGGCTTGATATCTCAAGCTTGGCAATATAAATAGAGAATGAACTCAAGTCAACTGGATGGATTAGTGCGACCAATCTGGCCTAGCCTCGCTTTACAAGCGCGAACTGTTCGTTCTAACAACATCATATACATGACATGACCAGCCATCAGCATAAGAATAATATGTGGGACAGCTACGTGAAATTAACAAACAACTTGATACTTTTCTATTAATTAGGTAGAGTTTTTGTGCGTGCGCCGGGTGGTACAATTTGAACTCTTCCTCCTCTGATTCTTTTTATTTCTTTACGTGCTATGAAAATTAGCAACGAGTGCACAAAGCTGAAATTTCACAATCCATCATTTAACTTGTAATGGAATATTCTTTTTTGTTTTTTTTTTCTTTTGAGGGTATGCAATAGTAATCTTATTTTATATTTGTTGGTCCCAAAAATATTATAGAGAGAGGGTGAATTGGGTTGACAAAAGAGTACTTATAATATGTGTAGCGTGATAAATAATATGAATGGAAAAAAGAAAATTAACATGATGTGTGAAATGATTAATGCAATTACAAAAATTTATATAAATATTTATATTGGTTAGATTAAAGAAAATAAATTAATTAAATTTAATTCATAAGACCAACAACTACTTGCATAAAGAAATATTAGAGAAAAATTAAAATGTACTATGGTGAAAAGATACTGAGTATATGAATTTATATAATAATATAAATAACTAAAAGTGAGAAGAGTAATGTACTAGGATTTATAAAAATTTGGTATTCTTATTATTATGTCATCTCCCTAAGACCATAATCTTGAGAGTTTCAAATTTACTATTGAACTTCCCAATAAGGACCAATTACAATAATAACATAATTTTTGGTCACAGCCTTAGAAAAATTTAAGATCTTATTAAAATATACTCATACAAATATATTTCTTAAACTTTAAATCTCTTGATCTATAAATATAATACTTACAAAAATTTTTTTAGCGTTATTCTTACTTCTAACAATGATCTTTCTCTTGTGCACTCTTAATTTTTCAAACTTAACAACTCAAGTTAAGTATCTCATGAGTATGGATTTAACTATTGCATAGAGAGATATTTAGATACCAAAAGAGTGGTCAAAAACCCATTTAAAAAGCTAGACATTAGAGAGACTATACAAGTATCTGTTGCTAACGAATTTGAACTTCCATATCTAGTTTGGACAAAATTTTCCAGCCATTAAAACCTTCCTTGTATGATGAATTTTGAACATTACTTTAGTCTTCTTATTATTGGAAGAATCTTGATATTAAATGCTTCCAAATTTGGTTTAAACAAGATTTTCTAACTCTAATTTCTTTTCTTGTTGATCAAAATATGAACATTGTATAGCTGGAAAAAAAAAATTCAGCATTGAGGTCTTGAATTTTTACCCAAAAATGAAAAATTTTCAAGTTAGAAAAGCTTTATTCTAACTTGATTTTGGTAGCATTGTGATCTTCATTTTGGACCAAGAAATTATTTCCTAAAGGTGTTTTAACAAGGATTTTGTCTTTGATCTTCTTGTCTATGTTTTGCATAAGTTGTACTATAAATAAATTGAATCAAGGTACTTTAAAGATAAAAGGCTTCATTCATGATTTAGGTAACAAAGAAAATTGAGTTTTGCCAGCACAAAGGAATTTTTAATAAGGTTTCACTAGGGCAAAGAATTTTTAAATTTAAATTGTGTTAATGTGAACTTAATTTCTAAATTAAGTTTTGCCAAATTAAACTTAATTTTTTATGCATCACATTGAGCTTAATTCTTTTTTTTTTTTTTTGCTTATCCCTTCAAATCCATATGCAACCAATGAGTTATGACTTAAAAAAAAATTAAATAAAAAGTTAATGACATGACTTAATAAATTAAGAACACATTTGCCAAATATATTTACTAAAATTTTTATCATATTGTCAAGTGCTTCTATTCATAGTCAATCTAAAATTTATAGTGTAGGGGAATACTTAGTATAACAAAGATATAAAGCAGATAAATATGATCAACTACATAACAATCCAATTATGTTGTCATATCAAAATATACAGTATATGATTTAACATTTTCCTCTTTTTTTATAATGACAACATAATTAATTTTAGGAGATCTTCCCTTTAAACTATTCTAAAAAAGGAAATTAATAATGGCATACTTAGAAAATTAAGTGTTTATAAAGATAGTTATCACACAAAGACTACCAATAAGTTGTCCAAAATAAATTGAAAAACAAAGACCATGAGTTATCTAAAATAAATATAAACTAAGCTAAGTGTAGATGAAAGAGAAATAATGCTACTTCTCCCCCTTTGGTATCATAAAAAAGAAGAGCTTGTATTCAACTACTTTTGGCTTTATTGCAATTCAAAAAGAACACTTATTTATAAATCCTTGCAAAATAGCATAGATCTTATTTAAGACCTCACAAATGATGTCTATGTCTTCACTTAAGAACTCAATGGTCATCCAAATATCTATCATAGTTCAAAGAATTGAGCTAATGCTATTTAAAATGACATGAAGGGTTGATTATAAGTCCTCTATTAGTAGGGATGATAAGCCAAAAATAGGGGAAAAGGGTTAAAATGCTCCTATTTATTAAGAAGTTAATGATGTTAAATAACCCTGGGCTAAAAATGGAGTTTTTTTTTAATTTTTTATTTAAGTAAAGATATTGGATTAATTTCATCAGAAATAAGGATGTATAGGTGAGTACAAGTTGATGGTTTTTTGGGTTTTAAGGATTTTGTTATCTCTAGGTTATGGATGGACTTGGCTTCGATAATGAGTTTGCTCATTTGATGGTACATGATTGTTTGTGTTACTTCAAAAAAAGAGGACAATGGATGGGTATGGAGTGACTGAAGGTTGGCACTAAGATATATAGATAGATAAGATAAAAATTATATGGGAAAGATTTTAAAGGATCATGAATAATTTTGATTTAAAGAGAAGAAAGGAGCCAAAGATGTAATATAGGAAGATCATAATAACAACCATAATAAGAGTTGGAAGGCATAGATACTAAATGGACAAATTTTAAAAGTGAAGGCCAAGTATGTCATGAACATACAAACCATATTGGGAGACAATTTTAATGTGTAAGAGTGGCAGCAATAAAATAAAATAAAGTAATAACCCAAAGTGAAAGAAAATAATTGGTAGATCATAAATATAGGTGGTTATAGACAAAGAATGGGCCAATAACACACAAGATTTAAAAAAATTGGGATAAAAAAATGGTATCTAACTTTAACAAACACGTTACCTAGTCTAAATAGGTAAATAAACAAATAAATCAATCCAATTGAAATAGCTTGATACCAATTAAAGACAACAACCATCTTTACAAAGGATTGAACACATTCCAAACTGCATGTATGAGAGTCGAAATGCTCTCTAATTCTTAAGAATTTATCCTAACTCAAAGGCTTCATAAAAATGTTTGCAAATTGATCATTTGTATTCACAAACTCAAGAATAACATTCCTTTTAAGTATATGATATCAAATCAAATGATACTTAAGATCTATATGCTTGGTTCTAGAATGATGAATGAAGTTTTTAGCGATACTTCTAACACTAGTATTATCATATATAATAAGAACTCTAAAGAAATGCAACTTAAGATCATCAAAAATTTATTTGATTCGAAGGCGTTGTGAGCAACTGCTGCTTGAGGTAAGGTATTTAGTTTTAGTTGTTAAAAGTGCTACAAAATTTTGCTTCTAATTAGACCATAAGACTAATGTATTGTATAAGAGTTAGTGAGTATTAATGGTACTTTTTTTTATTTTTATCAAGTGGGTTACCAACCTAGTCAAAGTTTAAACAAATCATAAAGTTGAATCTCTTTTTTTAAGGTACCAAAGGTTTAAACTAGTAGACCTTTTAATGTAATGAAGTATCCTTTTTAATGCAACTAAATGAAACTCTGTAGGTGATGATTGAAATTGAGCACATAAAAACATCATAAACATAATGCCTAACCTATTAGTAGTAAGTTAAAGAAGGATTTTGATTATACTTCAATTTATTTTCTTATCTAATTTTATTGATTTCATTCTTATCAAACTTTGTAGATATTGACATTAGTGTACCAAAAGATTTTAAATCCTTTATTTCAAACTTTTTTAATATCTCTCTTGTGTGCTTTGTTTGGCTAATGAGAATCATATTTGCGTTTTGCTTGATTTGTAGGCTTAATAGGAAATGAAGTTCCTTTATCGTACTCATTTTGAATTCTTTGTCTATTTGAGAAGTGAATTCTTTGGATAGAGAATTGTTAGTGACAACAAAATAATATTGTCAACATAAATTTATGTAATTTATAAATTTTTATCTTTTACTTTTATTAATAATATGATGTCCACTTTAACTTTTTTGAATCCTTTTTGAATAAAAAAAGAACTGAGTCTTTTATACCAAGCTCAAGGAGCTTGTTTTGATACATATAAAGTTTTGGAAAGCTTAGACATATGATCTAGAAATTTAATACTTTCAAAATCTAAAGGCTATTTAACATATACTTCCTCAACAATAAAACAGTTAAGGGATGTATTTTTCACATCTATTTGATATAATGTAAAATTTATGAAAGATGCATATGCTAGTTAGATGCAAATGACTTTTAATTTAGCCACATGTGTAAAGGTCTCATTGTAATTTATTCCTTATTATATCCCTTAATCACTAGTCTAAATTTGTATTAGACTATCTTTTTATTCTCATCTAATTTGTTGCGAACACTTGGTGCATATACTAAGATGGTTTTTAGGTTTAAGAACTGAGGTCCACACTTGATTCCTTTCAAATTGTTTTAACTCATCTTCCATGGCATGCATCCAATGCTTAACATTTAATACTTCTTTTACATGTTTGAGCTCTATTTGAGAAATGAATACTAAGTTAGTATTCAAATGCATAGATGATGATTTAATCCTAAGAGGATCAAAAACATTATTAATGATTTGATCTTGCAATGATTTACAAACATATTTCCACTCTCTAAACACCTTGTGAATCATGTTTTGCAAGTTACTTGAATTTTCAAGGTTTGAATTACTTGGCTTGGGTTGCTTTTTTTTAGTGTTATTGCCATTATTTTGTACTTCATTACTTGGTGAATTGATTAAGATTGTCCTTATATTTTTTAAAACATTTTCCTTTTTGAGGTTAAAAGGGTTTGCTTTATCAAAATTAATAAGCATAAACTCTTATACGCTTAATGATCTCTTATTAAAAACTTTATATACTTTGCTAGAGGAAGAGTATCCTAAAAAGATACTTTCATTAGCCTTTAAATTAAAATTTCTAAAATTATCCTTAGTGTTCAAAATAAAAACCTTGTATCTAATGATCTTGAAATAATTGATTTATAACTTTCTCTCATTCCATAATTTATAGGGAGTTTTTTTTTTTTTTAATAAGAGATGAATTAGAACTTGATTTGATATATAACATTTTGTATGGACAACTTTGGCCTAAAAATATTTACTCAAGTTAAACTCATGTAGCACTTGTTGAAGTCATCTCTTATAAGGTTTTATTTTTACATTTAGCCACCCTATTATATTAAGCCATTCTCATAATTGAAAAATTAAGAGAAATTCTTTAGGCATCACAAAATTTTTTAAAGTCTTTATTTTCAAATTCTCCTTCATGGTTACTTTTAATAGAAGTGATGAAGTATCTTTTCTTATTTTGTAACTACTTACAAACACTCTTAAATGCTTTTAATGCTTCATATTTGTGAGCGAGGAACAAGACCCAAGCAAATTTAGTATAATTATTTACTATAAAAAATGCATAATACTTCTCAACTAAAATGAAGACTCTAGATGGACCAAAAATATCCATATGTAATAATTAAAGAGGTTTGGAAATAAGTAATACCTTTTTGCTCTTAAAATAGCTTTTTATATATTTAGCCATTTGACAAGTATCACAAAGTTTATCTTTCTTAAATATTAGATTAGGTAGCCCTTTCATAAGATTTTGGTTATTTAGCTTAGATTATAATTTCATGTTCTCAAACCCTAGGCAGTTATGTCATATCCATGACACTTTATGTACATAAATTAAGAACTTGACATTTTGGTTAGTAAAGGAATCAAGATCATTAGTATAAATATTATAATATCTATTTGTAGTGAACAAAGTTTCATTTGTTTTAAAATAAAAAACAACATATATATTGGGTTTAAAATAAACTTTATAATTGTTATCACAAATGTTTGGTGCTAAGTAAATTGAATTTAATAATAAGAGAACTTCCTTTATTGATCTTTCCAATGCCAATTATTTTATCTTTAACATTGTCTTTAAATGTTTCTTTTTCTTTGTCCATGACTTTAAGAGAAAGAAAGTTTTTTATAGTGTTGATGATATGTCTTAGTTATCTACTATTTAAGTACCACTTTTTTTTTTTCATCAAAATTTTCGAATGTACTTATATAAGTTTTATCTAATTTTAGGTATCCAAATTTGTTTAGATCCTTTTGGGTAAACTTTGGTACTTTTTGCATACTATAAAATTTTCTCATGCCATGAATACTTTTCTAATGTAGCTTATATAAAGTGTATACCCAACATCATTATAGTGATGACATCTAACGTGATATTTCTTAAGTAAGAATGAATATGATGCTTTAATGAAATTGTGCATATAAGGTTGATATGCATGGGAAGAAGTACTAACCAAACCATTATATGTATATGGTGGCTATGCCAAAATGATTTTTTAGTCAAATGATAAGGTGTTTCATATTGTTGGATGTATGTTTATACATAAATGCATGAATTTTACTTCTAGATGATAAGAAGGCATGTGATTTTGTGTGGGCAACTGTAGCTTGAACTTTATGTGGATGATATAAATGATCAAAACCCAATTAAAATTTATCATTTACTAATCTTTAAGAATAAAATAACAAGTCAACCGTTTTTTTTTTCCCCTTAAACAAACTCTAAAAGGGAATTTTAGAGATTTTCATTTTTTTTATTTTAAATGAAAGTTTTCCTTCTTAAACTTGTTTAAAGGGAATTTTGAGTGGACATTATGTGCTTTTTACAAATGCCCACTTTCTTGTATAAGTGATTCTTTTTTACTTTTTAGGATCTCATTTTCGCTTTAAAGCAAGTATTAAGATTGCTAAATTTTATTACTTGTTTGAATATTTCTTCGTTCATACATTTAAGCATGTTAATTATCTTAATATCATCACATGAGTTATAGTCAAAGTTTACCTCTTTGTCTTGTCCCATAAAACACACATAATTTGTTTGATCATTAGAGAATTCATTGTCTAAATTGTTAGAATTATCCTAAGTGGCCTTATAATCTTTCTTGGTCAGCTTCTTACCCTTTTCCTTGTTAAGAGAATTTGTCATAATATATTTGGGTTTGTTACATTTGTAATAATCTCCTTTTTCATTGTTTTTTATGAATTGCTTGAATGACTTTTTATTAGTTTGCCTTTTCTTTAAATATTTAAAAAATTTTTATGCAAGTATCACAAACTCTTCTTAATCTTGCTCACTGAATGAACTATTGTCCTTGTTGTCTTCTTAATCATGTTTGGTTGCTTTTCTAGCCAAGATAGAGGATTTAAATGCCATGCTTTTTTTTTTCTCCATTGCTTTTTCTTTGAATGTCATTTTGTACATGAGTAATAAACCAACTAACTCATTTAAGGGCAATATGTTCAAGTCTTTTGATTATGAAGTTGTAATTACCTTCGGGTTTCATGCTTTTGGGAGTGACTTAATTAACTTCTTGATGAGTTCTAAATTATCAAGGTTCTTTCCAAAATTTCTTAAAGTATTAACAATTTTAGTAAATCTTAAATACATTTTAATAATGTTTTCATCATTTTTCATTTCAAATAATTCATACTCATATATAAAAATATTAATCCTAGTGTCTTTAACTTGAGCAATTCCTTTATATGTCAACACAAAATTGTCTTATATCTCTTTAATTGATTGATAAGAGGAGATATGATTGTACTCATTTGCAGTCATGGAGCAATAAAGCAAGTGTTTTGCTTTGGAGTTAAAATTTTGGTTTTTGAAATCTTGTAAGGTGTACTCATTCATAAGTTTATCAAGGGTGACTTCATTTTTAGTTTTGGTGATTTTTCTAGGACTTTGAGAAATAATTGGCTAAATAGTAAAGTCATAACATTGAAAGTACATTGCCATTTTATTTTTTCAATAGTTAAAATTTATGTCATAAAAAATGGGAAGTCTAAGAGGGTTACCATCTTTGGGGTAACACATAAGTAGAAGGGAAGTCATGGATTGACTCTAAATGGTAAAATTGATGATTCAGAGACCAAATTCTTATACCAATTATCGATCCCCAAAATACTCAAGAGAGAGGGTAAATTAGGTTGACAAATGACATGGACCTATTATGTGTGTAATGTGATAAATAAAATGATTGCAACAAAAAAAATTAATATGATATACAAATGAACTAATACAATTACAAAAATTTATATAAATGTTTATATTGGCTAAAGATAAGAAAATAAATTAACCAAATTTAATGTGCAAGACTAACAACCATTCATATAAAGAAAAGTTATAGAAAAATTAAAATGTACTTTAGTGAGTATAATAATAAAAATAACTAAGCGTAAAGAGAGTAAAATATGGTAGTTAATAAAGGTTTGAAATTCTTATTCCTATGTCTTTTCTCCAAAACCATCATTTTGAAAATTTTGAATCTATTATTAAGCACTCTAATGGGGAAGAGACCAACTATAACAAGAATATGATCTTTGATCACAACTTCATAAAAGTCTATCACTTTTTTAGAACACACTTACATAAATGTATTTTTCTAACTCTTAATTTCTCAATTTACAAATTCATAATACTTACAAAATTTTCTTTAAAACTACAACTACTCTTAATGATAATTTCTCTCTTATGTACTCTTATTTTTTCAAACTTAACTACTTAATATAAACTTCTCATGATGATGGATTTGGTTGCTACACAGGATGGTATTTATATACCAAAGAAGTGATTAAGAACCCATTTAAAAAGTTAGTCTTAGAGAGACTACACAAGTGTTTATTGATGATGAATTTTAACTCTTATATTCAGTTTGGACAAGATTTTTTAGCCACAAAAACTTTTCTTGTAAGATGAATTTTGAATGTTGATTAAGTCTATCAGATAGAATATTGATATTTAAGACTTCTAAATTTGGTTTGAACAAGATTTTTTTTGGCTATAATTTCTTTCTTTATTAATCAAAATATGAACATTTTGTAATTGAAAAAAAAAAAAAGAATTCCAACATTAAAGTCTTGAATTTTTACCCTAAAATGAAAATTTTTCAACTTGGAAAAACCTTGCTCTAACTTGATCTTGATGACATAATGGTCTTTATTTTGAACCAAGAAATTATTCCCTTGAGAAACTTTATTCAAAATTTTATCTTTGATCTATTTGTCCTTGTATTGCACAAGTTGTATCATAAATAAATTGAATCAAAGTATTTAAGAGATTAGAAGCTCCATTCATGTTGCAGGTTACAACAAAAAAATTGACTTTCATCTACACAAAAAATTTTTATATTTAAGTTTGACCAATGCAAACTTATTTTTTAAATCAAGTTTAATTAGTACAAATTTAATTTTTAACGTGTCATATTAAGTTTTAATATTTTCTTTTTTCATCCATTTAAATCTATGTGCGATTAATAAACCATGGATACCAAAAAAAAAAAAAACAAAAAATCTTAAATAAAAGTTAATAACATAATCAAATAAATTAAGAACCCATTTTTCAAGTGTGTTTACCAAAAGATTTATCATGTTGTCATGTACTCCTATTTATAGGCAATTCAACATTTATAGCATAAGGGAATATTTAGTATAATAGAAATATAATTCAAAATATATATAATTAATTACATAACAACCCAATTAAATTGACATTTCAAAATATATAGCACATAATCTAACAATATCCATTAGTTAATTTGTACCAAAATTTTCCCAAAATTACGCTGAGTCTAAGCTCAAGTTTGTTACTAGTATTGGACTGTTGATGACGTATTTACCCCCAAAATCAACTCAACTGATGTAACCAATAGCTACCCTTTCTTTCAACTTCGGTAGCCTTTTATGACTAACTTTCAAGTCAACTTCTCCGTCCTTACTTTGAACTCCAACTTATCTTGTGTGACAGAGATTTCTAGCCCCTTCAAACCAGTGAACTTTACACCGTAAGTTGATGCTAAGCATCAAGCCTCAGTTTTGAGAACGAGGAGCCCTATCACCGTGGACATTTTTCAAAAGGAGTTGGAAGTTTTGATCATTGAAATCTCGAAAGATAAAAATTGCAGGCTTTGTTCTATGGATTTTTTCAAGCCAGGAAAGCTCACTGATCTCGTGGTCTTCATTGAGTTGGTTCATAGCATCTAAAGATCATCCCTTGTTACATAAGTCACCGAGGACACTGATTATTTGCGCTGAATTTTTCAGTTTCCAATCCTAGGTCATATTAGCTCTTAAGTGATCTGCTGCCTCAGCAGAAGGTCTTCATCCTGATTCTTTACATTGTTATTTTTTGTGCGACGAGCTACCCATCCGGCTGCCTTCGAACAATATCCTGGAGAGCAGTATCATAGATCCAGTAGGTTTGAAAGGAATAATGTATTTTGACCAATTGAAATCATAGTTTTAATTTTCTGGAACTTTTTCTTTTTGGTAGCTCAGATAATTTTTCATGGTCTTCAGGTTTTCTGTCATCATTCTTTGAGTTTAAAAGTACTTGCTTTTTTTTTTTTTTGGTAATATGGCTCGTGGCATTGTGATTTCGTTGTCTATCATTAAGAATTCGAAGAACCTAAAAAAATTCATGAGTGCCATGGAATCCCCTAGCGTCCAATGTATCTTTTAGAAGATTCAGCTGCAGTTCACGGTCTCAGACTAGCAGACGTCCTTTTCGGCCCAGTTGAATTGGGGTCCTCTAGTGTTCTTATCCAATATGGAGGTCTGGTGCACGGTCCACTGAACTGCCACTCCGATTAAGACTTCAATGCCTTTAGACGACATACAGATGGATTAATCTTCTGATTGATTATCTGCCCAAAAATTGCTGACAATTGCAGCATCTGTAAAATGTTACGGAGTGCAATACTAGTCTTAGACTTGTATCATATCTTCGGTATTAATACTGTAGCTGTTGCGTAGGATCAACCTTCAAGCAGCGGCTAGGTCCATACCCTAGATTATTGCATATTGGAAGTGGAAGAGAACAAACCAACCACTGTAGCTGTAGCTGTTTGAGGGTGCCGTCTTTTCCATATCTCTTTGCAACTTCATCGCTGACTTGAAACCATGACCATTATTAGGACAAGAAATCTCCGTCAGAGTATTGCTATTATTTAATTAAAGTCATTAATTTGGTAGTGGAAAATTTTCTCCATAAACCTATTTGACCGACCAATTTATGTGAAAAAGTGTTTGATTTTCTGAAAAGAAGAAACAAAAAAATGTGTGAAAATTATAGGCAACCTAACCATTATTATCCCCTTGCCGACTGAATTGCCAAGTTGGCCAATTAGGGAGGAGTTGGCACTGTATGCATTAGGGAGGAGCTGACATGATATGCATTTTATCATCTTTGCTCCTTAAAAATGAACTCTTCTTTTAATTTTTATAATACGATATGAACACCAAAGTCCAAAGGCGGCATTCTTATTTGCAACCGGAGGCTGGGCGAAACATGTTTACTTGTCATCGTTTGTAAGTAGGGATATTAAAAAGAAAAATTGGTTCATACTTTTATAAATTTTTATAATTGAATACTTAATTTTTTTTTTGTATTTTTATTTGAATTCTACATTTTTTAAAATTTATTTTAAATTATTCTTTAAAAAAATCAAATCATTAATAATTTTTATTTGATTAATATATAGTTTTTAATAATTTCAATTACTTTCCGGTAAAAAAAAAACTAATTAAAAATATAAAATTTAATTAAAAACATAAAAAATTTAAAATTTAATTATAAAAATTTAAAACTAATTATATATATATATATATGCGTGAGCAAAGAAAGGTGCTTTTTAATATACAATTGTGCGGGCGGTATTAAATCATTTTAATATTTTCTCGAAACTGTTTATTGTCGACAAAACTTATCTCGCAATTGCGGTGGCCACACACTGGCCAGCTGCGCATCACCGTCCTATAGAATTCAGTAGACGCTTTTTATTTTTTCCGCATTGAAAAATGCTGCCTTTATGGCGAAATGTTTGAAAGACCTCTTCGGTTAGTTGACAATTTTATTCCGCACCAGGTAATTTGAACACTAATCGTCGTGACTAAGAGGCCAAATGACAATTAACAATTAATAATTAGTAGCATTTGTAGTTGATCAAATTAATACAATTTGATTCATAAAAATTACTAATAGTTGTTCAAGCATAACTTTTAGGTGTTTGTTTCGAGGTTAAAAATTGAGGTATATGTTACAAGAGTGGAACGGTTAAAGAAGTAAACCTTTAGAGAGTAATATGGGTGGGAATGTCAAATAATAAAGATTAAGGGAACATTAAAGTGTAACGAAAGTAATAAAAAGTAAGTAGTTGGACCTCCTAAGATATATATATATATTTATTTATTTATTTATTGTCCACTAATTTCTTAAAAGAATTGAAAAATTAATACTTTCACCCTTTGCATCACTTTTAACTAAGTTAATACTTAATTCTTTTTTTTTAAATCTTTATTTACCCCTTACCAATCTCTTTTAACCCATAAGGCGTAAGAAAGTGATTTTTTATTTTTAAGTCAAACAAGATGTTATAAAGCACTAATATTTAACTTCTAATTCAAACCAAATAAATATTAAGAGAATATGAACTTAAAACAATTACACAAAATATTAAAGCTAACATTTATAGATGTAGAATAAACTTTTAAGTTAATAATTACTAAAGAAATCACTTTGTTTTCTTTTTTGGGGAATTACTAAAGTAATCCTTAAAAATTTTACCATTCTACTCTTTCTCTAAATAATCTCATTCTCATTTTACTCCTATTTTTTTTCTCTTTTTATAATATATAACATATAGATACATATTTTTAAAAAATATAAAAATAATTATAAATATAATCAAATATATTATACCAAACATAAATCTTATATATAAAATATCAATAAAAGATATACATAATAATAATGATTAGAATATAATAGTAATTATTATAATAATAAATAATTAAATTATCTGTTTTAATGGCAATAAGTATTTGAAATTTATGATAAGAATTAAATTACTTATAATAATAATTATACTATTAAAATATTTTTTAAAAATTATTAATATAAAATATATGTTAATAATGATAATAATAATACAATAATAGTATTATAATGAGAACAAAATTTTAAAGATTATAAAATATTAAAATTATCAATCAGCAAATGATTATTAATGCATTAAAATTTTAATGTTGAAATTTTTATTTTAGATTTTATATTTATCTTTATTATTATGAAATATATTATTATTGTTAATAGATTGATTCATTATTATAAATTTTATTTATGATTTTATCTTTATAGTAATTTTGATATTATCTTATAATATTTTTTGTATTTCATAATCTTGAAATTGTATTTTATAATTCTTTTAATTTTAATAATGTTTAGCTTCCCTTCTGTGACATATATATTATCATACGTTTAATATGTATTCTAATTCTAAATTAAACTAATTGGTTACAAAGAGAATCTAATTTCCATTACAAAATAAACTAAATATATTTTGAAATTAATTATTCTGATTCTACTTATTCTTATTCCTATTTCAACTCTCGGTTATTAACTAAACGACACCATATTCAATTGAATTAAATTCTATTCTTACAACTCAAATGAAATAAAATGAATTTTATCAAAATAAAAATTGATACAAAACAAACAAATTATAATTTTTTAAAGAGGTTTAGTAAAACTAAATATTTGTATATTCTACTTCTTTAATAAGTGTAATTTTTTTTAATAAGATTGTAATATGATTTTTATTTTTTCATTTCATACACCAAGAAACACCAACTAAAAAGTGAATTTACATTGTTAATCAACATAATTAATTACCAACTGCCTTAGAGCAACTGGTCATCGATCTTGTTTTCTCTCGTTAGCTCCGACCCATCGTAAAGAAAAACAAAAAAGAACGTAATTAATTCATGTACTCTATTATTTCCACTGCCATGTGTTGTTATGGCGTAGACGGAAAGTCACTTTCATACCACGTCGATCCACCACCGACTTCCCCTCCCCTCCAAATCCCTGTCTCTCTGAGTCCACAAACCAGAATCAACGTTGACAAACTGTTTTTCTTTTAACGGAGTTCAATTGCATCAGCTTGTTTCCGATTGATGACTTGCAAACGGTGACCTTTGTAAACACCGTTATCTTATTGACGGCGAGTCCGAGTGCTTGCGTGCTAGAGGCGTAACCGTCCACGTCGGCGCTCCCACGCTCACAAGCCGCTACGTGGGCTTTGTTTTCGTCTGTCTCAAATGACCTATGCTCTCTCCGAGCGACTCCAAAGAATAGAGACATAAATATAAATATTTATGAATTATGAATTCTGTGTTTTTTATTTCTTGATATCTCATTGTGACGTGCGACTAAACTAATAATTTTGACCTTTAAGGTGGATTCTAATAATCTAAATCCACAAACACGGGATAATTATGTAATGCATTAAGAAAAAAACATAAAACATGATATAGATATTAAAAAAAAAAACATAAATTTTAATGGAGAAACACCCTCTGTTCTTTTTTAAATTATTATTGTATTTTAATTCATATACAATTGTATTTCAATTCATATGTAATATATCTGTGTTATATATATATAGTACATGCACACGATTATCTATAAGAAAAGCACGCCTGCTTTATTCGCTTGGATTAATTTTCTATTAAATAAGCTTCATAATATATATTATAACTAATGGAGTACAATTTTTGACGCTTAATTCATATAACCTCTAAAGTAAGTAAGAGTATGTACTCATGTACACGGTAATTCTATTACATTTTTATTATTCAGTTTTTGGGCTTTTTGAAAATATATGAATCACCTTCAAGAATTATGACATTGATTTCTTATATGCTTGAATAAACAATAGTTAGATGCGCACCACATTTCTTTCCAATGAATAAATAAATAAATAAATAAATAAATAAATAAATATAAATATATATATATATATATCGTGCACCACATGCAAATCTAAAACTGATTTTTTTGTATGCGATCTCTGTTTTCTAGATGTAGATTATCAGTTTGGTCAATTGGTTGGCTGGAATAAATCTTGGAGACGGCTCAGACTATGTCTAAAGCGTATCTAATAATAGTAACATGCATACCGTTATTAATGATTGATAGATTTTTTTTTTTAGAATATGATTGATAGAGTTAATTAAGCTTTCAGTTTCACTAAGATTTCAAACTCTTGGCTCAACGGACTAAAGAGCACAATCCAAACAAGCATTTTTTTTTTCTTTTTTTTTTTGGTAGAGTTGGAGTGGGGAAGGGGGGCTTTTTTCTTTTTTGTAGTGAAGATTTGGGCTTCACAGATTTAATTAGATTGTATACCAAATATAGAAAACAAAAATGATACGATGCTATCTAAATTTCAAAATTTATTTGTAATTTGCCGAAAAATTTATGGGTCAATTATACTTAAATACAAGTAATAAAATAATTTAAATATTATTATAATGATAAGAAAATAATTAATGTCTATACTCCTACGTGTCTTTATAGTAGCTGCCATAATTATAAACTTAAAAGACAAAAAAGAAAAAGAAGGGGGGGGGGGGAAATTATCATTGTGTATAAATAACGAAGATGGGAATGGAGGTGATGGACATTGTCGGCCAATTATGGCTTTATCATAAAGGAAGATCAACGTGGCGGCCGTGCGCAGACGACAGACTAGCAGCCAGTAGGAAACTTATTGCCTCCTACTTCTGGCCTTCAACGAAACGTGGCTTATGAGGTAATCGTTTTAGTTTTCCAGCTAGTATATATAGAGGATTGCAGAACAGAATCTTTTTGGGGTTCTTGTTCTTCTTTAGATTGAAGCACAATACCAGAAAGTTTTATACTTTTTGTAGTTTCAAGTATTATTATTATTTAAAGAAAAAGAAGGAAAAAGAGAAAACGAAAAACAGAACAAACATGGAAGGGGAGTGTTGTTCAAGTTCGACAACCTCGTCAACATCAACGACAACAAGCGCAGAGAAGCGCAAGAACAACCGGCAACCTCATGATGATGATCAACGACAACAACAACAGGAGAAGCCGTACAGAGGCATACGGATGAGGAAGTGGGGCAAGTGGGTGGCGGAGATTAGGGAACCCAACAAGAGGTCGAGAATTTGGCTTGGCTCCTACTCGACCCCCGTCGCCGCCGCCCGCGCCTACGACACCGCCGTTTTCTATCTCCGGGGACCCTCTGCCAGGCTTAATTTCCCTGATTTGATATACAAAGAAGACGAGCTACGCGACATGTCGGCCGCTTCCATACGCAAGAGAGCCACCGAAGTTGGGGCTAAAGTCGACGCCCTACAAACTGCTAACAACTCATCGAATCGAGTTGCTTCGGAGAAACCTGATTTAAACAAGTCCCCAGAAAACTCCGACCAAGAGTAGCTATAGGAGATGTTGTTTTCAGCGTAATTTATAAATCCTTTTTTTTTTCTTTTTGATTAATTAGTTTTGAGTTTCAACATATATGCTTCTATGATCTTCTTCGCTTGAACCCTTATCTGTGCCGGAGAAAAGCCAAATTAATTTCCGGCTCAAGGGAAAGACAGATATTGGGTGTAGTAGAATTTTGGAAAGAAATATATATACGTAGAACCGTCAGAAAAATTGTGTAATGAGAATTAATTAAGTTCTTAAACAAGTTCTCCAGCCATAGACTCGAAGTCTTTCATCAAGTTCATGCCTTTTCTTTCTTTTCTTGTCTCTTTCGAGTGTGTGTATGATATGTCTACATGTATGTATGTGTGTGTGTGTGTATATATATAGATATAGATATATAGATATATGTATATGATGGAGATGAAGAGAGTTAAGGATGACCCGACTGAGAAGATAAAGAAACAGTAATAGTCTACCTTTCTCTTTCAGGGCTATATATATATTTTTAGTTGCTTAACAAAAAACAAAGAAGATAAGGAGAAAATGCAAGAGTTGGGCAACAAGAAGTGGCCCTCCTTGTGAGTTGTGACGCTCCTGTGGACACCACATAACAAGAATGTAATGTGCGATGTGAGAGAGAGAGAGAGAGAGCGCAAAGTGTGGTGCTCTCAATCAGGGAGGTTGTCACCGTCATGGAATGGTGGGAAGCTTACGAAAGGTTGTTTGCTGTTAGTTGATGAGTGATGGAAGGTGGGCGGCGAGTGGGCTTTTTATTCCCTATAGTTGTATTAACTACCATTATATATACAGTAAAATTAGTATTGACACAAAAAAAAAATATTATGTGTATACATATTAAGTTCTTGAAAAATGAAACAATAGTCCTTCAAAAATATTTAATAGTTAAAAATTTTTATATTTAAAATCTCTTATTTTAATTTTAAGAAGGAATTTATGAATTATGAAAATAAAAAAATTATTTAATTTTGTATTTCATAATTTAATAATTTATTTAATGAAAAAAAAATGATAGAAGAGACTAGGGCATGGGACACAATAAGAAAATATTATTGAATAAAATTATTTTGTTATTCTTCTCTTAGCATAAAAAATTAGATTAATATTCATATTAATGAATTTTTAATCTAATTTTATTCTAATAATTTTTTTTTTAATTTTTGTATCATTAATATATGTTTCGTCTGTACGCACAGTTTAGATTCCTTTCATGCTTGGAATAAGAAAATCCAACAATTGAATGTGAAAATTTAATTATTTTTAGAATAATTCAACAATAGCTTATTTATTCAGCTATTAAAAATATTTTTTAGAACCTCAATCGAGATAATTAAAGAAAGTAAAATATTGTAATCCTCAACGCCTTCAAATTTGTACAACAATACAGATTTTAGTTTTGATGTACCAAATATATATATATACACAACGCCGACAACTTGTAAACAATTTATATATGCCTCATATGATAGAATATCCTATTCTTTTTGACATAAAAATCTCCACTCCTATTCTGAAATCTTACTCCCCACGTCGGAAAAGCGTTAATTACTTGTTTTTGTTGTCAAATCGATTATACATGAGGCCATGTCTGTGATCCGCATGGGGGACCATCCATATGCCTCTTAATGCTGTATTTCCTTTCTTTCCTATCATCATTTTTCATTTTTCCCGTCTGTTTTTAACCTTGGGATCATTAATCTAGTTTGGACAGTTGCTTATAGATGCTCTTTGTTAGCAACAATCTCTCAGTTCTTAACCCTTATGAAACTTACTGTTTTTATTTTTTATAGTGAAAAGTGAGACTTAAACCTTGGATTTCTCGGTTTTCAAAATTTCAACTCTAAAGTTCCAAGTCCTGATTATCTTGAAAGAGAAGTAATTAGGACATTTTTTATTTTAACAAAAGAAAATGTACGATCTCTCTTCTTCGTGCATGACTTGTTATATAATATTTATCGAAGTGTCACTGGAGTCCGTTGATATATAGCTAATTTTACTTGGTCAGTTGCACGGTATCGGGGCAGCTATTGATTTCATGCTGGCGTTTACTCAATTAATGTATTTTACCTCCCCCTTGAGGAAAGTGCTTATATAAACCAAGTTTATGGTCATTATACCGGGCCCCGCATAACGTAATGCGTCCAAATTTCCAATGGTTTCGAATTGGACGGTGATTTTTTTTCAATGAGTTGGTCAAGAATGAATAAGCATGCTTCAGATTTGCACTTTGTTCGAAAATTATATGAGATTTTTAGCAATTATTTTGCTAATTAGACGATTCCATATAAGATGGCGTGGGAAAAAGGGGATACCCTAAGAATTACTTGCGACCAAATTAATGGGGTTCTATTGTCACTCCAATTGTAAGCTATCATCCACAGAAGCTTTGTTTTTATGCTTATTTGTTTTCCATAGGAGATGAGGGTCTTACTTCGTTATCAATGAAGAAGAATATATGTACCCAATTGCATACCTTTCAATTATATCCCTTTCAGCTTCACACACCTGCTGAAAACAAGCTAATTGCCATTGCAGTTGTTTACAGATCAATTTCTGCTAGGTCACGTTTAGCTACTATATTGTTTTCTTTACGCACAAAAGAAAGCATAAGAATTTTCAGAAACTATCCTATGTTCTTGTCTTCTATTCTTTTGCCGTCTTCGCCTTTTTATTCTTAATTTTACCTCTTCCAGCTAAAAAGAGAAACGTTACACTTGCTCTCGTGTCTCCCCCCAACGAGCTAGATTCTGTGAAAATTCACCACCGCTGTCCATAATAAGTGACGAAGTTGGCCACCATTGATAAACAGGTTGTCATGTCACTGTATTAAAGTTTAGAACCACTTACAGAGGCCAACTTAAGATGCTAGCGAGCAGACTTTATCAGTTTTAAAAGACACGATGAAATCAGATAGCGCATCATCATCATGATCTCCACCTACAAATTAATACAAAACTTACCTAGTTTTATGTTGAAAAGAGTCAAAGGAAATGACAATACATCCTAATTTAATGACAATTTTTCTACTAATTGCTTAATTTTTATTAACTATTATCTTTCTATTAATTATTCAATCTCTACTAATTATAATTTCTTTATCAATTATTCAATTTTTATCGATTACAATCTTTTTACTAATTACTCATTAATTAAAATTAATTCTTTTCACAAACAAAAATTATAATTATATCTCACATTAATGACTTACCCCTCACTTGTATTGTAAAAAAAAGATCACATTGTATAACCAATTTATAACCAAATCATATACAAAATTCTATCAATAAAATACAAAATAATTATTAGCAATTACCACTCAATTTCATTTTATTAGCATATTATTTTATATAGTATCAAAGTTATTTTTAATAAAAGTATAAATGTCAAATCAATTAAATTCACCTACTACCTCATTTTCCTCAAACGCAATTACTAGCAATTAAGTGACAAGCAACTCAATCTCAAATATTGCTAAACCAACAAACCTTATCAAGAATATTATCCCATCGTGTCCTCTTATCCCTCTTACACGAAGTTCATCTGAATTAATTATATGTCATGTAATTAGTATCAAATTGATTAGAGACAATTAAATCATATGGAAAACACGTCTCCTCCCCTTTCTTAGGATTAGTTGACTCGTATTAATTCTAGATAGAACCAAATTATGTCCTTCACATATTATCATAGAAATTAGTGAGAATGATATCACTAAAAGTTCACCAAATCCAACATATAAAACATGGTTTACTTGCGATCAAACTACCTTGGGTTGATTTTCAATTTCATAATTGATAATATTATTACACAACTCTTTAACTTAGACTCTTTAATAACTATGTGATCCTTCTTAACTCAATTATATGTGACATGTAACAATGCTGATACTACACATTTACGAATGTAACTTCAAACTCTTCATAAGAGAAATCAAATAATCACAGACTATTTACAACAAATAACCATCCTTTTTGATTAACTTGTCTCGATGGGTGAGAACATTTCCTTATAGGAATATCATACTTACTTGTTCATAGGACTAGGAGTATAATATCAAAATTACTAATCCCTTACACGCGAGTCTCTATTATCTTGATTTGCTTGAACTAACCATTTCCACTCTAGTAGTGTTCATGACATAAATAACACACTAAACGAATAGATTATCACAACAGTTTTTTTTTTCTCACGCAAATAGATCACCACAGCTTGGGCAACAAATTTCACAAAGTAGGCAATACTTTAACCCACAAAATTCAACCCCAAATTACTCACTAAATATAGGCAATTACAAAAATCAAAGGAGGGGCAGTGTTCGATATTAACTCTGCAATCATTTTGACCACCAAACTAATGTGTGTCATGATTGTGGACCTTCCCTAAAATCTTCAGGCTCAGCACTATAGTTCCATATTGTTGAAATTTCACCACCACTTTTAGTATTTTCAAACCCATAGTATCTAAATTTCAGTACCACACATCACATCACAAATAATTCATCTCAATTGTCCTTTTTTTAGCTTTATATAAACAACCAATATGTTACCATAGATAATGAGTCTAGCCTTTTGATAACCCATATAGGTACTCTCATTTTTCAAAATTTTCATCCCTCTAATATAAACTTTTATAAGAAAATAATTGTGATTTTATTTTCTCACTTAATTATTTTTTTGTGAAGTGCCATCATACGAATAAAATTCTCTTCTAAGGAAATTTTAATTAGAGACTCTATTAACTATCAAGTAAGTTTGAGTTTTCTCTTTCAACTTATTACCTATTTCAGTCTAACTTTCTTATTTGTTAGCACCATCGTTTAGGCCATATTGCATATTCAACAATTTCTCGCATGTTCTACAAGTTGTCAGTTACATAACCAACTTGCTGAATATGTGTATCTAGTAATAGTCATTGTCATCTCCAACCTCGCATTTTTCATAGGTTTACGACTCCCTATAATTAATTCATTTTAATATTTGGGAGCCAACACTTATAACGTCATAGTAAAATAATAAATATTATATTTATTTTATTGATTATTATTTCAAATTTTTCTAACTTTATATGTTAAATTCTTGTGATCAATTTATACATATATTTTTAGTCTTTTTAAATTTTGTTGAAAACCAACATAATACCTGAATTAAAACTATTTAAAATGACAATGTAGGATAATTTCTTTCTGCATGTTTTAATAAATTATTGGAAGAGTGTGACATTTATAAATGAATATCATGTCTTTATCTGACCCTTTAAAATGGTTTGACTGATTGTAAATATAGACATGTGGTTAAAATGAATTTGACAATAATGCAACATATGTCTATTCACCCTCACTTTTAAGATTTTGCTTTTGAAAGTACAGTTTACATTATCAACCAACTACTTACTTAAGTTTTGTAACAACATAGTCCTTAGAAAGTACTATTTTCTATTACACCACTTATTAAATATCTTTGAGTTTTTGGCTCTATTATGTACCCAAACCTATAACCCTATGCCAAGTACAAACTAAAACCTAAGTTACATCAGTGTATTTTCTTAGAATATCCCTCAAGTGTGAAGGGCTATCATACTATTCCCACAATAACAATGATTTTATATAGTTGCAGACGCCATCTTTGATAAGATTGTTTTTCTATTTATTGTTCTAGTTACCAATATACCATCAAATGTGTCTCCACTAATGTTATTGAAGTTATCCCTTTATGTTTCTCCACCAACACATTTGCGATATGTTTCTTTATCAATGCATTTGTAACATGATGATTGACATATGTAGGAGTTAAAGATTGATACATCTCATACATCAATACCTGTGCAAATTAGTCCCACCATTTCCAACTATAACCCATAGTGCCTTCTCTTATTGTTGAAATTATCTCACAAACCACCATCCCATAGGTTACAGGCTTGCCCCCTAACAAGCACCACTAGCCTACCCTGACATTATTAGACTTCAAGATAACTTTATTCCCCACTGCCATATACAAAAGGATCACACTTATACACTCACCACTCGGTAGCAATCATATCCATATCATTTTGTTATAGTTAAGTGATAAAAGACCTAAATTGACAAGTAACTATGACTAAAAAGTACACCGCATTTTTGAAAAATTAGACATAAGTCCTTATACCATCTCTTCCAATCTATAAGTTCATAGGTTTCAAATGAGTTTTTCATGTCAAGTTTCATGCAAATGGCTCTTTTGAATGGTACAATGCCAGATTAGTCACAAAATACTTTTATCAACAATAGGGAATTAACTATAATGAAATCTTTAGTTTGGTGGTTAAACATGTCATAATTCACATAGTTTTTGCAACTACATTTTTTTAGGGTTGGTAACTTTGGCAGCTTGATGTTAAAAATGTCTTTCTCCATCGTCATTTAACTAAAGAAATATTCATTGATCAACTGCCAGTATTTGTCTATCCCTACCATTCTTATCATGTTTGTCATGTAAAATAGTCTCTTTATGGCCTGAAACAAGCACTTATGTCTACCATTAATGTCTCAGTAATTTGCTCATCTCTATTGGTTTTGTAACTTCTTTAATTGAATCATCATTATTGATACTACATATAACACAATACAGTATCTTCTTGTTTGTTTATATCGATAACATAATTCTTACAAGATCCCTTACAACATCATTATCTACTTTCTTAAAGACTCTATAAAAGAACTTTGCTATCAAAGACTTGGATGAACTCAATTATTTTTTTGAAATTGAACTACAATGCCTTCTGGATGGTATTCTTCTTCACAAGACAAAATATGCAACAAATCTTCTTACATAACCAAAAATGTAAGATGTGAAACCTATCATCATACCCTATGTCGTGGGTTCAGATATTCCATTATCCATTATCCATTATAGTGAGTTATTCTTGGATTAGACACTCTATCGTAGTACTGTGAAAGCATTGTAATATCTTACTCTCACTCCTTTGCTATCAACACTACCTGTCAGTTCATGTATACACCCATAAAGGTCTATTGACAATTTGTCAAATGCATATTGCACTTTGTTCACAACACACAGCACAATGGCATCCTCTTTACTTGCAACAATAATTTCTATCTCTACACCTTTTCATATGTAAGTTAGGTCGAAAGTCATGACATTAAACAATCAGTTAGCAATTTTATATAGTCCTTAGCTTTAATCTTATCTCATGGAGTTCCTGCAAGCAATGGATGGTCACTTGGTCCAACATAGAGGCTGAATTCAAAAGTTTAGCCAATAAAACTGCTAAACTCATTTGGATTGAGGCTCTTTTACATGATCTCAGTGTCTTTTGGCAAGACCCTTTGGGTTTTTGGTGTGACAACATCTTTACCATTTATCTAATAGGGAATCCCATCATTCATGCTTAGACAAAACATGTGAAAATTGATTGCCACTTTATGTGAGAATGGGTCATCAAAAATCAATTACATATTTAGTACATTTCCATTACAAATCAACTTACCAATATTTTCACCAAAGGACTCTCCACAGCTCACTTTTGACTTCTATAGTCTAAACTTATTATATGTTCCACCACTTCAACTTGCAGGGAGTGTTAAAGGAAATGATGACATATCTAATTTAACTATAATTTCTCTACTAATTGCTCAATTCTTATCAACTATAATTTCTTTATCAATTATTCAATTTCTGTTTGTTATAATCTCTTTATCAATTGCTCAATTTCTTTTAACTACAATATTTTCATTGACTACTCATCAATTAAAATTAATTTTTTTTCAAAGATAAGAGATCATGATTATGTTTCATATCAATGTCATAATCCTGACTTACATTATAAAAAAATACCACATTACATGACCGATATACAACCAAAAGTATATATAAAATTCTATTAATAAAATACAAAATACTTATTAATAATTGTCATCCAATCATCCAATTTCATTTTGTTAGTTTATTGTTTTATAGAGAGAAAAGGTGAACATTCCAACCATTAATACTCCAACTGAAAATGAGAAATAGTTGACCTAGTTCAAGATGTAAGATCCCGATTGTTTTAGCTATTAACAACAAATATAGGTAGTAGATGATAACAATATTTGGCCCGATAGATAGTGTATTATTGTGAAGACTTAAATGCTTTATTTTCTCTTAAAAATTTTGTTATTAGTTTTTCAATGTATATTAAAAAACCAACTTAGACTCTTTCAAATTATATTGAAACTAAAATACGAGTAATTGCAAATACTAATCTAACTATCGAAATGATATAAAATTTTTAACCCCACCACCCTTCAAAAGAATTTCTATTGGGTTACTCCTTGAAAATAGACTTAAATGTCGTTTTCCGTCCGTTATTTATGGAGACGGTCTAAGCCTCCCACGCTAGTGGGGGACGATTTAACCGGAGCCTGATTAAAGCCTACTTTTGTGGGGCACGTTGAGACAAAGCAGTGAGACTGCGGTCCCCAATTGTTGCACATATATCCAGGCTTGTAACGAGGATATACATTTATGTATTTATAGCCTGGACTTGGAGAGAGGCGTCCGAACCAGCTCAGTTATAAGCTTACAAGGCAAAGTGAAAAGTAGGGAATGAAAATGCAATCATTTGAGCAGGGTATTATTGAAGCATCTACCCCCAATTGACAGGCAACATTGCAAGAATTGTGCATCCTCCTCACAAAAGAGTTGAATCAGGAAAACAACGCGGTCTGAGTTCATAGGAGACGAAAACAAACGCCCTTGCGATATTTCCTTTTTCTTGGTTACAAAAAGAGTAAACTGATAAACACGGATACTTGCCATTTCATAGTCACAATTGGAGTGGACTCTGCTTTCCACGTCAGGAAGGGAAAGGCATCCTAGTGCTTGCCTAGGATAATGATGAATGTTTACGATAGGGACATGACACAACGAGGCCCCTCTCTAGGATGACAGGACATCAACAGACGCATACCCGCAGGACAGATAAAACCAAGAAAGAAAACAAGCTTCCGGCTGCGAAGTCTTGTAGGCGAATTCTTAGTTAATTTGTTCACTAATTGACATCAGAAAATGACTATAAACAACATTTACTGAGCCAAAGTTGGAAAACCAAACTAAATTTTTAACCATATCTCCAGGATTGGATGGCTTTGGATCAGCTTCTTCAATGCATTTTCTCCACTCACTCTTCACGCCAACGTCAGATAATTGATCCTACCAAAAGAGGGAAAGGAATGTTTGATAACCTTCATTCCAATCCGAATCACCGTAGGCAAAAGGACAAGCGTGAACGAAAGAACCAATTAACGTAGTCCATTGTGTGATTGTGTCCCTCCCTTCAAGTCACTCACTCGTGTCAGCCGAATAGCATAGTTAATTCAACCTAGCCAAGTACAGGGGTTCCGTTTCAGGAAAATCTAGTGCAGTCTGGCTCACTAAAAGCCAAACTCTAAGCAAAAGTCATTATTTCGCGGCACATTGATTGCTGAACCACTATTAATCTCCCCATTAATGTCCAATGCCGATCGGGAGATTCACAAGGCTAAGATATATCAATTAGTGGTGTTAAGAGTTATGGCTGGAGCTAAGCGTTTCTCCCACGTTATATTTAGTTCAGATCTCACAAGAACGCGTTGTAAAATTAGCCAATCCACCCGGAAAAAAGGTACAAATACACGAATATTGTCTAGAAGTCGAAACCAAAACTGAGCCTCCATAACCAGCCAGCTCAGCCACACAAACAAAGCCCTTGTAGGGAGGCTGAAAGTTCCAACAACACCTTCTCAAAATTTTTCATTTTAATTTTAAAATGCCCAACAAAATAAAAAAAAAAAAATCGAGCCTCCATATTTTCAACAAAAAGCGCCTGCAACCCTGGATTACGCATCCAATTGCTCGTTATGACCCCCACCCCCCAAAAAAAAAAAAACCAAACACAAGCGCGTTCGAAATATCTTGGAAAACCCTGGATATAATCCTAGTGCCGTTGAGAAACACAAGTCCGTTCATATAATTGGCAACAAATGGTAAAATTCAAAGACGGCAAGCGAAGCATAAGTGAAGGCCGATTGAATCCATTACCTGATTTGAATACCCGCCATTAATCAGCACCAATTTTCAAGGTTTGCCCCGTGACCCGAACCGATCCGATTTCAGCTGCGTCGGTCGATGTATGGAAGAGAGTCCTCCGGCGAGTCCCGTTACATTTTCAATCTTTAGTCTTTCGGGTCAATGCGACGTGCCAGCCCAATCCATAAAAGAAGACAGGTTATTGGGCTAGATGCCGGAGAAGCTCAAAATATGAGCCCGAACTTCGCTATTGCGGGCTTACGGCACCAAGCTATTCTTTAAATCATTTTTTGTCTTCTTTATAATTATTTTTACATATGTACGGTTGTCTGTCTCGGGGTCCTCTTGTAAATTTGTCGTATTAGACTGTATATTATGTTAAAATGTTGTGGAGTTGAAAAAAAAAAAAAAAACATATTCCTCGATCCAAGGTCAAATAACAATTTGATGTTTTTTTTTTTTTGAAAAGAAATAATTCCATTATTTGCTCCTGCCTTCTACAGACTACAATAATGATCGAGTGATTGAAATGTGTTTTTTTTTTTTTATTCGATGTCCAAATGAAATTAATAGTCTCAATTTCGCGTAAATACTAGGAAGAGGAAACGGCCAAAAAAAAAAAAAACAAAGAAAGACAAACCCGTCTTTTTTTCAATAAATACATTTACACCTCTGCCTTATCTAACAAGTGGAGCTTAGTTCCTCAAGAAATCTCGGTTGGCCCTTCTCCACCATAGTTATGGTTCGAATGGTTCATGACACTATGCTGATTGTCACTTGATCATGCTTCTTTTACTCTTGTCATTCGGAAATCCAAATGCCCATCTAATCAAATTTCATTCTTCATTTATCTAATGAGCTGTGCGGGTTCCGCTTTATTTTGATATCATTAGATTCTGAAGAAAGTCTTGGACAGATATAGAAAATTGGATGCCTCTCAGCTTAGATTATGACCTCTAGCTATATATTTGAACACACTATTTTTTTTCTTTTTTTCCCCACAAAAGAACAAGTAGAAAGTTGAACCCACTTGTCTTGTTTTATGTCCTTAGGAGGGAAACCGAAGGAACAGTTAGCCCAAAAATGCGAAATTGTTTTATATAGGAAGGGAAAAAAAAAAAAGAAAAGCAGATTGAAGTGGGCACACGGCACATGGGGTTCTCTATGATTGGAGACTGATTTTTTGCACCACATTCCATAAGAGTCCAGATTCTAATAAGAAAAGAAGATGAGAAAAGGACAGTTGGACTTTATAACTGGAGTCAATATTTTAACTCTTTGAGTTTGTGCAAGACAAGCACCGCAAAGAGGCTAAAAAAATAGGAGAAAAGGGAAGAAAAGAGAGAATAAATGTAAAGGAATAGAAAGTGGGAGAAAAGTTTAGAAAGGATCTTTCACTGCCATCAATCCAATTAATTGTGCTTGGACGGTCATCCATTCACTCTCAAAACAAGAATCCCTTTCCCCTGCACATTTGCACCTACTTTACCTTACAAGACATGACAATTTTCTCACCAAGTCATCATGTTTCTCATCCTTCTCTTTTTATTCTTTTTTGGCTGCCCCTTTTTTTGTGCTCTCTTTCTCGAGGAAAAGGAACAAAGGAGGGCGAAAAAGCAAATAGAATTGCATTTTAGAACCACGAAGTCATAAGCCCAGTATAAATCAAAGATCTCCCATCTAAATCTGGTTGAGAATAATTTCAATCCAATCATGGATGCCGCCCACATTGGAAAATATTTCATATAGGAATAACACGGATGACATAATCTATCTAATATCCATAATATGCTGAGAAAGATTAAAGAAAACTTCTCCTTAATCCTAACTCTTTAATAAATATCTTTTCTTAGATTGAAAGAATAAAAAAACCCAATAATCCTACAAAAATTTCTCACATCTGGAGTCCACTACCGCATGTTGGTAGCTGTTCATTAATAAAATTTCTTCAGTTACCTTCTTTCTACCATCTCCTTAATTTGGTCTCATCTTATTACAATAGTATAAAGGGAAAACTTTCTCTAACCTTTCCCTTACATGTAGCAAAATTTATTAAGTCCAATAACTAAAAATTTAATTGCAATAAGTTTTTTTTTTTTAATTATGATTTGGTTACTATATGTATTCATGGTATAATTATGGAGTTAATGCTAAATATTTACTTCTGATTAGAGATGGATATGGTGACCAAAAAAGTTCGGCTTGAAAATCAGCTAAAAATGCTTCCTTCTCTACTAATATGCTATAATTGCATCACTACCCTTCTATTACTAGACCTATTTTTGGTCTTGGCAAGGCACGCGTCTCAAAAGAACAATGGAAGAGGAGATGGGAAGAGACTTTTTTTTTTTCTTAAGCTTATTTGGACCGATTGCGTCTAGCAATTGATCTTTTTATTTTTATTTTTTCTGAATTCAAGTCCTAGCTAGCTAGGATCTCAATTCCTCCTCCATCTCTCCTTAATAGAGACAATGACAAGAAGGAAGAGAAAATTGCAGGAGTTTCGATCTTCATGTCTAAAATGTATTTTAATCTTTTAATTAGTTTTCTTTGTTATCCTCGACACCTTTGTGTATTTCGTTTGCATTTCTTTTTGTCTTAAAGTTTTGGTTTTGGTTTTTTCTTTTTTGTTCAAAAAAATATCATTGGGTTTGTTGTTAACCTACGTTTCTTTTTTGAGAGAGAAATTGCTTTTATAACTCTTTAATGACATCGCAGTTTTTCAAAAATCTTGTTCGAAGGAGTTGAACTAACTAAGTGTAGAACCAGATATTGTGAGTTGCTTAAGAAAGATGTGTTAGAATGGTTTCAAAAATCTTGTTTGAAATGGCTAGTTGAAGGAGACCGCAATTCTAAATCCTTCCTCATTATGGCAACCTGAAAATCGAGGAGCTTTCACGATCAAATCATTTTGTGATTTGGTGGCAATCTTCGGGGAGTGTTACCATATTCGAGGCCATACATTTGGAGAGCTATAGCTTCCCTGAGAGTTAAGAGTTTTGGTTGGTAGCTATTGTGAGACAAGTTACCTGTTAAAATATGCCTAGCCTGTACATGTGGAGATGGCCAACAAGATGTGCATTGCCCTATCTGCACCTTCACTCCAGAATCTACTAGCCATCTCTTTCTCCACTGTAATCCAGCCTGGCAAGTTTGGAGTTGTTGCGTAAATTGGTGGAGCATCCATGGCGCTTTACTTGAGTCGATCAATATGCTATGGGGGATGAGGCTTTATCTTAGCAACAGTTGTCAATCACCGGAGCTATGGGCGATGGGGTTCTATGCCATAATTTGGTCCATTTGGCTAGTCCGGAATGAATTGATTTTCGGTGGGAAATCTTTTATCGTTAAGAAGATACGTGACTTGATCTGAGTCCTCTTGCTTTGGTGGTGTCAGGCCAAATGACCCCATTGCTGCTTTCCTCAAAATGATTTTATGCTTACCATTACCGATATTTTAGTCCCTATGCGACGATCCCAACATCTGTGAATTTAGGGCTGGGTTATTCCCCCACTAGGACATTTTAAGTTTAACACGGATGCTTGCATCATTTGCGACACTGGCACAACGGGAATTGGAAGAGTATTAGAAGGACACGACGAGAAAGTCATGTGTATTTTCTGTAAAACTATTGGAGCTATTCCAATTAATGAAGTGGAACTTCTATTAACTAGAAAAGCAGTAGAGTTTTGTGGGGGGATGGCATTGTGCTATAAGGGCCTCGTTGATTACTGAAAGTGATTCCCTGACAGCAGTTTTTTGGGTTAATAATAGAGATAATTGACCCTAGTTCTGCGAATGTAATTCGTTTGTAGATACCATGGCCAAAAAAGTGGCAGGAAGCAACACGACTTTTGTAGCATAATTATGAGGCTCTTTGATCATTCTTTCCCTTCCACCAAGGACAATCATAGATTGGAAATTTCTCTATATCCGACTCACGTTCTGCTCATTATCTAAGAGATGTCATTTCCTCTTTATCCAAGGACGTTCATTATTTTGTTTCACGGGATGTTGGTGTTTTGAGACAATTTTCACCGGACAAGGAACTTTGTTTTTTGTTGTGTTTGGCTTGGGCATATAGTTCTTTCATCATGTTATATGAATTTTGTGAGACAGGTTCTTCTCATAAGAGCTTTGCTGTTATGTAGGACGGATATAGCCTAGTTATTGGCCACCCGTTTTCTTTCGTTAAGTTTTTTCGGTTCTATTCTCCTTCCACATGGTGTGGGAGCTCATCCACCTATAGCTGCTTTTATATGGTTTTGTAGGTGTTACACAGTTTTTTTTTTTTTTAACAATTCCCGTGTATAAATAGAGTGTCCATGCGGTTGCTTGAAAGCTTTGAAATAAAGGGGTACTTAACTGTTCAACAAAAATTTATTCTTTTTATGTTTGATGAGTGACAGATGACTTTGTATTGATATTTAACTACATAAGTTAAGATTCAAATATTTGCCCATTGTCAATCTTAATTATTTTTACAAATGGTAAAGTAAAAATGAAATTTATATAACTTGATTTCACTGAAATATTAGATATACTGAGTTTCGTCTCTCTCCTATTTTAATTTCATTTTAGTTCTTCGAAATGCACCTAAAAATGGAAAGAAATTCGATAATTATGATCCAAAACAAATTTAAAACCCGCACACCTCCTTATTTAAAAGGATATAATATAATAAGAGTAATTTAGCCACTAATAATAGGGTCAATAATGTCTTGAAATGATAGACAGTGATAGAAGTTATTGGTAAACGGAAAGAAAAAATTGTAATCAACGTGGGGATAAATAATAATAATAATAATAATAATTGTGCATAATTGAGCTATTTAAAAAAAAGGCAAAAAAAAAAAATCATTGGGCAATTGAGTAACGGCAAATAAATATTTTGTTCCATCAACTTTTCCACTGATAATTGTCATATATTTTCTAAAGATTCATTGGTATATATGCAACAACAAAGTGGCATATCTTTGCAAGATTTATTAGAAAAGATATAAAATAAGCCATTGTGCCTTGAGAATGAATTATCTTTTCTATGTTATGTAGCTTAGGAGTCTATTTGTTAATCATTTTGCTTTGCGGTGTTGAATTCTATGAAATATACTTGCGGGTTGATTGAGAAGTGTCATGCAAGACATTTACATATTCATTTTCAAGACCATACGTGTTTGAATTGTTTTCTTTCTAGGTTGCCATTTTTGCATTAACAGGCTTAACATAACCTTCTCAAAAGAGTGGTAAACGCGGTACCATGCAAAAATTGGGACGCAAATCGACAGTATCTCTAACTCACAATTTTCCTTTATTTAAACTAATATCCAAAATGTATACAACGCATTCATTGTACTAATTGAGAAATATGTAATTAATGATTCCAAAAGAACTGTACTAATATATCTCAAAATACTTACTAAAATACAGTGATGATCATGAATGTAAGTATGTGTATAAAATAATATATACATGCATGCAAATTTTTAAGCAGAAAAAAAGAAAGAAAATTTTGAATATACAATGCGTAACCATCTGAATTAAAAGAATGTGCATCTTTCAAATAGTATCTTACTATTGTCAAAAGCGTGTTAAATTATTGTATCCATATATATAATAGACCTTTACATTTATATATAAGGTATGACACAATGACGCGTATACATTGCATTCGTACAAAGTCGGATTGAGATAATAATCAATCAAAATTATAGATTGGATTGTGTAGTGTGACGAGCTCTTGAGTGGAACTCAGCATAGCAGACGGGATCTGACTTGATGACTTCAATCACGGATGATATGGACCAAGTAGTGATTAGGTGCATGAAGTGATTTTTTTTTGTTTTTTCTTTTCCTGATCGTCTTCTTATGAAATGATGATCGTCCACCCATAAACCGGCTCCATCAAGAATCATTGTCATAAATTATTATTTATAAAAATGTTTTCCCACCGTGAGTTGCTCGTCACTGAACAGAGCAATTGAGGGCCCTGCCTGTACCAACAGGCACAAAATTACATCATTGACTTATCTTTTCTTCGGCATAACCAAGAGGTTCCTTCGGTTGTAGACTACACGAGAGGAAAACAATCATCCTCTATGTTATTCATTTTATTTAATGGGTTGGAACTTGAGACCACAATTATTAATTACTTCTGCTTCTTTTTTGTCTTACATCCAAAGGCTTTTAACAGACGGTGCAATGCTGGGAATATTGATTTTTATTTCCAAATTGACATAGTGTCTTGTGTGAATTAATAGGTTATAAAGGATACCATGAAAGTTTCATATAACATCTTACATTTGATTAAGAATATTAGTAGTGTAGTCCAACAACTTCCAATGGATAATCGTTAGGCATCCAATTTATATCGGGAATTAGTAGCAAGCATCTTGACTTCGTCGTGCCATATGCTACGCGTACACATTAATCTTAGGCAAGATTTTCTTTTGAACAGCTAGAAATTCTTGACCAGTTTTCTCTGCACTGATTTTGTGGGGATGAACCAAACGCGGATGTGATATTCAGCCAAAGGACTTCCATTTTTTCGTCCATTACGTTGCCAATTTCTAGAATTAGGTGAAGAAAACATTCTCATGAGTGCGAACTTAACAAGGTATTATATTATTTGAGGCTTGACTATGGTGTAACTTTTCGTGCATATAACTTGCCAATTTTTCTGAATCTTGCGTCTCGCGGATAAAAAGTTGATCTAACCTTTGGCGACTTCTATAAAGTAGCGTGGTTGTAACTTTTGTTAAAAGAAATGTAATTTTGCATATAGAAATTGTAACTCTTCTTCAATCTGCACTATTTTTGTTTTCCCATTGTGGTTAGGGCATTTCTTTGAAAGCTACGATATTTGAAAAAGCTGCAACATATGACTAAAAAATTTACATTACAAAATCGTCATTTTTGTCAGAGTTTAGGAGTAAAATCTTGAACGCACCGAGTTGGAAAGTGTGTCCATAAGATTGTAAGAATGGGAATTTAATAATCTCGATTGATGTGAAAACTACCCCAATGATACACTTGCCATCTAATTTTACAAACAAATATTGAGAACATATGTGACACCAATATAACGTTTAAAATGATATATATTAGATTTTACAATATGCCATATTATTACCGGTACATGGTTATGTAGTAAATTTTCATAGATAGTCCACATAATTAAAAAATAATAAAAAAAAAAATCTCCAGACACAGTCCTCCGGTGAGCCAGGATTCGAACATAAAGATTTGGTTGCCGAACTGATGTGACCCATTCTGTTCCTCTTCCGCCATCTTTGATTTACGTGCTGTACGAGTACAAGCTGATGACAGAACAGCAACAATTCAATGTCCATTGACATTTTCGCGTAGACATTGGGATATTGTCGTGATTTGCTAAAAGAAATGCTCATTCTGGAACTCTCGGCGGATTGACATGACAAGATATATATATATATAAGTTGTTAATTATTAATAAGAGAGGTAAAAAAAATTCAAATTTCGACTGCCTCTAAGACAAAAAAATTTAGTAGTGACTTAGGCTAATAGAATTATTAATTCATAAAATAAAATGCGTTCAGCTACCCCGTGTATATATATAGACAGCTCTTGGATTCATTTTTCTTTGTTCATCATCTTAGTTTCTTGTACGTGTCTTACTGGTTAATGCGAACTAACAGCTTTTGCCTTCGTACAATCAATTTTTTCCAAACCCCCTAGCTAGTTAACAGAAGAGTGGAGAAAACCTCTACCATCACCCAATCCAGTCAAATATATCGGGCTGAAAATTGGGAACACCTGTCAGAATGAGTTCATATATAAAAATGACTTCACTTATATCAATATGAAAACCCTTAATTATCGTGAAATAAATATGAATAATTTAATTATCAATCTTTGCAGGTGAACCTCCCACAGAATAAACAGGCTCACGTAATGGAGCTCCATTGTTATTGTTGAATTGGACTACTTAATTTCACTCTTTTGGTCATTTCTGTAATAATTTTTAATGACTTTTTAATAAAATCGCAATGGCTTCGAAAAAGAAAATAAAAATACAGAGTATTTATGGTGCTAGTAAAAATGTCACTGTTCTACAATATCAAGAGGATCATAACCAACAATAATCTAGCATTTGATATGGTACTTCTTACTTGGGAATTTATCTTTTTCTCCTATTTACCTTTTAATTGTGACAAGAAAGCATCTATTCCTAGAGATTGTCAGGGGGCTTTTACATTCCAAAAGTAAATTTATCCTTTCCGAAAGGAACAAAAGACGCACAATAACATCTGGTAACTAGCAGCTGGCTCAGACACGTAAGTTCAAAAAACCTAGATTAGGTGCAAAATAATGACACCCTATCGAATCGGGCTGAGATTTAAAATGGAAATACTATGTGTTGTCGTGATTGAAGGGGTCCGGTGTTGGCGCTATATGCTTAGTATCTGAGGCCAAAAACAGGGACTCAAGCGCTTATTCTAATTTTATGTCAACATTGCTATCATTATCCGGGCATTCTCGTCAAGTTAGAATGACAACCGGCCAATAAAATTCCTCTCCTCGAAGCAATCACTTTTAATATTCTTTCTTCTTTTTGGGTTAGAAGCTAGCTAGAATGTGTTTTCACCCCTCCAACTTTTGGCTTGACCGTCGAACATCGGAAATAAATAATTTCCAAAGGCAGCCAATAAAATTCCTTGTAATCAATGGGTCGATTGGCTACTAATTAATGAAAAATATAGGGAAATGAGATCCAACTCAAAAGAAGAATGAAGAAACACAATCATTTCTCATGCTATGCAGCTAGAAATAAATAAGGTTCACATTCTCATTGTGACATCCACTTGCCATTACTATAGTTCTCAACAAGGTTGAATACTTGTAACTCCAAAAGTAGCCATTTTTGGCCTATAGTACCTCTAGAATTATATACCCTGCGAAAAAAAAAAAGATAAAGATAAAAAAATTATTCACCTTGACGTTCATTTTTTTGATGACAAAGAGGATAGAGAAAAGTAAAATGGTGAAGTGAGGTTCCAGTTTTGGGATGTACAATTTCGTTTTGAAAATATCAATCCTTTTGTTTTGGAGAGTAACCCCTTTTTATCAATGATAGAAAGAGCACACACAAGATATACTTATTAAGTCATGAGGTCAAATTAGCTAATAGAGTCCAGAGTTCACCGTGCAAACCAAGTTATTTGATATTTCATTGATAATGTGATACACTATTATTCTTCTTAAGTTCTATTACATTAACACAAGAATTTGACATATTGCTGACACAAATAGATACATATATTTTTAACCCGTATTTATTTATTTATTTGATAATTGCACATTGTATATTATGTAATCATACATGCATCCTTCCATTCATACATTATGGTGTTTTTGCTAGTAATGATACATCACTTGGATAAACTATTTGTGAGAGCTCAAAATCTTGTAATTAGACAATGGATAGCAATCACAAGAAAGCCATCGCAATTGAATCCTATGGGGTGATCCATACATGTTAGTTTGGCTTTAATTTTAATAACCTCAAGGCCCGCTGGATATTGCAAAATGGATGTAATAGAGAGCAAACGGTCAAGCCGCATCTATTACATTTAATTAGCCGCAAGTTAACTTTATCATTCCCAAAATCATTTTCTATTGATAAGTATCGTCCCCAATGATTGTGATCCACACAAAATAGAATTCTTCAAGTCAAGTAATATGGTATCACATTTTTTTTTAGTTATGAATTAGGAAACTCATTAGCTAATCAACAAGATAACATACTTTAGGTTTTTTTAATTTTTTTCTATACATTTCATACTTCTTCCCTTCCAAGCATTGAAACTAACAACACCAACACATTATGTTGGTCCTAAAGATACCAAAGAGGGTTGAATAGACTCTTGCCTATGATTCATATAGCGTGACAAATAAAAATGATCACAATATAAAATGATTGTGATAAGTAAATAGGCTAATATAACTACAATATTTATAATATATGTATAGGCTGAAAACAAGAAGATGCAATAATAAATCAAATAAATAAAAAGATGCAAGCCAAAAATGTGTGTGCCAAGAAATGAAATAACAAATATTTGAAGAAATATGTGTATACAAAGTGAGATAAGAGAGTACAAATAAATTTAATTTACAAGAATAATAACTAACCCATGTAAATAACAAACGTAGAATAAATAATTAAAATACAATATGGTGAAAAACTTGTTATTATGTGTGAACTTGTAATTATTATTATTATTATTATTATGATAGAGATTAAGTAGAGAGAAGTAAATCACAATAATTAGTAGAGGTTTGAAACTTTTTGTTCTTATGTCCTCTCCCAAGACTATCATATTATGAATTTTGAATCCACTTTAAGCTTCCAATCTGGGAGAAGACCAATTACAACAACAAAGTGATCATTAATCATAATAGTATAAATGTCTATGATATTGTTACAACACAATTATACAAATGTATTTTTCAAATTCTTAATTTTGTATTCTACAACTTTAGAATGCTCCAAAAAAATTTTTTAGAGTTTCACTTACTCTTAATGATAAATTCTCTCCTCAGCACTTTTGATTTTTTATAATTAACAACTAAATACAAGTTGAACAACTAGATAATGTAACTAAATAATGTTGGCTACTATATGTTAAAGGTATTTATACACCAAAGGAAAGTTAAGTAGCCATTTGAAATGAATTAGTTGTTGGAAAGAATAAGCAAATAGTCGTTGGTGATGATTTAACGCTACCATATTTGACTTAGACAAGATTTTACAACCATAAAAACATTTATTATTGGATGAATTTTTGAATGTTGCTTAAGTCTTCTTATAATTAGACAGGATCTTAACATACAGGGCCTCCATATTTAATTTATTAGAATTTTCCAACTCTAGTTCCTTTCTTTGCTCATTAATTTTTTAATGTTGTATAACTAGACAAATTTTCAACATTAAGGACTTAAGCTTCTTGCCAAAAATAAAAAATTTTCAAGTTTGAAAAACCTTGCTCTAACTTAATTATGATAGCAATGAGAACTTCACCTTAGAGAAAGGAATTGTTTCCTTATAGAACTTTAAGAAATGATTCTATCTTTGATCTCATTATTCATGCATGCCATGAATTATACCATAAATAAATTGACTTAAAATACTTCAAAGATATGTGATTCCAACCACACTTCAAACATTAAGAAAGAAAATATAGAGTTTTACTAGCATGAAAAAATTTCATTTTTTAAGCTTTGTTAGTGCAAAGGCATTTTTATTTTAAGTTTTGCCAACACAAAACAAATTCCTTTTTGCATCAAGTTTAACTTTAATATATATATATATATATATATTTTGCTTATCACTTTGTTCAACCTTTAAATGCATACGTAAACAATGAACTATGGCAACAAAAAAATTTAAATAAAAGTTAACAATATAAATATATATAAAAATCAAGGTCCTATTGTTGGGTGCGTTCGAACTTGACTTCTAAAATGACAACTACATCTTCATGCAAAGTCTCAATTATAATCTAAATATCTATCATTGTCTAAGACTGACTTGATGGTGGAATAGTACGACCATTAGTGATTAAAATGACATATGTTGTCAATTGTGACTCCTCTATTGGTGAGGACAATGAGCTAGAAGTAGGTGAAAGAGACTAAAATGCTCTCATTTATCAAAAAGTAAATGATATCATAAGACCTTTGGTCAAAAATAGGCTTTTTCCTAGTAGAGGTGTTGGGTCAATATTATCAAAAATAATGATTTATGGTAGAGTAAAGGTTGTTGATCAAGGATTATAAAATTTTTAGTTATGGATAGGCTTGGTTTTAATGATGAGTTCTTTACTAGGGATGGCAAAGGTGTCAAAGCTCTTGCTTATTTCATAGTGAGTAGTCATTTGTGTTGGTCAAGGAAGGAAAATAATAGACTAATATGGAATGGTTGAAGGCTTGGCAATGTGATTTATTAATCAATAACATAAATGCTATATAAGAGCAAGTATAAAAAAAAAGAAGATTTAGAGGATTATAAAATATTATGCTCAAAAGAAAAGGGAAAAAAGTCAATGGTGCAAATAACATGACATGCACCTTACTTTTTGAGAATTTTTTCTTAATGAAAAATGAATTGAGTCACTCATGTCAAGCTTAAAGAGTTTGTTTTAATTTGTATAAAGTTTTAAAGAGATTAAAAACATGATTAAGAAATTTAGTATTCTCAAAACTTAAGAGTTATTTAATATACATTTCTTTTATAATAAAACTATTAAGGAACACATTTTTCACATTTATTTGACATAAAATAAAGTTAGTGAACTCTTTTTACAGATAATCATTTATGGCATCAAAAATAATATCATCAATATAAATTTGTATCTTTTACTTTTATAAACAATATGACATCTACCTTACCTTCTAAAAATATTTTTTTAATTAAGAATGAACTAAGTCACTTATATTAATCTTGAAGAGATTGTTTTAATTTTTATAAGACTTTAAAGAGTTTAAAAACATAATCAAGAAATTTAGTACTCTTAAAACTTAAGAGTTATTTAACATATATTTCCTCAACAATAAAACTGTTAAGGAACATATTTTTCACATTTATTTGAAATAAAATAAAGTTCACTTCTTTATTTTGAAGTGAAATCTTTGTACAAAGAATCATTAGTGGCATCAAAAATAATATCATCAATCTAAATTTGTACAACTAATAAATATTTACCTTTTACCTTTGTAAATAATGTGACATCCATCTTACCTTTTAAGAATCTTTTTTTAACCAAGAATGAATTGAATCACTTATACTAAGTTTGAATAGTTTGTTTTAATTCATATAAGGTCTTAAAGAGATTTAAAACATGATTAAGAAATTTAATGTCCTTAACATCTGAGAGTTGTTCAATATATACTTTTTTGACAATAAAACCATTAAGAAACACACTTTTTACATTTATTTGGCATAAAATAAAGTTCACTTCTCTATTTAAGAAGTGAACTCGAGAATCATTAGTGGCATTAAAAACCTAAGGGCTATTTAATTTAAATTTGTACAATTAATAATTTTTTACCCTTTACCTTTATAAATAATGTGACATCCACCTTACCTTTTAAGAAATTATTTTTAATCAAGAGTGAATTGAATCACTCATAACAAACTTAAAGAGCTTGTTTGAATCCATATAAGGTTTTAAAGAACTTAAAAACATGATCAAGAAATTTAGTTCTCTCAAAACTTGAGGGTTATTCAACATATACTTCCTTAATAATAAAATCATTAAGAAACACACTTTTTACATTGATTTAGCATAAAATAAAATTCATGAATGATGCATATGTAAACAAGATGCAAATGACTTTTAATCTAGCCGTAAGTGTGAAAGTCTCATTGCAATTTATTTTTTCTTCTTGATGATAACCTTTGGCCAATATTCTTACCTTGTTTCAAACTATCTTTTCATTCTTATATAGTTTGTCACAAAACACCCACTTTTTAACCATGATAATATGGTCTTTAGGTCTAAGAACTAAGATCTACACCTAATTTCTCTCAAATTGTTTTACCTTATCCTTTATGGCATGCATCCAATGCTTATCACATAATACTCCTTCTATATTTTTTTAGTTTTATTTCAGAAATGAGTACTAAATTGGAATTTGAGTTTCTAGATAATGATCTAGTCCTAAGAGGTTTAAAAATATTACCAATAATTTGATCTTAAAATGATTCACTAGCATGTTTTAACTTTCTTAACACCTTATAAACCAAAATTTACAAGCTACATGAATTTTCAATGTTTGAATTACTTTGCTCGGGTTGCTCCTTTTCAGTGTTATTGCCATTATTTTGTTCTTCCTTGCTTAATAAATTAGTCAAGGTTATCCTTACATTATCTAAAACATCTTCCTTTCTTAAGTTAAAAGGATTATTTCATCAAAATTAATATGTATAAACTCTTTTATTATTAATAATCTTATATTGAAAACTCTATGTGCTTTGCTAATGAAAGAGTATACTAAGAAGACACCTTGATGGATCTTTGAATTGAATTTTTCAAGATTGTTTGTGGTGTTAAATATAAAACATTTAAATCCAAAAACCTAGAAATAATTGATTCGCAATTTTCTCATATTCCACTTCTCATATAAAGTCTTTTTTAGTAAAGGAAGAATTAAAAACCAGTTTAACATATACATATTGCATGAATAACTTCAACTAAAACATATTTAAACAAGCTAAACTCATTTAGCATTGTTTGAGCCATCTCTTGCAAGGTTATATCTTTTCATTTAATCACCCTATTTTGTTAAGACATTCTTAGGGTTAACAAATTATAAGAGATTCCTTGGGTATCACAAAACTTTTTGAAGTCCTCATTCTTAAATTTACCTCTACGATTATTTATAATTAAAGTAATTGAGCATCATTTCTTATTTTGCAATTATTTGCAAAGTCTCTTAAAGGCTTTCAATGTCTCATCCTCATAAGCAAGACATAAAACTTTTGCCAACCTAATGTAATCATTTACTATGACAAATACATAATGCTTATTGTCTAAAGTGGAGATTATGGATGGAATGAAAAGATCTAGATATAATAATTGAACAACTTAAAAGTAAATAGTAAACTTTTACTCTTAAAAGAACTTTTACCTATTTTTCATAGATTAAATGGAAAAGGGATATTAAAAAAAATAGGGATACGTAATAGATAATGATTTATTTTGATTTTATATTTTTTATATTTTTAACTTAATGAAGTGCAGCAGAAGAAAGAATAGGTTTTATTATTCTTACATCTCAAAGTTTTTCATTCTCAAATTTTAGATTGTGCAACCCTTCCACAAGATTGTGATTGTTTAGCTTGGATAATAATTTCATGCTCATATGTCCTAAGTGCCAATGTTATATCCAAGACTCGTTATTTACAATAGTTAAGCACATGACATTTTGGTTTGTAAGGGAACAAAAATCAATAACATAAATATAATCATAATTATTTATAGTGAAAAAAGTATTATTTGTTTTATAATAAAAAATAACACATACATTAGGCTAAAAAAAGACTTTATAGCCATTATTACAAAGCTAACCAATATTAAATAAATTGAATTTAAGACTATAAAATAAGGAAACATTATCATTGATTGGAGAACTTTCGTTACTAATCTTTTAAAAGTCAATTATCTTACTTTTAGTTTTATCACTGAAAGTTAATTTTTCTCTATCAATTATTTTGAGAGAAAGAAATTTTTTTCCATTGTTGATCATGTCTTAAATATCCATTACCTAAGTATCACTTATTCTTCTTCATCTAACTTTTCAAACGTACCAATTTAAATTTTATCTAATTTTTAGTACTCAAATTTGTTTGGTTTTATTCAAGAAAGCTTTGGCACTTCCTGCATCATCATAAGAATTTCTTATATTATGAATGTTTTTTCTAATGTTATATACATAAATCATGTGCCAAAAATCATCGTAATAATAACACATGGCATGATATTTCTCTTATGAAAACAAATATTCATATGATGCTTTAATGAAATTATGTATGTGAGTTGAGATGCATGAGAATGGATACTAGTTAAATTAGTGCATGTGTGGTGATTATGCTAAAATAATCTCTTAGTTAAACATAAGGACCTATATGTTGTCATGATGGATGTTTATAAATAAATGTGTGATGTTTACTTTTAAATGATATAGGTGCATGTGATTTTGTCTAAGCAACCATAGTTTGGTTTTTGTGCAAATGATATAAGTGATTAAAACCTGATCCAAATTTATCATTAATTGGTCCTTAAGACCCAAGCAATGAATCAAACTTTTCTTTTCACTTAACAAACTTTAAGAAAGAATTTTAAAGGTTCTTGTTTGTCTTCTTTAGATGAAAATTTTCCTTTTTAAACTTGTTTGAAGCAATATCATGTGCTTTTTGTAAATGCATACTCTCTTGTATGAGTGATTCATTTTTACTTTTTAAGATCTCATTTTCTCACTCCTTTTCTTTTAAGTAAGCATTGAGATCACTAAATCATGTTACTTGTTTGAACATTTCTTTATTTATGCATTCAAACATATCAATCCTTTTAATATTATCACATAAGTCATAGTTAGGGTTTATCATGTTGTCTTTTCCTATTAAGTATATGTAGTTTACTTTATCACCAAAGGATTTATAGTCTAAATCATTATAATTATCTTAAGTGGCCTTTTAAGTTTTCTTGGTCAACATCTTCCCTCTTTTCTTACTTGAACAATTTGCCCCACTATGTCCAGGTTTGTTACACTTGTAACAAACAATCTCTTTTTTTTTTTTTTTGTCCATCATTTTCAGTAGAATGCCTGAATGGATTTACACCAAGTGCTTTTTCTTTTTTAAGAATTTTACAAATTTTCATGCAAGCGTTATGAATTCTTTTTAATCTTACTCACTAAATGAACTATCATCCTCATCATCTTCTTAATCATCTTTTTTTATTCTTTTAGTTGAGGTAAAAGACTTGAATGTCACACATTTCTTTCTCTTTATGGCTTTATTTTTAAATGTCACCTTATATGTGAGTAATGAACTCACTAACTTGTTCAAAGGGGAGTGTTCAAGTCCTTTAACTCTAAAATTCTAATCACCTTTTGGTTTAATGATTCCTATAGTAACCTAAGTAGCTTCTTAATGAGTTCTGCATTATCAAAGCTCTTTCCAAGATTTCCCAAAAAATTAACAATATTAGTAAATTTTGAATACATTTTAGTAATAATCTCATTATTAATCATCTCAAATAATTTATAATCATGCATAAGAATGTTAATCCTATTATTCTTAACCTTGATGGTTCTTTTGTATGTTACCATAAGGTTATCCCATATCTTTTTAGCTAACTGACAAGAGGAGATTAAGTTTTACTCATCTAAGGTTATGGTATAATAGAACAAGTATTTGATTTTGGAGTTAAGATTTTAGGTTTTTAAATTTTTAAGGTGTACTCACTCTTATGTTTGTCAATGATGACTCTAATATTGATTTTGGTGATTCTTTTATAATCTTGAGAAATGATTAGCCAAATAGTAAAGTTATAATATTAAAGGTACATGGTCATTTTATTTTTTCAATAACTAAAATTTATGTTATCAAATATAGGAGATCTAAAAGGGTTATTGCCCTTAGATGACATATAGGTGAAAAGGAAGTCATAAATCAACTTAAGGCAATAAAGCTCGTGATTTAGAAACCAAACTTTGATAGTAATTATTCATCCTGAAGATGCTTAATATGAGGGAAATTTTGGGTTAATAAAGGATAAGTGCTTGTGATTTATGTAGAGTAACAAATAAAAATGATTGCAATATATAAATTATAATGGTAAGTAAATAAACTAATGCAACCATAATATTTATATAAATATATGTATAAGTTATAGATAAGAAGATGCAACAATAATGCAAACAAATAATAAAGGGTATTTTAAAAGTAAGGGTGGCAAAAAATGAGTCTAAGAGTGAATGTGGTGGGGAGTGAACTAACAAATATTAGAAGAATAACCAAGAGTGGTGTGTTTGTGGATTAGGTAAGATAAGAGAGTACAAACAAATTTAATTTGTAAGAATAATAACTAACCCATGTAAATAACAAATGTAGAATAAAAAATTAAAACACAATATGGTGAAATGTTTGTTGTTATGTGTGAGTTTATATAATGATAATAATTAAGAGTAAGAACAAAAAAAATTAAAAAAAAAAAGATAAGGTGATTTAGAGAGGTTCAGAACTCTTATTCTTAAGTCATCCTTCGAAGACCACTATCTTGGAAGATTTGAATTTACTATTAAGCTTTCCAATTACAGAGCAACTAATTACAGCAACAAAGTAACCTTTAATCACACTTACATAAAGATCTATGGCCTTGTTACAACAAAATCACATAAATGTGTTTCCTAAACTCTTAATCTCATGTTTTACAACCTTAAAACGCTCACAAAATTTTTTATAGAGCTTTAGTTGCTTTTAACAATGATCTTTCCTTACAACACTCTTATTTTTTTGTACTTAACAACTTAATATAAGCTTAGCAAGTAAATAATGTTAGTTGTTGTATGAAAGGTATATTTATACACTAAAAGGCAAGTCAAGTAGCTGTTTGACATAGACTAGCCATTAAAGAGAATAAGCAAGTAGTTGTTAATGATGCTTTAGAGCTACTATATTTAGTTTGGACAAGGTTTTTTTGCCATAAAACCTTCCTTGTAGGATGAATTTTTTAATGTTGCTTTGGTCTTTTTATAATGAGACAAGATATTGATAAACAAAGCTTCAACATTTGGTTTATCAAAATTCTTTGGCTTTAATTTCTTTCCTTCTTTATAAACTTTTGAACGTTAGACAAATTTCCAACATTAAGGACTTAAGCTTCTTGCCAAAATCGAAAAATTTTCAAGTCAAAAAAACCTTGCTTTAGCTTAATCTTAGGAGAAACATGATCTTTACCTTTGACTAAGGAATTATTTCCTTGTGGAGTTTTAAAAAATGATTTTGCCTTTAATCCCCTTTTTCATGTATAACATGAATTATAATATAAATAAATTGACTTAAGGTACTTCAAGATATGCAATTCCAACCACAATTTAAGCTTTAAGAAAAAAAAAAAGTTTTGCCATTGTAAAGGAATTTCCTTTTTAAGTTTTGCCAACATAAAACAAATTCCCTTTTGCATCAATTTGAATTGCAATCTTTTCTTTACTTGTCACTTTGTTCAACCTTTAAATTCATGTGCAAACAAAAAGCTACAACCACAAAACACTTAAACAAAAGTTAACAACTTAATTATTATAAAAATCAAGGTCTCATTGTAAAGTGTGTTTGAACTTGACTTCCAAAAAATTTTCTTGCCATGAAAGTGTAAAATCAACCCATAAACTTACCATATGAAGATTAATATAAGTGCTCTAGCTCATAACCAAAAAACTCATAAGGTGAACAAATATGAATTCAAAAATTATAACTTAAAGCAACTCTTACAATAACTAAATAAATACAAATAGATAATGAAAACAATCGTGATCGATTGCAATAACAATTCAATTATATTGGCATATGAAAACATAGAATATAATCTAAATTACTAGATATTTAAATACTTGAACATTAAAGTGTCCTTTAGGGCACGTTTATGTTTCTAAACATAGTATAATGTTTACATTTTGGGCCTAATTTACATGGAATTATTTTTTCACAGCATGATTCCATCATTTGAATCTTAGTATTTGATATATTATTAATAGTTTCAAGTAATCATAAATGGCGCTGGCCACAAATGTTTATTTTATCTAATATTTTATGTGGTTAATTAATGTTAAATAATTATTTAAATATTTTCAATTTTATTAAATTAAAACTATCATATAATTGAGAAGTACACAAATAACATACACATAATATTTTGTATATTAGTGAATATCTAATTTACCTAATTACTAAAATCATATTAAACTAGACTCAATTAATCTAATTTCTACTAAAATTCTAATTTGGATTAACTTCAACATTTCCCATAATCCTAATTTGATGGTGTTCTCATTCTCAACATCTACTTCAACTTAACAAACGCTTAATATTTCAATGGCTTTGTGAGAAGGTCAGTTACTTAATCTTTAAACTTGCAATATGACAATTCAATATCTTTTTTATCAACTTGATCTCTTATAAATGAAAAAGAGTATTAATATATTTATTATTTTTGTATGTCACTAGATTTTTGGCCAAATTAATTATAGAATATTATCAACAAATATTTTTATAAGACCTTGAATTCAAACATAAACTTACTTAACAAATTACGCAACCAAATAGTTTAACAAGTACTTGAAACTGTACATACTTTCTTTGCTTCACAAATCAAAAGTGTAACAATGATTGTTTATTGAATAACCACAAAAAAGTAGTGGTTACAAAGCTAAAATAATAACTAAAAATAATATTACATCTTTTACATCTCTACCCAAATTGTTATTAAAATAACCCAAAAAAGTATAATTTTTAAACGAAGAATAAAGTAGATCATAATCATAAGTCCTTTTTATATACCTCATAATACTCTCAGTAACTTACATATAGGATTGGTAAAAATACATCTTTACCCAAATTGCTCTCAAAATAACCCAAAAGAGCATAATTTTTAAATGAAGAATAAAGTATATCATGATCATATGTCCTTTTATGTACTATATAATCCTCTCAACAACCTACAAATGAAATTGGTAGAAATACTCCAAAAACTTATTTATCAAACTAACTTCATAACATATATCAAATTTCATGCATGTTAGATATTTCAAACTCTTAGCAATTAACTTAAAACATATAAAATTAATAAGAGTTTTCACAATATTATAATAATGCATTTGAAATTTCTTTAAAAACTCCATAGTATATTTTTTTTTATAGATAAAGATTTAATTATCTTTTCAAATTATTTTAATGTGAAGAAAATGAGATATTAAGTTTAAATTTGTTATCTCAAATTCTCACATCATAAACTTCTTAAAGTATTCAATCTTTCTTAGATTATTGTTTGTAAAGATAAAGTTATTAACATTTATATACGTCAATAAAATATCACTAGAATCATTAATTTTTACATATAAAATATACTCAGAAAAAACACTTTTAAAAGTCTATTTTATAGATAAAAAATAATCAATGCACTTTTTTCAAACTTTATGTATTTGTTTAAAATTACATAGTTTTTTTTTTCAACTTATACAAATTTTATCTACTTCTTTTTTCACAAAATTTGATAATTTCTTGATAAAAACTTGTTTTTCGAGAAGATCATCGAGAAATACTTATTTTACATCTATTTGATGAATTTTTTTAATAATTTTATATAATTAAAATAATCATAATCAAAGTAATCATAAATTTAATAATTTTCATTCAAGTAAAAAAAAAAGATATTTCATGATTATCATTTCAAAATCATTATTCTAATTTTTTTGCAACTAATTTTTGTATATTTTTTATTTTTCTATTTGATTTCTCTTTAATCTTAAAAATCTACTTTACATAAATAACATTTTAACTTCATACAATATTTATTAACTTTCAAATATTATTCTATTCGATTATTTTCATTTATCACAAAAAAAAAAAAAAAACATATGCGCTCGCACAAGCACGCGAAATCATAAAAATAATAAAGTGCGGTGGGTGCGTATAGAACTAGCGAATATTGGGATTGCCGTTGGTTTTTGGTAGTCAAAGATAAAGAGGAAATTGAAAAGTCAGGTTTGTGACAATTGCATGATAGGGGGTGGGTCCCACTCAGTGGAAGAAAGCGGTGGGAATCCCATCATTGGGGAGGAGACAATGCCATCATTTGCACGTGTTTATGGGCCACGTACCCCCCCCCCAATCCCACGATCCACGTTCTATAGTTAAATTGTGCAATATGCACGGACTGGGGCTCCATGCTAAATCTAATTCCATATTCTTCTTCTTCTTGCTAATTAAGTTGTTATCTTAATTATGTTAAAAATTTTATAATTATAAATATTTAATTACAATTAAAATTAAATTTTATATATTAAGTAATATAAATTTAATTCCAATGAAATAAAAATTTTAACAATCAATTAATATCAAAATAAAATTATAATATTATTACAATAAAATTACCTTATATGTAAAATACTCCTTATTATATATTAAAATTTATTTATTATGTGAGATATATAATTTTATAAAAAAATATTTAGATCATGAATGCATTTCATTACGGTTGAATTGCATTTTTTTTGTGTTATTCTTTTTTTTTCTCTTTTTTATATATTTTTTCACATACTTTCTCCTCTATTTTAACACCCAAATTAATGCAGAGTTAGAAGATTAATCAAGTAACAATCTTAACACAGAAATGTAATACTCCAGAATTCCAATAGGTGGATCTGTTCAATGAGTAGCTTAGACTAGGATTTGAAATTTTCTTTTTTTTCTGTTTTTTTGGTGAGACGCCTGCCTCACTTGTTCCAATGTGTACGCAGGCTGAATTGTGCCACTTTTTCAAAAAAATATAGAAAAATGTGTAGTTTATTTTAATGAATATTCGGGCAGGACGTGGACTGAGCGTAATAAAAACATAAAATTCATGTTCAACTCAATTATTAACATGTTTAAAATGGAATGGCTGAGCTGAGTCAGAATGATAAAACTCTTCCCTTTTTTCCCAATTTTTAGTTAAAGAAGGGGTAAATGTTAGCAAAGGAGTTGTGTAGTAATTAAGGAGGCATTTTTGGTCCCAACTCCCAAGTTACATCCTACTCACGTAGAAGCTGAAGCTTTCTCTTTTTTTTTTTTTTTTTTTTGTTCTTTCGTGTGTTCTATGATGGAATTTATATAGTTCAGCTTAATTGTTTATACAGTTTACCGACCCACGTTTTTGCGAATTACCAAAAAAAAAAAAAAAAAAACGTTTTCATCCTGATATTTCGTGGGCTGCTATTCAAATGCTGGCGTGCTTCCAGCCAAAGCAATCCTACGGACCAGATTTAGAGATGGTCATAAGGCACCACTCGTTAATATGTCAGTCCAACCCCAAATAACGAGAATAACGTAAGCCGCGAAGTAGGTTCGCTTGCCAGCCAGCCAGCCAGTTTGTCGGCAGTAGATAAAAGTCTAGGGACGTAGCCTCAAACGCGCCATTGCCAGTTAATCATGAATTATTATGTTTTGGATAGGAGGGTCACCTTCACCCCCTTTTCTTGATCACTTTATATTTCCAACTCTGCCTTCTGCTTTTGCCTGGAAGCCTTTTTAACTTGGAAATTACTGGTGGTGATGTTCCTTAATGACCCTATAATTGCCTGATGCCAACTAAAGTGACAGCTATATTAAATGGAAATGAGAATTTGACATATAGTTAAGACATATACATATGCATATTTTTCTAACTCAAATACATTTATTTAATTGATGTGCAGGTATTATATTCAATAATTTTTACTTTTTAATTTAAAAATTGCGTACATACTCTTATCAAAAAAAAAAAAAAAAAGCGTACACATTTTTTATATTCACACTTATATTTATGGTCGTCCACGGTATTAATTAGACAATACAAGATAATAATCATTAAATACATATATTTTTGTGTTACTCATGTTAAGTATAAAATAACATGCGTCCATGCATGTAAATACACTGCAATAAAAAAAAATGGAGTGAGTGGGGTTCGGCGGTTTTGTAGTTTATAGTATCTGGGAAGTGGAGCTACAGCTCCCAAATGGATACCGTCTGCACACGGATTTAGGTTTGGCTTTATATTTACGTGATAGTTTGTTTACTCATCGTTCTCTACCACTTAAAAAGACGACGACGGCATTTACTTGTTGGGCACACTCGCTGATCCGTATCTCTTAAAAGCCAAATAAAAAAAAAAAAGGTTCCATTTTCAAGTTCTGGGATTGGAGGAATATTTTCCTCATTCCCCTCGTCTCTCACTCTCCACTTTAATGGAGAAAAAGCTTGAGAGAGAACAGAAGAGACCACCGAAAAGCAAGGACACACCTTATCATGAAAGCAAGGAAAAAAAAAACAAAAAAAGAAAAGGTCAGATTGGACTGGCCAACACACACTCACTCACATCCACACGCCCGCACAATTAGCCCCTCTCTCTCTCTCTCTCTCTCCCTCTCGCTCTCTCTCACCCAACCTTTTTCCACAGGAAAATAAAATTGAGGAAAGAATGAAAAACACAAGTCAACCTGGCCTCATCATTTGGTCTTTGGGTACTTCTAAGCACCACCTCACATCCCACTAATTACTTTAGCGTCGTCTATATAATTGCCATCACCTATCATTCGGTCCTCCCCCATGGGTTGGAACCATGAAGGTGCATCAGTTGGCCCGTGAGTTAATCTGGGAGCACGAACCCTCCCTCTCGCCCGGCTGCAAACGGTTACGCCCTCTTGCTCCCAAGCTGCCCAGCACAGATACAGTTTCCTCTTTCGATCTCAAGAGCTTCATTAGGCCCGAGAGTGGTCCTAGAAAGCTTGGCTCTTCTGAAGACAAGAAAGATTCACCTCTGCCTCAGGTCATCATTCTTTGTCCATATGTTTGTAATTTCCCACTTTCGTTTTTCCTTTGCCTTTTCTTTTTTTTTATTTATTTTTTTATGGTTTTTCTACATCTTCATAGCATACATCATACCTAACCTATGGTTGCCTACCCTCACCCTAAACATCAATTTCATTTTACCACCTGAAATTACTCGCTCTTTTGTGAGTCAAGTATACACAAATTTTATCTCTTATAAAATTAGGTCTCGTTTAAATTTATTTATTTTTTCAATCTCTTCTCATTTAATTATCTTTTTATTTTTTACAATGACGTTAATCTATAAGTCAAATTAGAAAATTCTACAACGTTAGCTAAGTGAAAACGCGAGTTTAACATGACTTGGGGCCGGTGTGATCGGGATCTTTATTTTAAGGAAGAGGCTGCAATCGACTAAACTAACTTGTATCCTGAGAGGGTGTTGATAGGTGAAGGCTTGTGGACGCAGGTAGAAACACACCCGGGAGGAACACGGTGGAACCCGACGCAAGAACAGATAGGGATACTGGAGATGTTGTATAAGGGAGGAATGAGGACTCCCAATGCACAACAAATAGAACAAATCACCGCACAGCTAGGCAGATACGGCAAGATTGAAGGCAAGAATGTATTTTACTGGTTCCAAAACCACAAAGCCCGCGAGAGGCAAAAACTGAAGCGCAACAGCCTTGTTGGTCTGAACCATGGTCCAAGAACTACACAGGTCGCCCCCATTACCACTCTGTCTTCTTGGGAGACTAGGGTACGTCGTTTAATTATTTAGTACTTAACCTCATTCGATTCTGGATTTTTTTTTTCTTAAAAAAGGAAAAACAAAAAAGAAAAGAGAAGCAAAATATTGGGTATCGGTTGGTTTATTACGTTATATTATTGTACAGGGAGGAGCGGAGAGAGAGGAGGATAGTCCATGTGCATACAAGAGGAAGTGTAGGAGCTGGGGATCTGAGTGCTTGGAATTAGAAGAAAGCAGAACATGCAGAGAGGAGGGAGATAGAACCCTAGAGCTTTTCCCATTGCACCCGGAAGGCAGATAATGAAGAGGTTCGAGAGAAAATTCCTCACTTCAATGATCATGATCTGCTTTCGATGTGCTTTTCTTTTCTTTCTTTGTTCCGAGAAAAGAAAGAGAAGCCAAGGTCGTCTCTTCCTAGTTTGGACTCTATTTCTGACTTGTAACCAAAGCGCTCTTTGTCACTCTTTATTCCCCGTGTCACCTAATTAGTGCGTGCAGTATTATTGTCTCTGTTGGTGTAATCCTTTTGACTACAAAGGAGGTTGGAAAAATGTTGAGAATTGAGACGTACGAATTCTAAGTTAAAAAGAAGTAACCTATATGTGGACACTGAAGTCCACGTACCTACGACACTTCTAAGCCTATTCCTCAATTTGAATTCTGAGATCCAAATGGGAAAATAGATCGTGTACTCTCATGTTCATCCACCGATATCAAAGAAAAATGTCACCTTTTAGCACTGCCTGCAGCTACCGAGAAGACTTTCATAAAGTAACATATATATATATATATAGCAAACACCGAGAGGACCTGAAAATTAATTATCATAGCTTATTTTTTGATGATGACAGTGATTGACATGCATTTTCCAAGGAAAGCAAAAAATATCAGCTAGTGTTTAGTGGGTCTGCTCGATCTCATGATTAGATTATACAAATAAGGCCTGGATGGAAAGATGGTCACTGGAAATTTTAAATTGAGCAAGCAACGGGGACTACACAAAGAGGTTCCCTCGGTGACACAAAAATTATGAACTTTTAAAGTTCCGTCTTAAACTCAACTTGATCCTGGCGGGAGGGCTCACAATCATTCAAGTCCATACAGCAGTAGAGAATGAAGTGTGAATTCGTGAAAGAACGATTTGCATATTGTTTTGACATTTTTTTTTTGACTTTCAATATTTGCCTTTCTGTTTCAAAACTAAAATTAGCCGTGTTCAAAGAAATAAAAATAATTTACGTTGTCTAATCACTTGCTTTTTAAAACGGTATTAAGCTGACAGCTTGCCGCAAGGAGATAGTGGAATAGTGGGGAATAGTTTTTTCCTTTTCGGTCCTATGGGGGCTAAAAGCCTATTACAAAAACGTGGGGAATCCTTTTGTGATGTGTGTTCTGTCGCTTATTTTGGATTTTGCTGTTCTGATATTAGAAATAGAATGATCTACCATGTCAGAGTTATTTAAAGTGATCCGTTTTGAATTTTGAGGTTAAGATAACTTTGTAAAAAAGACAAAAAATAAATATAGGTAACCACTCTTCAAAAATATTTCAACTACTAAATTTCAAATGAGTAACTTCTTTTTATCCATTAAAAGAACTATTGAGTCATGACTCATAAGATCTCTACTGGTGTTAGAGGCGCAAAACACTACATAAGTGAATAGATTTGGATTTCCTTCTGTCGAATTGGGAGGAGGGGGGGTGGTGGGATTGAGCTCGAGGCGATGAATATTAAATTTAAACTTGAATTGTGGTTATGTCATATTGGGTTAGATTTAGTTGGGTCGTCGTGCCCCCTCTCTTTTGCTCTAACCCAGGCTTTTTGCGAGTGAGATCATGGACTAGATGGGCCGGACTCACACTGAATGTCCAACGGCTTCTTTTCTACACTCAATCACATCACGCTCTCGCTGTTTGATGATTTTTTTTTTCTTTTTTTAATTTGGAACATCTCGAAACATTACTCAAAAAAAAATTATAGATTATGTCAGGAGGAAACTGTGATTTTGGAGGAACCTGACCTCTTTTTCTATGACGTTATCTTCTTTGATTTCTATAACCATATAGAGTGCTAAAATACAGTAAGTTGTTCCTTGTAACACCTTGTAAATTGTATTTGATCCTTACTGGCTGTCATATCCCAGAAGATTGGTGAAAGAAGTAATTAATTGGCAAGTTACCGAATAGTTATCAATATCTAACTACGGTCATGTTATGATATCGTGGGAGAATTTATTGATGGGCACTGGCTGACGTTAAACTAATATCATATTTTCAATTGGCGTTAACTTCCTCTTCGAGGTGGTATAAGAATATGGAGATTTCTATTTTGATTTTTTTTTTTTTAAGTATAACTCATTTATGATTTTACATAATAAGTAAGATTTACTTGAAATGAAAAATAATAAATAAATTTATATAGTATAATATCATAAATAAATTATATTTATAAAAATATAGATAAATATAACAAGCACTTAAGCATATTGATAAGAGATAATTCTCAATTTCCATAGAATTGATTTCTTTTTTTTTTTTTTTTGGTTTGGTTTGTAGGGTCACAAGGAGGAGAAATATATTTAAGCTGCAGAGGGAATTGAAAACCTATTAGGTATGAGATTTCACATATTCCCTCATCGAGAAATGTTGACCAATCAGCTTATTTTTTATAAAACAATTTCAATTAACCTATATATTTGTGATTTATTTTTTATGCCTATTAAGTAAAAGTTATATAATTAAAATAATTTTTTTATTTTTATAAATTTTACAGTTTTTTTAAATTAAAATTTAAAATTTTTATATAAAAATTTAAATTTTTAATTATTGTAGGGTCTCGTAAAGAAGTGTGTGTGTATAGTGACTTTAACCACAATACTTGGGAATTTGGATTAAATTAACTAAATGAAGGAAATTCTTAGGATTTAGACAAGGGAATTTCCATATTCAATATCATGGATTTGTACAATTGGGTGATTTCAAAATCCTATTACAAGATAGATAAACCTATTATTAAATAGCTATACAACGCTTCCCAATCTTAAGTATATAAATACATGCTTGACCATTTTGGTTGGTATTAGTAAATTATCAAATAATCATCTATTTGGTCGTCAGACAGTTCAATAGTTAGTTGCGGAATAATATCCAACCATTTTTTGTAAAAAAATGTAAAATTAAATATTTTATTTAGACATGTTCTTTTCAGTGGGAAAAAAAAAAAGAAAAAAGAAAAAAAACATGGCTTGAAACTTCCATGCTCAGCGCTGAATTCAGGAATCCGTGCAAAAACGTTCTGGCCCGTAATTAGAGTTGGGCCTATCTATTCGGCGCTGTGATGCTTAGGCTTGATTGCAAAGATACAACGACCTAAGCTTTGCCCTTTACAGTCTGTTGGGTTTTAGCTTTTGGACCCTTTGAAGACATTAACACCATTCAGGGAAAGCCATCGAGAGAGTTCGCAAACCTCTCTGTTTTTTTTTTCCATCGATTTTGGCCCCCAGAAAATGATTGATTTTGAAATATTCCAACCATATTTGAATTCTTTCCTTTTTCGCTTTATTTTTTATTGTATGCAGTTGTCATACTCACAGATGTTTTTTTCTTTTTCCTTTTGGTACATTTGCAGTTGTCATATAGATTTACAAAGGCACTTCCTTTTCCTTTTTTCATGCATCTAGAAAAAAAGAAAGAAAAATTACAGGAAGAAATAGATAAATTTTCCTCACTCATTCTATTGGGATCTTGGCTTCGGAAATATCAAACGGATATACTGTTATGTGAACTTGTGAATAGACCAAAAAATTTTCAGCATCGCACAATTTGCTATTTTAAAGATAAAAGAGAATAATTTTGTTTGGTTATTTTCAAAAAATATAGACAATTTTTTTTATTTGCTACTTTGTATCATTTTTTGGTATGCTTTGACTCTTAAAATTAAGCAAAATAGTTTTTCTTACACATGGGCTTAGGGATAAAATCAAGAAATAAATAATAATAGTAAGAATCGCATATTTTATATCGTTCATCCAATTTATTTATTTAACCATTTTATTCAATTATGGTTGAAGAAGAAAGAACGGGAAAAAGAAAAAAAAAACGAAATAAGATTGAGATTTATCGTCGTTGAAAGTTATTGCCATTAGGTATTAATATTTTGGTGAGGAAGAAGATATAATTGTCATGATTCTAATTCGGTATGGTAATTGGGGGTGCTAATGTGGTCAAAATCATTTCTATTATTTTAACTAAAAATGTAAACAAATGCGAAAAGATATAGTTTTGGCCCGTCTTTAATTTGTTAATAACATTAACAAAAAATTTAATTATCAAAATTAGAAATTACATGCACCTTAAAGTTTATATTAAAATTATGTAAAAATAAGATATAAATAATTATACATGACATGAGTTAAATGAATTTAGTTGTTAATTGTGTTTTACATTTTTTAGTAAAAATTTATTAAATTATAAATTATATAATAAAAATAATTTTTATTTATTTTCATAAATTTTACATTTTATTTTTTAATATTATAACTTAAAATTTTAAATTAAAAATTTAAATTTTTAATTAAGAGAGTATTTTTCAAACAACATTTTATATCATCCTTACGTAATGTTTTATTTTTTTTGTTTTTTTGCACTATGTTAAAATTAGTTCAAAATAATCACGAGTATTTAACAATTTGAAGTACTTAATTCATATTATAAAGTTATAAATTTAAATGCTATTAAGATATTTGATAGATATTTATTAATATATTTTGTTAATCACGATTCTACCCTCTTTTTATCCGTCCCTCTCCTCCTCGTATCTCTGTATGACCGTAGAAAGAGACCTGAATCCGCATTCCTAGGTCTAGAATATCAGTTCAGACTCCTCCATTAACAGCCCAAACTCTTCTCATGTGCAGCAGCACATGCTTTGGATGTACTGAACTATACTCTACTGAATAACAAGCCCGAGAGAATCATGTTCTCGTTCAGAGACCCCAGCATATGTAAGAATGGCGCAGCAAATATATTTATTAAGGTAGTTTGACCCGCTGACTTGTTTTTGTCCGTTTTACTTTTTGCTTCCATGATATCTGTTTTCTCGGTTCCGTTAAGATTGTTGTGGATTAGATCGTGTCGTGCTTCTCAAGCTTCTTGAGTTTGTGAATCATGCTTGCCATCCTGCATTGTTGTTGTTATTTGCTGTTTTTGATATATATTTTTCACGTTATCGAGTTGGGTTCGATGATTTACTCTTCCTTCGTGTTTTGGCTGGTGCAGGACCTGGACAAGGGTATTGATAACCAAGCCTTGTATGATGTCTTCTCTTCATTTGGCATAATCCTTTCTTGCAAGGTTGCTACTGAAGCTACTGGCCAATCAAAAGGCTATGGTTTTGTACAATTTCACAATGAGGAATCGGCTCAAAACGCAATAGATAAACTAAATGGCATGTTGCTTAATGATAAGCGAGTGTTTGTAGGACACTTCCTTTTCAGGCAGGAAAGAGAAAGTTCTTTGGACAAAACAAAATTCAATAATGTCTATGTGAAAAATTTGTGTGAATCAACAACAGATGAAGATTTGAAGGACATATTTTGTGAACATGGAGCAATTACCAGTGCTGTGGTAATGAGGGATGGAGATGGAAAATCCAAGTGCTTTGGATTTGTCAACTTTGAGAATGCTGATGCTGCTGCCAGAGCTATTGAGGGTCTCAATGGAAAGAAATTTGATGGTAAGGAGTGGTATGTGGGGAAAGCTCAGAAGAAATTTGAAAGAGAAGTTGAACTAAAAGCAAAGTTTGAGCAGAGTATGAAGGAAGCTGTAAACAAATACCAAGGAATGAATCTTTATATCAAGAATTTGGATGATAGCATCAGTGATGAAAAACTAAAAGAATTATTCTCCAGTTTTGGCTCAATTACTTCATGCAAGGTACATGAGTACCCTTCCTGTCTATTGGAAGTTAGCACTCTGGTCTCTTATCTTCTTTATTGTGCTGGTGATGTCAACCAATCTCTACTTCCTGGGTGCACAGGTTATGTGTGACCCTAGTGGAATTAGCAGGGGTTCCGGATTCGTTGCTTTCTCCAGTCCTGAAGAGGCATCACGCGCTGTGAGTTCTAATCTTTCGTAGTTGCCGCAGTACAAGGATTGAATTTGATCTGATATAATTTATCATCAGCTAGCTGAGATGAATGGAAAAATGGTGGCTAGCAACCCTCTGTATGTGGCAATTGCACAACGGAAGGAAGAGAGAAGAGCAAGGCTTCAGGTATTACTCTAGGCACTTTAATCTTAGCATTGACTTCTATGCTGTAGATCCTATTTGCACTCCACTGTAGTTTGCCTTGCTTTTGTCTGTCAAGTTGAACTCAATTCTTCCAGAAATTTCATGTTTAGTTATTCGATGGTCTTCATGAAGAGGAACATTTGGCTCTCCAGAACACATGTCAATTTCATTAGGGGAGGCCATAGAGAACTGACATCCAATGTTTTCTAATAACAAATGATCTATTATTTGTTAATAAATATGATGTCGTGCATTGAATCCCCCATTGGCTGTTCAGCTGGATGGGCATTTTAAGTTACTTCATATAGCTTATGGTTTCATTTGATAATGAAAGTTGGCTTCTACTTGCTGAAATTGATTAAGTTGGGTTTGGAGACATAATAGTAATGAGTGGTTTTTTCTCTGTTTTTGTTTTTTTTTTTTTCCTGATAGAGATTTTGACTGACAATAAAGGGCATTTAGGGAATTGTGGCCCTGAAATTCTCTCTCGGAAGACACACTGTTGTGTTTGTTTCAAGGTCGCTGACATAATTGTCTGTCACGGTTAATGTTTGTGCTGTCCCTACTTCTATTCTTTTCCCTGTGCAGGCTCAGTTTTCACAGATGAGGCCTGTTGCTGTGGCACCTTCTGTGGCTCCTCGTATGCCAATGTACCCTCCAGGTGCTGTGGGTCTTGGTCAGCAATTTTTGTATGGGCAATCACCTCCAGCAAGTATTCCTCCCCAAGTAACTTTTCTGTAATATATTTTCACAATTTGGTCCTTTTGGTAGATTGGTGGTCTATTGCTTGGGCATGACTGGTGTATGCTTGAACATTTTGGTTCCTATTTGAAATGCGTGCTTGCTATGTGACATGATCTCCCATTCTTTGGTTCTTCCTTTCAATAACTAGCAGATCAATAAAATATCTGCTTGATCATGGTGATATTTCATTGTAGCTTCCGAATGTGGTGTGCTGGAATTGTCCAGTTTATTATCTAGACAACTCCACCAGCAAAATGTAGCTACAAATCTGAAAATGTCACGTAGCTTGACCTGAAACTAGGAAGAAGGCTTTGATTATGAAAATTTTGATGCAGAGACTTCAACATTTCACACAATACACACAAGCATGCAAGCATGTGTATACACAAGCAGCAGCAGTTATATAATTTATAATTGCCAGTGCAGACAAATACCTCTTTGATATGCTAGTGAATTAGGGCTTTTCATGAGCCCATGCAACTCTCCAAGTGAACAGATTAAAACCAGAACTGTCTAAATTGTACTATAATGAGTTGCGGTTTGGTTTTCAAAATTTAAAAACTTACAAAATCATTTTAGTTGCAGTTTGAGATAATTAAAAACTATTTAAAATTGGTCCAGCATTTATCATAAATCTACGTTGTAGTTTTAAGAAAATTTGACTAATTCTGTGTTCTTACAAAGAGTAACTGTGTCTGTGCCAAGGGCTCATGCCCTTAATGGCCTACAGATACTCTCTATATGGCCCATGCCCATGGCAAAAGCCTCAAGTTCTTAGAATACCTGAGTACCTGGAAGACTTAGCAACATAAAGGTCTGGCAGGGAAGGAATGTTTTAGAAAGCAGTAGAGGCCCCTCCTGAGTTTCATGTGGTTTTACCCTACTTCGGCATCAAGATTGGGATCATTTTGTCTCCCTTGTCCAGCACTACACCTGCATCCCTAAACATGGACCATTCTTAAGTGGCTTAACAGTGGAGCTCTATAGGGTTTTTTATTCCCTTTCTTTTTGTTGTTCAACATGCTTAAACCAACAAATCTGAATTGCAGGCTTGGTTGTTGTTTTAATAAAATACCAATTGGTCAGCTTTGGTTGTGAAGAGTGGAAGACTGAGTTGGTAGTTTCAGTTGAATGGTCCATTTTCCTATTAAAATTTGTTCGGCGCTAGTGAGAGATTAGGTAGCTTCTAGACCATTACCATGGGCCGAAAGGATTGTGACATAAAATGGCTAAAGCTAATATGCAGTTGACTTCTTAGAAACTCCAGCGTGATAAATGGCTTTGCAAGCTTTTTCCTTTAATGGCTAGCCTAAAAGCCTGTTCTATTTTTCCTTTTAACAACTTACCAGAGATTGAATAACTGCGATGGCAAGTGTGTGAAGTTTGTAGACATCTTCATTTGCTGTTTTAATCTATTCTGGAGTGAATATGAAGTGATAAAGGGTAATAACAAGCTAATCTGGTATTTTATCTGTCATTGTGTTGTAGGCTGGATTTGCCTACCAACAGCAACTTGTCCATGGGATGAGACCTAGAGGTGCTGCCATGCCAAATTTCTTTGTGCCACTGGTTCAGCAGGGGCAGCAGGGCCAGCGCCCTGCCGGGCAACATGGAGTTGGTCCTTTTCAAGAGATTCAGCAACCAGTCCTTTTGATGCAGCAGGAGGTCAGCACAAACATAGCATCTTCTGATGCATATTTTTCTCTGCCATTCTTTTTTTTATTCATTCTCAAAGAGAAAAGCTTGTTGCAGATGCTTCCTAGGGGACGTGTCAATCGTTACCCACCAGGTCACAACATGCCTGATGGTCCAATGCCAGGTGTTCCTGGAAGCATGCGAGATGCTGCAGCAGCACAGCCTATGCCCATTACTGCATTGGCTACAGCCCTTGCCACCGCAACGCCTAAGCAACAAAGGATGGTACGTGCATCTTCTTTCTTTGCTTGCCTTCATATTTCTGGTATTTTGTTGAGACAAATAATCTAAATAATGTTTTTTTGTTCTTTGGCTGTGTGTAAGCCCAGTTGCTGGGCGAGATTCTATACCCTTTGGTGGAACAGCTGGAGCATGATTCTGCAGCCAAGGTCTCAGGCATGCTTCTGGAGATGGATCAGACAGAGCTTTTACATCTGCTTGAGTCACCAGATGCTTTGAAGGCGAAGGTTGCTGAGGCCATGAATGTCCTAAGGAGTGTTGCTGCACAGCAGCCGCAGGCAAACCACCCTGCTGATCAGCTCGCTTCACTGTCCCCTCAAGGACAACCTGGTCACTTGATATTTTATGTTGATTTAAAGCGTGGCGCAGAGTGGATCGGACAATCCAGAGCTATTTTGGTTGGCTAAGAGGGCACTATAGTTGATCTGATATTTGGTCTGTTTAGTTTATGGTGGTTGAAATTTACCACGTTTTTTTTCATGATAGGTGTTTTGCGGTATCTAGTTACTAGAATGTGCTTTAAGATCTCATTTTGATGCATTTGGAGTGTCTTGCTCAGAATTTTAGATATCAGCATAATTGCAGCTCTTTAAACTTTACAGAACCCATGTTTGATATTGCAGTGCAAATCGTGTTGGGGTCCGAAAACAATTTCTATGATGCCTGGTAACTCATTTTTAAACGGTAGTTTCCAGGCAACATGCAATCGAAACCTTGGTTTCAAAGAAGCAGCCTGTGGATTACCGTCTGCGTAGATGATGCTGTCTATACCGTTTTACAAAATGCGACTCCGAACTTAAGGTTGAAGTTAGTAAAACGTCCAAGGGATGATGCAAGCCTGCAGCAGGTTCCAACATCCTTGGTTGATGGGTCATTACGTGGGTGGACATAATTGCTTACTCTTGAAATGGTATCGGGGCTACCTGGCACACATGAATTGGTTTACTGACATGTTATTTAGAGAAGACGCCACATGTAACAGTGGTAATCACAGCCCACCTCCTCCCCGTAGTTCTAAAAATTACAAAAAATATACTATAATTAGCAGCCATTAGTTAATATGAATGGAATCTTTAAAAGGACAATTGTCCTCGTGTATAAATTAAACCTAATTTCAAACTGCTCTACCATTTACCGTCCTGACATGCTCTCTTTCATCATTTGGGAACTCTTACTACTCTCGTGCTTCGATTTCTTGCTCATTCTCACAAGAAATTGCAAGTATTTTTGCGCTCTATCTCTCATACCACTTAAATTAACACCATTTTCTTTTGGACCACTTAGACAAAATTAAACTTTTTTTTATTGAAGATTATGTTTGAAAATTTTTTTCATGATGCCTACACTAGATGGGCTAACAAGAAAATCAAGGATTGGAGGAGAAAGTGTAGAGAGAAGAATCATACCTGGTAGCTAGCCTAGAAAGACACAACTCTAGGATCAATGCCTCTTGGCTCTAAGCACTGATGATTCTGTGTTATATTTTATTGCATGTAATAGATCAATAGTTGGGAAAAGAGTTGTGGGGATAACCTAGCAGCCGTGAGTGCGCTAAGAACGTGTACACAGTCCATATTGTGCTCAGTAATTATCTCCGATTTGTTGAGTAGTGGTTCTGTAAATTAAACTATAAGTATCTGGGGAGATGTCGATAGAAGTTACACTTTTTTGGCAGTCTTGGAAGGGCACAAGACCCCACAAGTGCTTGACAGCAACAATTGATCATGGCAGCCGGTCTTACTTATCCTACCTGATTTATAATGGAAGTTTGGACTCTGAGATCCATGTGTGGCATGTTAGTGTCCCACGCCTATAGGATGCCACTTCGTTAAAGAGCATGATCATCCTTTGGCTGTTAAAGTGAAATAATGTTTTTCTCCTTTTTTTTTTTAAATTTTTTTAATGTTTTTTAATAAATATATCATTATATATATTAATTTTTTAAATATTAAAATTAAATATATTCATATAAATAATATTATAAATGATATATATATAAATTTATAAAAATTAAAATAGTTTATATGTTTAAAAAATTTACTTTAATTTAATAATAAATTTCTCTTTCCTAATTTTTATTATAATAATATGTATTTAGATAAATTATATATATATATATATATATATTAGGAGAGAAGACTGCGTCCACACACACACATATATATTTAAAATTTAAATTAAATATATCCATCAACAATTAAATTACACTCAAAATTATTGTACTTATTAGTAACATGAATAATGGAAAATTTTCTATTATTATTTCATCAATTATAAAAGTAAAGTTTATGACATGATTTCAAGTTATAATTTATGCATTATAATTGTGTAACTTTATTTCATGACTTAGAGTTTTGAACATTATTATCAAATTGCTCAAAATTTATGTAATAATCCACGAGAGTCTTTTTCCCTAAGAACGAAAAACATTTACAGTGTTCCAAATTTAATAAGAATTAAGATATTTTATTATTAAAAAGAAGGTTAAAAAAAAGTATTTATAAAATATCAATTGATCTTACAATAGTAAATTAATATTGAAGTCCATAACCAATATTATGTAGAGAATATATTTTCAAAAATAAACTTTGTTTGTACTAATAATAATTAATCATATACAATGTAATGACGTTTTGAATTTATTGAAGTATTTCTAACATATATTATATATTTTCTATTATCTTATTATTTTGTACATATTACTATTTTGGAATTAATAGAAAAGTCTTTATAAGATATTATTGTAGATTATTAAGAAATTATATATATTTTATGAGTCTTGTATAGTAGATTATAAGTATGATAATATATAAAGGAAGGTGTCATAGATAAATGAGGCATAATTATCATAATTCATACTAAATAGTTTATCATACTATGACATTATGATGAAATTATAAGAAATCATTATCATTTGCACATTTCTAATTAGTCATGTTAGAATATTCCTAAATAATATTCTTATTAAGGATTCATGTGACCCGATTAATAAAAAATAATTTTGTATGTTATTACACTATTAAGAACTATAATATCAAGTTTTGATTTAAGTATTGATGGACATGTCTTATTTAATTTATATAATTATATGTGTATGTGTGTGTGTGCGCGTGTGTGTGTATAAATGACTAGTTCTTTCTCTTCTTAATACATACAAAAATTTTATTTAAAAATATGTAATTACAATAAAAATTAAGAAAAAGAAATTAATTATTAAATTAAGAAAAATTATGATGTATCAATAATTTTAATTCTCACAAATTTAAATATATTATTTATAATATTATTAATAGGATGCATTAATGATTTCAATTTTCACATATTTAAATATATTATTTATATAAAATTATTTATTTAAAAATATGAAAATTTAATATTTATAATGATAAATTTATTAAAAAATCTAACATAATATATGTAATTGTACATGTTATTTTTATTCTTTGAACTTATTTAAAACCATGTAAGCACCTTGCTTCTCGTAGCAACCTTTGATTTAACATAAAAAAATTGTTGGGTATATGTGTGTAACTACTACAAATGGTTAACATAATCTTTTACCTTTTCAATAAGAGTCTTATTACATGATCAAGGGTTTCAATTTTCATAAATTTAAATATATTATTTATAATATTATTTATATAAATTATCTAATTTAAAATTTTAAAATTTAATATTTATAATAATAAATTTATTTTAAAATCTAAAATAGTATATGTAACTACACCTATTATTTTTATTCTTTGAATTTACTCATTTAAAACCATGTAAACACCTAACTTCTCGAAGCGACCTCTAATTTCACATAAAAAATTGTTGGATACATATGTGTAACCACTATAAGTGGTCAACATAATTATCTTCTTTCCCTTTTCAATAAAAGTTTGTTATTTGAATGTATTTAATTTGATAGCGTTACAAACTTGAATCTATATTTCTTACCATTTCTTTTCATGACTATTAAAGGCACATTATTAATTTTATTGTTAATAATATATAAAAGAAAATATTTTGTAAATATACCATATAATAAACATGATATAATTTATAATTTAGCACTATATACATTTTACATAAAAAATTATTATAATTTGATATAATTTTATTTTATAATATTAAATATTATTTATGTATTATTTTATTATGTGTGTGTGTGTGTGTGTGTGAACGGTATAAATGTTAAGTAATTGGTCCATAAATGAATTCCATTTAAGTACCGAAAAAGTTAGGTAGACGGTTGGTAGGGCAAATGGCCGTAAAAGTTAAAAATATATATATACAAAATATACAATAAATAATATATAATAATTATAATATAATTTATAATTATATATATCATATATTTACACATAATTGTTATACATATTAACAAATTTTCTTATACATTAAATATTTTTTCAAATAAAAACCCCTGTCTAGAACTTGTCTTTCTTTAGAAGCCTATGTAATTAGAGACATGGTAAACCAGAATCTGGATGACAGGGGCGTCAGCCTGAATCATTAAATATGCACATACTCAGCCAGCTCAGCAACAAAATCCACGTCTGACTAAATACAAAAAAAAAACGTGCAGCTCACAAAAAAAACGTACGCCGAGGTAACCAACAATCCCCGAAAGCTTCCCAGATACGCGTCACTTGCCTGTGTACAAAACCCCCTCAAACCCCCCCCCTCTTCAAACAGGTTGTCTCCCTCTCTGTGGCTGTGCTCTCGAGACTCAATTCTCAGACAGGTAGAGTAGAGATATCAAAAACGACGACGTGACGCGATGTCTTCATTGCTACCACCTGGCTTCTGTTTCCTTCCATCCGAGGATCAGATCCTCACCTACTACCTCACCAACAAGAACCGTACGGGCGGAGCAGCGGGTGAAGCCTCCGGTTCGGTCACTATCAACGGCTACGACGTCATCAGGGAGCTGGACCTTTACGAGTACTCTCCGTTTGAACTTCCGAAAATTGCTTGTTATGAGTACCTCCACCATGGGCGGAGGCAAAAGCACTGGTATTGTTATGCAGGGGTTAGGGCTCTGCCAGAAGGTAGTAGAAAGGCGAAAGGTGGATTTTGGATTATGAGAGGCAGAGCTAGAGGTATTTTTCTCCCCGGCGACGGCACCTTGATCGGAACAAGAAGTAGGTTTGTATACTATTCCGGGGAATCGGATACGAATGCAGTCAGGACCCACTGGGTCTTGCATGAGTATGCTCTTGTTGATCATCTTAAGGTACTTTTTTTTTTTTTTGTGTTTTTCCTTATCTTTGTTGCGAATTTGATTTTTGTGCTGTAGGATATTTCACCTAATTAGTATAGAATTAGGGGGTCTATCATACGAATATGCTCTTGCCGATCGTGTTAAGGTACTTTTTTATTTATTTTTTATTTCTTGCGAATTTGGTTTTTATGTTTGAGATATTTTACCCGGTTGGTATAGAACTAGAGATTTACGTGTTGTTCTTATTTAGTACTTGACGCGAAGAGTGCTGTTTAGTTAGGCTGTGGATACCAATCATCTTCTATGTCTATCTTTGTTGTTACTGCCTACTTGATTTTCCTATTTTGTGTCAATCATTCCTGATAAGTGTCGCCAAGTGAATCCGTAATTGTCAAGATTTTACCAATTCTAAAAAGTGATAAAATTTGAAGAACTTTAGAGTTGAATCAGCATCAGCATAAAATAATGTAAAAATTTTCTAATCAGTGAGGGAGAAATAATGTATGAGACTAACATTGACTCAGTACGACCAAAAAGTTATGTAAATTTTGATTTTTTCGTTAGTGCATTAAGTAATGATGGATAGTGTTTCAATTTTGAAACCCGGGTTTCAAGACTGATATATGGGTTTCAACTTAACGTTAAAAAGGGCATCCCAATGGCCCATGTTGCATTTGGCCACGGCAGATTTTATACCTTCTTTGTCATAAATGGAAGGATCCACAAAGTTAAAAAAGACTTGCTCTTATTTAGAGACTTTTATGACCCCTTTTGTCCAGCAAGTCTTATAGCCAGTTTCCTCCGGCTTTTTTTCCTCTTAATGTCCTATATCATATTTTCTCCTACCCATAACTGCAAGCTCACCAGATATTTATGGGTAAGATTTTCAGGCTTTATAATGCTGATAGGTCCAGTGTACACCTTCATTTATGTCTAGATTTGGACATGGTAATGTGCTTTTTTTTTATTATTTTTATTGTCTAGTCATATAGTTATTTTTAATTTTTTGTTTCTATTTTGTGGTAATGTTAATGTTTTGAGCGTCTCCTGTATTTTGTCATGCTTATGGATTTTCCTTGACCAAGTATCCTGAAATGAGTTGGATAATATGAAAAAAGGGTTTGTTTCATTTAATTGCTTTGTGTTGCTGTTCTAAACCCTCATATTTGATTCATCCACAGGCCTCTTTCGTTTTATGTCGAGTTTTTATCAAGTCGCATTTTGGAAATAGTGTATCAGAGAATGCATCGAGTCCATCTGCTGAAGAAAGTGTTCCTGTTGCATGCCACAATGGTGTTCAGCATGATGGATTTCCTATTCCTGACGATGTTGGAGCTAAAGTGCACCCTCACATCAGTGGCAATAGACTGGAGAAAATTTCAAGTGATCTTCTGAATCTGAAACTGACTTGTGATAAAATTTCAAGAGGTGCTCGGGATCTGGATTATCAAATAAGAGAAACAGTAAGATATTTTGTTCATTTTTCATCTGTTGCCTGAGATTTTGTACCTCTAGTATAAATATATTTCATCGTTACGTTCGGTGCTAATTGTGGTGGCAGTGAATTTAGATTCTGTGTCAGTGACTTTGCTCCTAAGAAATTCGTATTTTCCGTTATACAAGCACAGACACATGTAGAGATAATCAAAATCATAACCATAGACGTATATGATGGACATGTTATAACTTGATGCTCTACTTCGGCTTGTTTATTGCACAAGGAATCACGTTTTCGTTAAATTAATTAAATTTTGCTCTTTTGGGCAAAATTTGAATACATTTAGATAGTTAGTAATGTAACCATATGTTACTGGTATATGTCTTGACAAAGGAAACTGATTGTGATATTTTGGTATCAACACCACAAATATTACACGCATCAAGAAGTTTAAACCGTTGTTAACTAGATGTTGTGGTTATTAAGATATGATTTCATTGTAAAGTTATTGTGGAGTATTTTGGTGACTTATTATATATCTCAGTTCTATCTATTTATCATCCATAACAAATGTTTATCTTCTATCTTGTCCAAACTAAATATTTGTGTTATGTGCCTAATATGTAGGTGGAGACTTTCGAGTTTGCTGCTAGAAACAATTTAGATACCGAAACTGACCAGCTTACACCAGAAGATGATTTCATAGAGCTGGATGATCTCAGAGATTGATGGAGTCCTTTTTTTTCTCTGCCTAGTGGGCAGGCTAAAATTATTGCATGAAACAATTGTTCAAGAAGAGTTTTAGAACTCATAGAATAAATCTTAAATAGTCAGCAAATAGAGAACAAAATAATAAATGAAGAAATATATTATTTGTTCTAGTATTCAGGGAGATGTTGTGGCTGGATTGATTCTCCAACGGAGGTAAACAACTAACAATTCTATTTCTCATTTTTTTTTTTTCGTCTCACAAAAAATCAAAATTATCTTGTATTTTGAATGCAGATTTCTTTCATGCCTAGTAGCAGGCATTTTCATCGGTGGATTAAGGACGAGACTGATTTGAAGACAACAATTTCAAATAATATATTTCTTCTGCTAATCCTGGTTTCAACATCTTGCTACCATCCTGTTGGTGGTGACAGTTTTCATATCCTTACATCTCAGAGAAGAGTGTAGTCCCTATACTTCTTCAATGCGTTATTTGGAAAAACCTGTGGTGCTCAATATATGTTCAATTTCTTGACTTGTGGCTAGATATTCCTTTATGATAAATGGATGGGGAGAAGTTGGTTTACTGGTGGCACTTCTACTTTGCATTGTTTATCTTCATTAGTCTCCTTATAATCAATTACCTCTATATAAGCTAATGGCATAAATTAAGATAGATCTCGCTAAATAAGGTGGCAAAAAGGAGAGAAATTAACTTCGTGGGTCGTAGAATGATGGTATGTTCTGCAAGTTTAGAAACTGCTGAAAATAGAGAAAGCTCGGTAGGTTTTGCCTAGGAATTATCGTGAAAAAATTAATTCAATCCATAACATCGACCAGCCAGTTGCAGTGGTAGACGACATGCTTTGCATTCTATATAAAATTTAATGCAATGATGTCGTGCAGCATTGCCTTGTTCAGAACTTGCGTATACCGTTGAATGTGATTACGCTCAATCTTTTCATGTTATCACTTTTACGCCATAAATTTTCGAGTGAGATTAGTATGGTTTTCCTTATAAAACTTGTTACTGGGATACTTTCTTCTTTTACAAGTTACCGGTTTTCTCACTCGGGGCAATTTTCATAATGCTTTTGTGGGTAATTTGGTGGCCGTTGTATATTGTCTTTATGTAAATGCCAAATCACTACACGGTAATCTGAGGCGTGAACCAACTTTTCCATCTTGGTGACAGTTTACGTATTATACTCGTGGTTTTTTTCTTTTCTCTTTTTCTTTTATTTTTTGTGTGGATATTTGGAGTCAACCTGAGTGGCTTTACACGGTTGCTGTTAGCGTTTGCTATCACGAGGTCAAAAATTTGTACGAAACAATTGTCATTTTGTTATTTTCTAGTGATGGTGATTTTGTCTAGGTTCTATGGTTGTTGGAAGATCTATATCCTCGCCTCTTGTCTTTCTTAAGGAAGACCTCTCATGCTTTATCTATCCACAGTATTTTTCACTTGCATTAGCCAGGGTAGTGGTTTTTTTTATATATATGGGGTAAAAAAATTAGTGTACAATGTGGTCAACTTTTGGTCTATGCTAGATTTTTTTTTTTCTTTTGGCTTTTTTCTCTTTAAATGCTTTGCCGAGTTTCCTAGTTCCTAATGCGGAATTTTGAAATGGTTACATTATCTTGTCAATTTTGGGATGGAAAGTTGGTCGTATATGCTGTTTTGGGCCCGATTTGAAGACTTTATCGCAAAAATCTTTGTCGGCTTTTTATTCCTTGGGCTTCGTTTTGATTGACATGAAAGCCCAATCTAATCTTGGAATCTTTTTAATTTTTGTTAGTTATCTTTGAGTCTTTGGTGCATTAGGCTTAGTGGGTGCGGACTGTTTTGAGTCTTTTGACCACCAGCGAGTGCGCGATGAATGCATATGAAAGGCCAATTGTTTTAATAGGTCACTGGTTAAATTTTCTTTAAACCTTAAATTTTTATCAAGAGAGCAATGAATATATCCACACTAGGTAAATGGTAAGAACAGAATAGCCGATTTAGGTATTTAATTGCCATGTAGCTCGATATTTGAAAAATAAATGGTACGTTACATAGAACATAAGGTTAGATATAAAAGTAGTAAATTTATATAAATATAATATAAAATATCTTATATGTAATATAAAAATTAATTATATTAATTTAGATTCTTTACTTTTAAATTCACTTAAATTTTTCATTTTAAATAATTGCTATGAACTTTTGGAAACTCAGTTGCAATGATGGAAAGCTACAATTACTATTTTAATGAATCTCTGACCGCTGCCGTATAAATCTTGCAAGAGGAAACTTGCTTAGTGGTGGCATCTTTTATTCCTTGTTCCTCCCTTCCCTTCTCGTTCAAGGAGTTAAAATCTTGGTTTTCTTTAATGTGCAACTAGCGCTCGTAAGCATCATTTTTGCTTGATTCCTCCTTTCAGTTTTCTCGCAAAGAGCAACATCTAGGACGCTTTTGTATGATAATGTGACTTGTTTGCCGTGTTTTTTATTTTTTGCATCGAAATGCCACTCTGCGCGCTACAATAAAGGGCAATCAAGCAACAACATCTTCGTGCCATTCGAAGTCGAGACACGTAATCAGTGATCTTTGAGCTGGTAATGGTGGCGGCTCCGAGGCAATCTTGTTCCCTTCCAAGTTCTTATTGATGATAATTTTGATGTTAAACATTAACCAAAGCTTGTTTTCAAGTGCCCCACCACCGAATAGAAAAGAAAGTAAAAGTCTCTTTTGATGTGCTTAAGAGTTAAAATTGGAAGAAAAGAGTTGGTCATTGTGAATAATCATCAATAATCACGGATCCAACCCCCACCTCTCCCCGTGCGTTCACACAGGCTGGTGGAGGTGTGTCATCTCAGTCCTTAATATTCTCGCCAGCCCCATTTGAGGCCTCATGAGTCCAAGTCTCCCCACCCCACAATTGATTGATTCGATAACCACTCGACCGCTTTTCAGAAAAGTTGTTACCCCAAGTAAAATTCCAAGATTGCCGACAGGCAGCTAAACCCCTTTCCTTTGCATGAGGGCCTTATTTTAATGTAAGACCCAGCACCCATTTCACCCCTGTCATGCTCGGCCTAATGGTTGAAGTATTCTTTGGTTAGAGAAGTCAACTTTGGGATGCTAGTTTTTAGACATCTATTTATTTATGTTGAGCGTCTGATGCTGAGCACGTGAAATGTGCAGAAACGTATACGGGATGTACCATAGCCTGTGGCCTTTTCCTTTGCTTAGTTTAGGTCGCCAAGCCTTCTGCATTGTCAAAGGCACGGAAACGTTTATGAGCGTTCGTCCATTAAGTGCGGCTGGGGGAATAATAATCAATCTTATCTTGTCAATTAGTCATTGAAATTAACTTTCAAATGTGCCACGACGCAATTGGGTTATATCTAAGTACTACCCCAGGCGGACTGGTTAAAGGGTCATCCACTTTATTGTCCTGGCATGGAAACATTGAAAAAGAAACGTTAATATAAGAAAAGGGCAAAGCAAAGCAACCAACTTTGAAACTTGAAAGAAAGAAACAAACAAAGAGAGAGAGAGAGAGAGAGAGAGAGAGAGTAGAGAGGAGAAATCAAAGAAGAGGCACAAAATGGGGACCAAAGATACTGGAATAAACAGGCCCACGATTGAGAAATGAGCGGTAGGAAAGCAGGCCTGACAGGAATTTGAGGCAGCACCCGCTGGGATACTGGCCAGAAACTTTGGGGTCTTTCCTCCACTCAAACCTCTTTTAAAGTCAAGTTAAAATAATTAAAAAAAAAAGTTATTAACGACATCTAAAAAGTAATATATGATTATAATAAAAGACATAGATTAATTATAATTTTATTTAATTTTATAAATAAATAAAACTATATATGTATATGTATATATATATAATTAATTAATATATTTTTATTTTATATTTTTATACTATTTTTATGTGTTATTGTGTAAAGCTGATCTAAATTAACACGGTGTTGCATGCGTCGGGTGAATGTACCAAACGTTGGTGTCAAAAACAAAGAACCTTGTAAAATATGCCGACAAAGGATATTGCCTAATTTACCGGCTGGACACGTCACATTTACCTTTTCGGGTCACCTTTCCTTTTTTTTAAAACTGAAGGCAATAGGCCGGGGATTCTGGCTTTTAATGTATTTTTCCTGTTTTCACCATGGAAATCTAATGGGTGGAAGCAAGTGCATGAACCAATGGTAGATTTGTAGGTGCGGGGAGGAAATCTAAGTCATCCAACGGTGGTCCCGGTACTTAAAAAAAAAAACCCTTCCAGGATTGCAAAAAAAAAAAAAAAAAATCTTGTTTTTCTTGTACCACAGCTCACGCACAGCTCAGCTTTAAAAGATCAGTCACCTCAAAATATTTAATAGAGACAGAGATAAAGAGGGCCATGGAGTTGTGAAAAGAGAGGAGGGCTGCTTTGGCTCGATGGAGATGGAGACCATACACAAATAATCAAAAATGCACGAAGGATGGGGCACTGCCCCCCCCCACCCTTGGGAGACGGGTCCTCTTCTGGTTTTTTTTTTTTATTTTCTAAGTTTCTTTAATCGCGGTAATTACAGTGAAAACCTATAATTATTTATTATCGGTTAAATTCTATGCACGTGACGCTCACTCTAATCTCTGTGTCCGTGCACTTGACAAAAGTTGTGTGTTTATTTCAGTTTGACAAAAATTTGATAATATTCCAATTAATTGTAATAAAATTTTGTCCAATTTATTAATATCTTAATAATGAAATGAAGACGTCTAATAAATTTCCTATTTTGATTCGTAAAAATAAAAATAATGTCTACATCCTTATAATACACGTTTTTTTTATTAAAAAAAAAGTAAAACCCCACGAATTATTGTGTAATAAATAATTTATTTTAAAATTTTGCCTAACAATTTATTAGGTGATAAAATCGTAGGTATAAGGTATATTTTATTAATGTGAAATTTATATTTTTCACTACTACGAAAATCCAATCGGATAAAGCGACCGAACTTATAATGTGCGAGGTTTGTTGGCATTGGGATGAATTGATTTAAGTAAACGCTTGGAAAGCTCGACCCCAATAATAAGTATAGAAAGGGAGAGTGAAGCAAATCCTAATACCATGTTAATGTGAAATTGATGTTCTTAAGAATTACCATTCTTTAGAATTTAATATTATATATTTTGACTTATTAAAAAATAAATGAAAATACAAAAATTTAAATTTAAATTAACATTAAAAGATATTAAATTATTATCTGGAGTAATTATATCTAAATGTTGAAAGTGTGTGGGAAAAGGGTGCTAAAAACAGATAGACACTCATAAAGTCAGATGCAATGTTGGATATATGGAGAGAGACAGAGGGAAGGAGAGGAGGAGGAGGAGGAGGAGGGTGGGGTGCTGAAAAGAGAGAGAGCCATTGGGTAAGCGGCCAAAGAAGGAAGAGGACATCTTTTTACCTTGTTGTTTGCTATTTTGCTTCGAGTTGTAATTTGTTTGTTGTCTGCCAATTGAACCGTCTCTGTCCCCTTCCTATTTGTCGCTGTGTTTTTTTTTTTTTTTTGTTTTTGTTTTTTTCTCCTCGTAAACCATTACATGTTCGTTCACTGACAATAAAAGTCACGAAACACACACAATCTCTCTCTCTCTCTCTCTCTGTTGGTCTCTATTTTCAGCCGGGTTGTTTCGTAAAATTACTGTCTGTTGTCCTCTTTTAATTCCTCTCCCCTCTCTCCTTCCATTGCATTCATCGTCTCATTTCTCATATCCTACTCCAAAGCCTCTTCCTCGCTCTCTCTATCTTGTGGGGCTTTTGTCTCTCTGCGCCTGTCTCTACTTCTCTTTCTTTTCTCGATGAAGGGATAGACGATATGGCCGGAGAGAAAAAAGGCAGTTTTCTTCTTCAATTTCTGGGTCTAATCCTTGTGTCTTTTTCGGGGACAGATTGCTAGATCGGTTGGGGTTTCTGATTTTTCTTTTTATTCTCTTCTTGGTTTTTCTGTTTTCGATTCCTGGGTAAGCTCCTTTTATTTGTTTCTTTATTACCGTTTCATTTTCCTTAACTCGATCGGTCGAGGATGTCGTGACTATAGAAGGTGTTACTTTTATGTCTGATCTATGCACTTGTTATGGCCCTTGTTTTCACTTTTTCCCTTTTGTTTCTGTGTTTTGTTTCAATTACAGCTGTGAAGAAATTTTTGTGTGGGTGTTTTGTTATGCTTCAAACTGCAGAAAATTTTTTGTGAAATTTTTTGGTGTATCGGAAACTTTGTCTAAATCAAATTGGTTTTTAGATTTCAATTGCTGCTGCTTTCTGAGAACCCCTTTTTTTTTTTTAATAAGTGTTTTTTCAAATCTTTTTTTTTGTTTTTTTGGTTGTGTTACAAGCCGATTTTAAGCCTGATGCAGCTTCTGAGTTCCCTAGTTTGACTATGTTTTTGGTTGGTGGGAGCTTCAGAGTTTTATTTTATTTATCTTATTTTCTTCTTTCCTTTGCTGTTTTGCTTATTGCATCCATGAATTCATTTGATTGAGTTTTTTTTTTTTTCACTTTTAAATGCTGTAAGTAATTGGATAGCTGCGTTCCCAACCAAGCCTGTTCCTTTTTCGTGTTGGTCTGTTTTTTGTTTTACAATCTGTTTCTGTTATTGCGTTTCCTTTTTCTGGGAGTCAGTATCCGAAAGCTTTCATCTTTTAACTGTTTAAGACTTTGTCTGTTCTTTAGAGCTAGATCTTCTGTACTTCTGGGTGCCTTGCTATAATGCTCCATATGATTTTAATTGGCATCCGTTTTTCATACAAGTGGGTCCTTTATCAGGGAGTTGATGTTAAAATTTGTTGGATTTGAGTGAGTTTAGGGTTCTGATGCTAGGAAATTTATGTGGGTTTTGTACAGACAGACATTAGGTTTCTTACCGGATCCAGTTCTTAGCAGTATGTTGTTTAATATTAATGGAAACGATGGAAAGTTAATAAAACTATCATAAGGCCGTATAAACCTGTTAGTACATGTTTGGAGAGGATGCTTACACGAACAGGATGATCCTGGCTTCCTTTCCATGTCGTGGAATTAAGTGTGCCTTGAGAACAGTTCACTTAGAATTTTAATCCCTAAAGGCACATTGCTTTGTGGTTCTTTCTACTCTCTTTTTTCAGGGAAAAGAGACATAAAATATAAATTTAACAGAAGTGCAGCCAATAAAAATTGGCAATTCTAAGCATCTGCAGTGACTCAATTGGATGACTTTTTACAATTTGTTGGACGTACAATGCTTGCCTTTAGCATTTATAGTAGTGGACTGTCCTAAGTGGAATTCTTGTGTTTCTTACTTTTCCTGGACCTTGCTGGCTATAGACTTTAATCTTTTCATGTTGGTCATTGTTTCAGATCTGCAGGAGTGTGTATTGCTGTTTGAGTTGAAATTATCAATTCTTGCCCATAATTTGTAAGGGACGTTGTTATCAGCCTAATGCAAGGGCAGAGGAGTATGATTGGCTCCTTGCCAGAAACCTTAGACCTTGAACATGGATCTACTTCAGGTAATGCTATCATAGATCAGCAAATTTTCTGGAGTAATGTGCGGAATCCTGCAGAAAACCGACTAGCAGACTTAATGCTATCATCCAGCCACATGGACAGTCTGTATGTAAGTTCTATTGATCAAGAGCGGCAAAACTTTAGTGGATGGAGCTTAGGTGAGCCTAGTTCCAGTAGCGTGCAACACGAAGCAATTGGTGATGAGCATAGAAAAGAACATGGGTGGTCATCTTCAGCTGCTTGTGTTGGGGCTGGCCCAAGATTAGAAGAAAGGAGATATGGATCAACAAATGTTGTCCCTGGGAACAATGTAAATGTGAACCCTCAACTCTGTCAAAGTCCCAATTGCAATGCACTTCCACAGAATCTGAACTTGAATGCTTGTCCTGGTCACAGCAGTGGTAATTGTCAGTTCTTCGAAGGCACTGATATGTACAAGTCTGGTGGGGCAGAAAATGAGCATATTACAACTACTGGTGGATCAGATGCTCCATTGCTTCCTTCTGGAAGTGGTGGATACTTAGAGGAAGAGAATGACAGACCTGTTTCCTCATTAGATGGTCGCCCCTGCAAAAGAAAGGCTGTTGAAGGAGATATTGGACAATCCTCTCTAAGTGGAAGTTCAAGCTCAGTTCAACATGCTGAGAGTAGTGCCTGGACTGGTGTTCCCACCCATTATAATGTGGGCAGCAGTTTGAGCATATCTGCTCCACCAGAACAGGTGAATCCTGGACTTGCATTAGGTGTGAGAGGACTAGCTTCTGATGGTAGTCATGATTCAGAGTTAGCGAGACATGCAGAAAGCTCCCACAGAAATTGCCGTTTGAGAATAAATCCTTCAAATCAAGAATCTGTGCCCCATGCTTTATTTTCTGCTGGAACTGCTGCTAGGCATTCAGGCATACCATCTTCACACCAGTCATCAAGACTTTTTCCTATCGATAATTCCTTGAACTTGAGGACATCTTCACCTGCAGCAGTGGATGGTTCAGCTTCACAGCACCAGCCACTTCTCGTAACTCTTCCAGCATCGGCTCAAAACACTCAATCACTTAGGTGGAACGATGGCTCTAGCTCAAGAACTGTTAATTCAATGAGTTCCATTGGTCTGGGTGTTGAGGAAGCCAACTCAAGAAGTGTAGTGAGAAATGTATGGGAACCATCTGTGATTGTACCTGCAACTGAATTGAGAACTTCTGCTAGAAATCCAGCCAATGGTAATGGAACCACCGGAAATATTACTTCTACATCTCGGGCTGCCTCAGATTCAGGTCTCTATCCTTCATCTGCTCCAAATTGGATTTCTCATCATAATCCTTCTTCTAGAAATTCACGTAGACTGGCAGAGTATGTTCGTCGTTCCTTGTTTGCTTCTGTGGGTGGTGAATCTGAAGGTCAGAGCAGTGCTCATGTTCCTCTGCAACCAGCTCCTCTTGCATCATCAGATGGGACAGCAATTTCATCTAGAACTAATAGCCAAGGGCATCACCGGTCACAGTCAAGGTCTGGATTGTGGCTAGAGAGACATGTTGATGGTGCACTGGGTATGCCCCATCCACTGCGAACACTGACTGCTGCTAGGGAAGGAAGAAGCAGGCTTGTTGTGTCTGAGGTCAGTTCTAGAACTCCATGCCATGAATTCTTTCCCTTGAAGACATTTTCAACATTCATTTCATTTTGATCTCTCTCTAATTACATCTGGTGTATGTAACATTAGAATATTATTCTTAAGAAGTGCTGTCTATTTATGTGCACTGTCTCAGTATCAGTCAGGAATTTTTAGAACATTCCTCAACATAAAGACTCATCCACTCTTCTTGACAAATTACGTTACGTTCAGGCATCTGATGTCTATAACATGTTACATGCCTTTAGCAGGCCTTCATCGAAGTGACTAGGGGCAACAGTGGCATGTTCTATGGCTTTAACTAAAGCCTCTCACATTAAGACATCTCAGAACAGGGTGCTTGCTTGCTTGCTTTTTGTCATCTAAATTCAACGAGTCTAATAGTTAATTATTCCTCCATTGTGCTGTGAATAAGTTGTGACCTATTCATTTGTCATCTACATAGTTTGTGAATTTCAAGGCCTGCAGTGTCTGGCATTGCTCTCTCTCTCTTTCTTTTTCTGAGAAAAATCTTGTAGAAAATTTTCTTTGAGCACAGCCTTGTACTTATAGTATTGTTTCCATGTATTTTTATTTTCTGCAGTCAAGTAGGACCAGATGAATATGTGTGTTTCTTGCCCAAACCCCCTTCTCTGAATAAGAGGAAAATTATGGGGAAAAAAAAAAAAAACATTAAAGCTTCCTTTTCTTACTGTGTTCCAAGACTCTGGTGCATATTACTTGGTGTCACAAGCACATATAAATTTGTGTTACTAGCAGTCTGTTCCACGCTTGATACCTATAGTTAAATGTAATTTCTAATTTTCAAGTACCACGTTGCCTATAAATCTTTTCTGCCATTTTGTAATAACACTTTATGGAAAAAAAAAAAAACATTAAAACTGCCTTTTCTTGTTATGTTCCAAGACTGGTGCATATTACTTTGTGTCACAGGCACATATGAATTTGTGTACTAGCAGTCTGTTCCATGCTTGATACCTATAGTTACATGTATTTGTAATTTTCAAGCACCCCTTTGGCTGTAAATCTTTTCTGCCATTTAGGAATAACACACAAACATTTTCTTTGGAACTTATATTGGTTTTAAAAATTTTGTAACAGATTCGCAATGTCCTGGATCTCATGCGTAGGGGTGAAAGCTTGCGAATTGAGGTTAGACTTTTCACATTGATTGTGTATTTGGGTTTTATGTTGCTGAAATAAATGTTTAAGTGGTGAAATGGTTGTATACCAATAACCCAATTGTTGTTTCATATCTTGTATTGATGGAAATTAATAGCCAGTAAACTGAACTAAGAATCAATATTTGGGTTTTTATCTTCAAAAGAATGATTCAAGAGGTTCTATTGGTTGTGATGCTGCAATGGTAAAAGATATCAATTAATCAGTGACCACCATACTAACCTGAGTTTGCATGACATCTACGTTTTGTCAATTGTTCGTGTTTGTGAGACAGTTGGCTATACATTTGTTAATTTGTTCCCAGACTGTTGATGAGTATGTATATGGATGATTATGCATGGCCAATTTCTTGCATTTGTGTTATTGAATTGCGCACAATGATACAAACATCCCCTCCCTGAAAAAAAAAAAGCCCTAGAAAAAGACCCCCCCGGGTGTTTTCCTGCAGGGGAAAAATGAAGAAACTGTTTTCATTTGATTTGGGATGGACATATGTCATAAGTTCAGAATGATTGACTTTGACTGCTTTTCTTCCAATGGATAATGGTCTGGTGTTTAACCTGTTCTCTTTGCTTATGCATCAGGATCTCATGATTCTTGACCAGTCGGTGTTCTTTGGGATGGCTGATATTCATGATAGGCATAGGGACATGCGGCTTGATGTTGATAACATGTCATATGAGGTGAAATAAACAAACAATTTCGTGGAATCTATGTTAACATCAACCATTTGGCTTATCAGCTTCTTTAATGCAATTTTCTGGGAATTACAGGAATTGCTGGCTCTGGAAGAGCGCATTGGAAATGTCAGTACTGGATTGAGTGAAGAAACAATTCTGAAACAACTAGAGCAGAGGAAATACTCGTCTGCAGTAGAAAATGAGATGGAGGCAGAACCATGCTGTATTTGTCGGGTTAGAGTGTGATCCTGTTTGTTTTTCCAGATTTCTGGATGTTTATTTCTTACATCATTTTTTGCCGCATGCAGGAAGAATATAACGATGGAGAGGACCTTGGAAAGCTGGACTGTGGACATAATTTCCACACGGATTGCATCAAGAAATGGCTGACGCTCAAGAATTGGTGTCCCATTTGTAAAACAACGGGGCTGGCTACATGAGAAAGGGCTGTCGGCATTAGCAGATTTTAGATTATTCTCAGATACAAGACCAAAAGGAAGGGTGAATCTGAAAATTTATCGCTTAATTGGTAAGGGGATCCAATTTGTTGGTGAGTACTGCCATGCATTACTACATTTTCCAGTTCTTGTGGACTACTGCATAGCATGGCGTAGCTGACCTGAGGGACATTTTTTTTTGTTTTTACCATAAAAAAAGTCACAAAAAGGGAAGGGGAACATAATTTGTTGGTGGATACTGCAATTGTGAAAAGAAATGACAATGCAGGACTGGTTTTGAACGTTACATTTGTTATTGAATTTCTAGTTTATGATGTCTCCTGAACATGTGCGGTGCTTTCTCTTTCCGAGGTCTCTCCAATGCCACTCTGTATGTTAAGCATCGTAGTTCAATTCTTTTTAAATATTGTTGGATTAGTTGAGCACTACAAAGAACCATTGGTTGGGTGGGGGGGGTGACTTACGAGACGGGAGTTCTATCTCCATTGTGTACTTCACGATCAGGACAAAATAAAAAAGGAAAGAACCACTGAAATGTGATTCATTGGCGTCAAGGTGTTGACTTTAGCATTGGTGAGTGAGAGATGAAAGGATTGAATGAACGTTCTATTGTTACTAATAAAATTGATGGACAAATTAACATGCGCAATCAATCGCCTTGTGTGGTCGATTGGATGATGGATTGTTGTGATGTTGGGGGGGGGTTCTGTTTTAGATACTATTGACTAGGTAGAATAGGAAACGGGTAGGTTTTTAACACCAAATGGAAACTGTAGGGTGCAGGAAGTTGAATTGGTATTAAGACTTAGGCTTGCTGCACCTGCATTTCGTGGCTGCCGTTCGGCCTACCTTCTGCTATCATGGTACTCCATATTTCGATGAAGCTGCTCAATCGTGGGAATGGCTTTTGTATCTTCTTCTCATGCCTGGAATAGTGTCAGATCTATTATTTCAATTTCTCTAGTTCTTCTGAACCAAAAAGCAAAAAGTCTAATGCGAGATTCTTCACATTTATTGATTCTGCAAAATCACCAGTAAAAGGTGTAGCCTTTTCAAAGTAAAATTCATAAACACTGCCAAAGAAACTTGTTGACATGAAACAGAAAAGTTGCCTATGTAAATTACGTTGTTGTATGAGTTGTTTGTAGAGCTCGATAACTATCAAATTTTGCCATCCAAAATAATCGTAAAGTTATACTATAGATGTTATGGGTGACAAAAATTGATTTTGTCTTACTAATTTGACTTCTTTTACTCGAAACTAGATTTTTTTAAAACTCATTAATTAAAAAAAATTAAATCAATTGAATAATTCAAATTTAAAATGAAAAGTTTAAAAATCTAATTGAGTTAAAATTCAAATAATTTGAATTTTTAAAATTTAAAATTTAAAAAATTATAAATTTAATATATTTAAAATTTAATAAATTAAATAAATAACTCAAAATATTGAAAATTTAAATGACATAAAATTTAATAAATTTAAAATACGATTGAATCTAAAATTTGAAATATTCAAGACTCAAATAAACTCTAAATCCGGTGAATTTATTATTCAACAAAATATCTTAAACTAGAATGATCTGAGTATCGAACAATCAGACTTGACTTTTCGACTTGATGAGTTACCTGGCTAACGACCATATTAATTAATTGACTGAACTTTGAAGTATCTTAAAATTCAGGGTTTTATATGCAAAATATAGGGAACACAGGACCCTTTTGAGAAAAATATATTCAAGAAAGCTAATTAAGGCGGGAGTTAATCAAAATTTGATTAGGAACCGTTTGGATAAACACTTTCCCAAAAGGGAAAAAGCTCACAAAGGCACACATAAGAGCCCCAGAGAAAAACGCTTATTTAAATTGGCTTGCTCTATCTCTCTCTCTCTCTCCTTTTTTTTTTTTTTTGTCGATTTATTATTGTCTACAATGGCGGATCTGTACGGTAGGGCTCCATCACCGGCCACCGAGCCCGAAGAAATCTCCATCTTCATTCACCAGCTACTCCGCAATCCCTCCTCTTCCTCTAAATTCGCGAACTGTGCCTTTTCCTCCTCTTCTGTGCCGCCGGAGACTGCCTCTGCCGCAGGATTGCTGGATCCACGTCGCTTCTGACTGTCAGAGCCGGAGCGCCGAGGCGGTGGCTCGAGCGTTAATTTCTCCGATCCCGGCGGTTATTTTGCGAAGAAGAACGCGGAGAATGCGGTCTCCTCCGTTAGTTCGAAGAGAAGAGGAGTCTCTGTGGAGAATGATGCCGGTGACTTCAGCTGCGATAGCGAGGTAATCGACCATTGATTCATTGTTTCGAGGAATTTTATGTTTCGAACTTTGTTTTCTTAAAAACTTACATGGAAAATGGCAAGACCTTTTTTTTTTTCTAAATCATTTGACACTAGTGGATGGTTGATTGCATTTTTGGAAGGGTGTGGACGTGCCATCTGATAGAGTGTGGCTACGGAGTCCTTGAGGTTCATAATTTAACTGAAAAGGTTGATTTATCTAGCATTCGCTTTTGCGCGTGTTTGTGTCCACAATGTATACAATAAGTAGATTTTCTGTTGCTCGTTTGTTTTGAAATGTGTGAATTGTGAACAGAGGAGGAGGAGTAGATTTAATGAGAAAAATGAACGCTTCACAGAACTTAATTCCAAATTCTAATAAGTTAACTTTGCCGGATGACTTCTGTAACGAATATGCTTGACCATATGTTTGGTCTGAATGATGGTGTTGCTCTTCTTTGTATTACAGACGGATAAGGCTTCAATGCTGGATGGGGCCATTGAATACTTGAAGCAACTTTTGCTTCAAGTGGAGGTGAACACTCATTTTCATTCAAATATCCTTTGATGTTCATGTGCAGTTATGATCAACTACTTTTGCTGTGTCTCTTTTAGCTGTAACTTTTCTGTTTGTGCCCTTGTTTGTTTCTGTGGTTGAGATCCTGAAATGAAGGCCTGAAATAAGGCTTTTATCTCCTTATTTTGTTCTAAATATTTAGATACTGTTGTCGGGCTTGATTGTATCAGTCTCTGCTGGTTATGTGAATTTGTGCAAATGTTTTGGAGCATAAATGGATGTAAGTCCTGGGTATCCATGCTTTTTGGTTCAAAATATTGGAGCAGCGACTTTATGTAAATATGCTGAAGGGTCACATGGTTTCCAAATATTATGAGTACCACTCTTCAGTGTGACCACAGTTTAGTAATGGTGACCACAATTGAGCAATGGTCCCTTAGAGGGTTAGGACTTATGTATTGTTTGAACTTTTTTTTATGGCCCAGAAACACTGGATTAAATGTTTTGGGTGCCAAAGGAGAAGCCTAGAACTTATCTCCATTCTAAATGTATGGTTTGATATCTTGATCTCTTTTATAAGCTTGTTATTGCAGTTCACCATGGCAATTGGCTAGATAGTATTAGAGTTTGAATTCGATGTACTTTCCTGGAGTACTACAACCTTTGTAGCTGCCCCTAACAGGATTGAACTTTGATGAAGGGAATATATTGTTAAATACCAACAGAGTAACAGGTGCATTTTCTGCAAATGAAGAAAGTTCAATTCATACTTCTCATAACCTTCCAAGGCAGAGCAACATCTCAGATCTGCGAATCGTTGTACCTTCACGAATTAACATCAACTCTCTGGACACATCCTTTGGTTTTGATTCACTGATTCGGGTTCATTGACCCTTTTGTCTCTCTGCATCTTCAGTGGTAACTCCAAAATGAACTATGTGAATTCACCACTCTTTTGGGATTAACTCCTCACAATTGCATGCATTGTGAAGGAGATCAGTGGGGAAGGAGCACCTTGAAGGCAACTAGATACGAATCAAACTATGAAGACCTCTTCATCTAGTATGACCTAGATCAGATATAATTCTTAAGGCTGGATCAATACATGTCACCAAAATCACAGTTATTTTATTTTTTTATAAGCTACATATGGCCTCTGAAAGACTTCTGAAATTGACACTTCATCTGGTTTTGTATGTTGTATGGGGTAACAAATTAATAAACATGTGGTAACCAAATTATTGACACACTTAATTTCGACCAAAATGTTTGTATGAAACTTTTCAGGTGTTAACTTAATTGGAAAGATTTTTTGTTTGTACGAACATTACTTAAAACTGTTCTGTTCAGGTTCCAAATTGGAAAGGAGAGAGTGTAGTGGAAGGGTAGTTTAAAATACTTGCCTTGTCAGTATTGCGAGAACCATCCATGTGATTCGTTTGAGGACTTTGGTACCCTACCATGGCATGAGCAAACTTTTATCAGTTCTCTCTATGAAAGAAGTTCGTTCAGTGATTTTACGAAAGTCTTGTTCGATCTCTCTCTCTCGCTCAACACATGGATTCATTTTACGAAGGGTTTTTCAATTTTTCTAATAGGAGGACTTGCTGCATCTGGATAATCGTGATGCCGGTGATTGAATCTGGGAATTTATCTCAAGGTTTTCTGGAAAGGAAAGAAGAGAATGCTTCTTGATTTTTCAATTACATACTTTATTCATACTCCCTTTTCTTTTCATTCCTAAGAAAAAATAGAAACGATAAGGTTGTTTAATTTTAAAGTTATTTTGCACTGACTGGCCGCTTTATCAATCGGTTTGGAGAAAAGGGATATAATGGACGTTTTTCACATTGCCCGTGGATGACACTCCTTTTGATCCTTGCCGTTTACTTCACCAGTTAACGCAACACCATGGATTGGAATGTTGGCGACCAATGGGGTCGTGAAGATAATAAACAGGAACCCTTGCAAGATAAATTGAGATTGGAAGTGGCAGATTTTGTATTGGTGTTAGTACTTCAATCTCTAAGTACTTTTGGTGAGAGGGAACGGTAAAAAAAAAACAAGAGACTGCCCTGGTCTATGTAGCAGTGTTGTGCTATTTATTAGGCTTTAAGAACTACCCTCTTAGTGCATTTTAATGGAGATCTTTCTCGGGGTTTAGTCGGCGCCGATTTTTAATGCGGTTAATGGAGACTTGACAGGCCCACCCTTCTAGTTAGGTCGATCACATCGAGCTACATAGCTCGATAGTTTGTTTTTTTATTTAAAACTCTTAAATCTCACGCTGATCTACAATTTTACAATACTCATAAAAAGTTTCTTTAAAATTGTGTACTTGCTCATTGTTTACTCTTTAGCTTTTCAAATTTAACAACTTAGTATAAGTTTTTCGTTGAGTACAAGACTTCTCTTTTATTGAAAACAGAAATTCTAGGGGAGGCATATTTAATACCCCTAGCTACATTATTATTATTATTATTATTGTAAAAAAAATCAAATTTACTGCATTTTTATGAAAATGTAATTCATTTTGTAAAAATATACCAGCCTATCAAAAAAAAAAAAAAAGCCCGGCATTTTTTAAAACGTCTACTAAGCTTTTTCCCTTTACAGTACTCGTGTTTTTACAAAAATTAAAATGTATTTCACTTTCTTAAAATTTCTAGCATATTGTTAAAAAAATTAACCGGATCACTGAAAAATGTACTTCATTTCTTAAGGTGTGAGAAAAAAAAAAAAATGCAGCACCATTTTTAAACCACGCGGCCTCCGCACCTACCAAACTTAAAGGTACGTAGTCAAGCCAGATTGAAAATTTAATGTTAATTAAGACATGAGTTGCATTGAAGAGTTAAAATTTTGATTAGAATAGAGGAGCAGTAGGTAAATACTCATAAAGAATATCCACTTATCTACTACTACATGCTCCAAGCAATTTCATGCATAATTTGAGTGATTTAATATATATAATTATCAATGCATATTATTTTAATACTTTTTTTTTATTTTTAGTATAAATTCATAACATTTATGTCCATTTGTATTTAATAGCTTAAATTATTAATCTTATCATTTTAAACATGCTTCTTAAATTTAAATAAATAAGTGAACTTTTTAATATATATATATATATATAAATTCAAATGTCGTGATGAACATGGGCGGGAGTGATGTACAATTCAGTGTATGCTCGCCTGGTAAGCCGGGGTTACTTACCACAATCTTTTACATAATAGAGAAGCACGATTTGGATCTGCCCCTTTTTCATCAGACCAACATTGCAGCATTTACACGATCCACGCTCGGGTAAGTATATTGAAACTTGGCCTCTTTTGTTTTATTTTTTCTCTCTTTACTTTGTTTCCTTTGTCTCTTTGTTTTTCGTCAGGATTTTGCGACCATGCCAAAATAGTTCTAAATGATACATATTTACATTATACTATTAAGAATATTGAAAATTTATATTTAAGTTTATCATTAATTATGATTAAAAAATTTTAAAATATACAAAATAATGATAATATATAATACATTAATTCGTATCTCAGGTATATTTAATTCACTTCGTTCGCCTAACTCTTCCAACTTTGCAAAACTATTTGACCACGGCCTCGAAGGCAACATTCACTTCAGTATGGCCCATTTGGCCACGCTATATGCTAGTTTGCTTTTCCTCTTTTGTTCTGAAGAAGGATAAAAGTCTAGTGAACTTAAAGGCAGGAGGGGATATCGGGGGGCTGTGGAGGCCCCTCCAATGAAGGGCTACCGGGCGTGGCAATTTCACAAATCCTTTGATGAAATGGTTATCTTTCTATGGTCAATGAGGAGCGATGTTCAAGTCTCGAGTGTAAAATCATGGAACCAGTCTCGAGTGTTCAATCAGGAACAAGGATTTGTAATAAATGGAACCTCGGTATAAAAATTTTAGCACATACAAATATATAGATGAGACCAAATTAAAATAATTTATGATGCCTATATGTTTTCCTTTTTTTGAAATAGAACCGTCATTCGTGAAGATGACTATTAGTTAACATTATTTATCAAAAATTAGTTAATAAAATCACTAAAATTAGAACACAGAACGTAAAAGATTCCAACAAGAATATCCCAACTAATTATACTTAAAGTACAAAACTCCACATGTTAATCTTAAGCCGGAGGATTTAAAGCCTGCAACCACAAAAAATTTTAACCAGATAAAAAGAAAAATAATTTATCTCATCCAATATTAGGTTTCCGCATCCTCGTTTGTTAACAGAACTAGAATTTTACATACAAAATGGAAAACGTTCGATGCAAAACACTTAATCCTGTTGAACTCCCACCTCCCCCACCCCCTGAAAAAAACAAATAAATAAATTGAACTTGCATTCGGACTTTCACTTTGATCAATTAATCCAAGGGGATTTGTTTTTCCGTTTCTTTTTAAAAATTTTTCTCCGCTTTTCACCTATCATTTGTCCGTTTTAACATGTTTCTTTATTCAAGTTGTCGTTTGCATAACATAGACAAAGACCAAAGTTCCGGTTTGAACGGAACTGAATCAGCTTAAAACCAGAATCAATTCAGATGATTTTGGTTCGAACCAAAATCTTGGGGATGGCTAATCTAGTTAAAATCTAGTCCTCCCAAAAAACTGGAACTTTTAAATTGGAAGTTCCTGAAAAGAAAAACAAAAAAAAAAGTAGATCAATCATTGATCTTATAGTTTATATGAATTTTTTCTTTCAAAATTTGAAATATTTTAAATTTTGAAAAATAAAATTGACTAAATTGATTTAAATTGATTCGAAATAGATAATTTTAAATTAAATTAAAATCAAATTAAAAATTAAAATAAAAATAAAATCAAATATAATAATTTAAATTAAATTGTAATTTAATATTTAATTTATAATTTATCCTTAATTTTAAGATTAAAATTGACAAGTGAGAACTAAAATTAAAATTATATTAAATTAGACTGAGTCAGATCATGCCTAACATACTATCAACTTTTTTCCCGATCAATAATAAATTTAGGTAATCTCTTATATAGTAACTTTACTTATTTCTTTTCAATCTGTTTCTTTTTTTTTTTTATATTGTGTAACAGCTGAAACAATTTTATTCATGCCATGAGGATACCCAAACAATAATCCAAAAGAGCTTCCCAAAAAGGCACCTATTTCCCTTCAGTCTAGCTTAAATTCGATAGATGAGAGTTGTGACCAGTCCCGTATGATCACCCGCGCCGCTAACCATAATAATACATGTATAAGAGTAACCTGGCCAAATATGTTGGGGGCCTAAGCCTTAAAAAAAGGTATTGGAAAGTCTTAAAATTTTAGAGATTTTTGTAATTTAATTTTGTACTTTTTCTAAATTTTAATTTAATTTTTAATTTTAATTTTTGTAGATCTTTTTCTAGATATAAATTGATCAAATCAATGTATATACATATTTTTATTTAATTGAGACTGTATAAAAAAAACAGTTGGACATATTCTAAAAATACAAATTTACTTCAAAGTGCATATTTCACTAAATTTCTTTTTTACATGTAAAAGCCAAAAATTTTAAATATTTTCTACAAAAATTTATGATTAGTACTTTTTATATGGGAGAGAAAAGAATAAAATATATACACAAATATAATTTTATATTTTTAAGATATATTTTGGTATTTTTTTATATTATTTTAATTAAGTTAAACTACTTATCTACTAAGTTAATTAATTTTTATTTAAATAAATAATTCATATAAAATAAAAAATTACAAGTTTTAAACTAATTTAAAATCTGAAAAAGGTTCAAAATTCTATTGCAAAAATCTCTAGAAATTTTAAAACTTTTCCGATGCTTATCTCATAAAAAAAAAAAAAAAGAGCAGTTCTTTGTATTCCTTTTGTTCCGGGTTGAGAAATACATGTACGCTGATTTTAGTCAAATCAAGACCAGATGGCTTTGCTAAAATGCCTAATTGACTTGCAAGGATCGGAAGCAAAGAAGACCCCAGTGATTGAAGATAGCACCATCTTCTCATTTACTATTACACCTAACCCATTTTGAGTTGGAAAATGACGCCAAATGCTGGCGGTGGCATTTGAGTCTTACCCCCACGAAACGAAAGAAAAAAAAAAAAGAAAAAATGTTCGTGTCGCCATGTGTGGTGGCACATTCATGACAGCCACCATTGGGTCCAAGAAGCAATAATCGTCTGTCCAGATAGCTTTTGTAGTGCTGGACTTCGAGGAGAATACGGATGGCCTCTCCTGTTCTGAGAAGGAGGTCAATTTTCCAGTAGGCAAGAGCTTTTGTCATGCCGAGCCACAATAAACAAATAAGTTATTTTAACTAGATTAGCCATCTAAAGGCAATTGTAGCGGAAAATTATTTTAATTATTTTTCCCAAACAATAAGAATATATAAAGTGAAAATTATGAGCGACTCATTGACATTGTTACATTATATGAAAATAGAATAAAGATGCTAATTTTCAAGAAACAAATAAATTGATTACTTCGATGACGTGGCTACGATCAACAATTGCCACATAACCTTGTGGAAATTATTGTCCCACGTAGGATGCTTGGGTCAACATTCGCCCTCCCTTTTCTTCTCTTTTCTTTTCCCTCTTTCTTTTCTTTTTGCTTTTGTTTTTTTGTTGGTTGGGGAAAACATCAGCCCAGGGGAAAGTGTAGACTTTTGGATGTGTCCCTGCATCGTATTCGTTAGGCGGCCAAAAAGTGCAGCTCTTGTCTACTAAATAACAAAAATGTAATAGTTTCTACCAAAAAACTATAATAATAAAGTTAAAAAAGAAAAAACTTCTATTGTCTTTTTCGTTAGACCCCACGGATAAAAGGCAAAAAGCCGTGAGAAATAGAGAATTCATGAACACGGATGAAAACATGTCATTTGCAATCAATCCTCCTGGCAATATTTGTTTTATTTAATGTCTTTTGCAATGGGAATCTGAACCAAAGGGCTCCATATCCATGGTAAAAATTATCGTAAGACCTGAATTCTAATATTGAATACAAATATTATACAGTAAAGCAGGAATCAAGCTATTAAACTAAGAATAGAAAATGCCCCACTTGCAATCAATCAAAATCAACCATCGTTGGAGTGGGTTGACATAATCATCAGAAGGTTCAACCAAAGTCGCTACAAATTAAAAATAAAGAATATCCATTATTCAGGATATTAGCGTCCCAACAAAATCTCATTAATGAAAGAGGAAGTGGACACTAGATACGCCCGGCATTCCCCACCCACTAATTTAACGGAATCTCCACCACTCTACATAATATAGATTAATGCTGGGAATTGGCTGAAGCGTCCGTCACGCACAAAGTAACAATATAAAGTGAACTAAATTAATATGCTAAATACACAAAATTAAAGTGGTTTGCTCCCTTCAGCTCGACCCACTTCCACAAATTTAACGAACGAACTACACAAAATTAACGTTGTTTACGCTCTTCGACTTGGAAGTGGGGAGTGACGCTTGCCGCTTCACGTTATCGCGGTGGAGTAATAAAAAACGAAAAAGGTGGATGTAACATTTGCCATCCCAAAATCTACTTAGATCCTGTTTTCCTGAAGTCCCATCATGCCAGCTGCTTGCTCCTCTCTCACTCTTAACTCTCGCTGTCACTCTGTCTAAACCCCACTCACTTCGGCACGCACCCTGTTTTCACTTAACACTGCCTCGCTTGCGTTGCTGGTCTGTGGTTCTCCCTGTCTCTCTTTCCTTGTGACTGGTTGCTTCTCTTTTTCTAACATGTAAGAGAACTGGCCAAAAAGTTTGAACTTCGAATGAGAAAAACGAAGAGACAGAGATGTCTCATTCTTTCTTGAACGATCAGCTGTCGAGGAAGACATCAATTTTCGGTTTGCGGTTGTGGGTTGTACTTGGAATCTGCGTCGGAGCTGCCTTTGTTCTTGTTCTCTTCCTTATATCTCTCTGGTTCACCTCCAAACGCAACAAGACCAACAAGAACGGTCCTCTGTCTGCGGTCAATGCTTCTGTTCACAACCCCACAATTCCTAAGGTCTCCAAGGAAATCCAGGAGATCCGGATTGACCCGACCCATCTGACTTCCGATGCAAAAACGCCGAACAGGGACCCAGTTCCAGAGTCGGAGCCGGCCCCGCTTCTGCAGCATGATGAGGAGACCAGTCCAGCTAGTGGGCGAAATCGAATTCACTTTAATATTGGGAAAGGTCATCGGATTGCGTACCCTGAACCTGCCGGGGGATTGGGTCATGGCAGCGGGGAGAACCGTTCCGGCCCTCGCTCCAGTGATCAGGCGGTTCCTGCCATTTCGGTGCCGGAAGTTTCGCATTTGGGGTGGGGCCACTGGTACACTCTCAGGGAGCTTGAGGTCTCCACAAATGGGTTCGCTGATGAGAATGTGATTGGTGAAGGCGGCTACGGGATCGTTTACCGTGGCATTTTGGAGAACAACAACAAGGTCGCTGTTAAAAATTTGCTCAACAACAGGTTATGACAAGCTCATTACTAGTAATACTTTTGCAGTGTGGGATCATCTGTTACCTACTCTGTTTAGGAGTCCAGCTGGGGCTTTTAATTCTTTTTCTGCACTTTTACCGCTTATGCTATGTGTATTAAGTGACATTACCTTTGTCGTATGTCCTTTCTGGTGCTACATGCAGTTATTATCGTTTGGGACATAGAGAGAGTTGCAGCTTGTTGAGGTTTTCAAAATTGATTGCTTTTAATGTAGGGGACAAGCTGAGAAGGAGTTTAAGGTTGAAGTTGAAGCAATTGGACGTGTACGGCATAAGAATTTGGTGAGATTGCTTGGCTATTGTGTTGAAGGGGCTCATAGGTACTTTATTATGAGATTCATGACCTTATACAATCGATCTATCTCTCAGTTTTTGCAAAGTCTCAATTTTTACTCTCTGCTCAAGATGTCAGACTTCATGAAGTAATCATGTCCGTAGATAAGCATTTATGTGATTGCATTCCAGTGGTGTGCTTACCATATTTCATTGTTGATGTAGGATGCTCGTTTATGAATTTGTAGACCATGGAAACTTGGAACAGTGGCTTCATGGACATGTTGGGCCTTGCAGCCCTCTAACATGGGAGATTCGCATGAATATAATTATTGGAACGGCAAAAGGGTAATAATCTGAATTTTGGGATTGTGGATGAGTTGTGATTCTTTGAATTATTGGATAATTGTTTGGTTTATAGGCTGACATACCTGCACGAGGGGCTTGAGCCCAAAGTTGTTCATCGTGATATAAAGTCAAGCAATGTTTTGCTTGACAAGCAGTGGAATCCAAAATTATCAGATTTTGGCCTTGCAAAACTCTTGGGCTCAGAGCGGAGTTATGTGACAACTCGTGTAATGGGAACATTTGGGTTAGTAAAACTTCTCAAATGAAATTTATCATTGTCTGCTGTCTTCTTGTTTTGTAAAACAAAGGGTCTTGTCCAGCAAAACAGAATGTGAATTATCTCCTGTTTGACAGTTATGTGGCTCCAGAATATGTCAGTACTGGCATGCTGAATGAAAGAAGTGATATATACAGCTTTGGGATTCTTCTCATGGAGATAATTTCTGGAAGAAATCCAGTTGATTATAGCCGTCCTCCAGAAGAGGTTTGTATTTCTCAACAAACACACATAATGACATTATCTTTTGATCAGTTTGATTAATTTTTCTTGGGGATGTCCTCGCATATCTATTTGTGAACTTACTTTTCAGGTGAACCTAGTCGAATGGCTCAAAACTATGGTTACAAATGGGAATGCTGAGGGAGTTTTGGATCCTAGAATGCCAGAGAAGCCTTCTTCGAGGGCATTGAAGCGTGCCCTTCTAGTAGCTCTGCGCTGTGTGGACCCAAATGCTCAGAAGAGGCCAAAGATGGGGCATGTGATACATATGCTTGAATCTGATGAGTTCCCTTTCCGAGATGTAATTTCAACTTATGCCTGCAACTAATCATCTCTTCTTCATAGTTTTTATGTGCGCATGTTTCTTGATTCCACTTTTCATGTTTCCTTCTTGATCAAGAAATTGTTGCTGCTTACATGCATGCATTTTTTATTGTTCAAATGTCCAAGCAAGGAAATTTGGTGCTTGGTTTCACATTTTGGTCTTAAGGGGGGAGTTTGGTTGCAATTCACTTGGATGACATAGGATAGGTGCTCCTTGATAGCCTTTTCGATTATAACTCGGTGCAAGCTGTCTGAAGAAATTGCTAGCATCAATTCATCTCTTGTACATATTAGGCAAGCATTAGTTATGTTCCCTATATGCATCTTTGTCTCTTATAGGGTTGCCTTTCTACTCCTGAAATCACAGGACCGTAAAGCTGGAAGAGAACATGGGCGTTACCCTGACGTTCGTGCGAGGATGGATAAGCATGCATGTGAATCAGGGTGCAGCAGTGGGTATGAAAGTAATGCTCAAACCAATAGGTCATTGTGCATAAAACAAGAGCCTGAAGAGTAGGAAATAACTTCACCAGATTCTTGTATAATGTGAGCTTATTTATGTTATTTTTTCTCCAGCTTTAATTGCCATGCTCTGTATCCGTCTGGCCTGCATTTGAAGGTCTGTTCTCTGCCAACTGGGCCATCTTAAGCACAGAGCAAATCATGTGTGAAGTATGAATTTGGTCCCCTTTTCACTGTATACGTCTCTAAGATGAATAGTCTCAACATGCAATGAATACGGGAAAACAGAATCATTCCAATCATATTTAACTGCTAAAAGGGCACTCCCCTTGAATCTGTGATTGAATACGAAATATGAAAGTTTTTCAAGTATATCATTGAGTTATAACTCGTTAACACGAGAGTGGTTTTTACGGGTGAAGTGCTTAAATTTGAGTTTTAATTAGAGTTAGTTAATAAAAAAAAAATAATTTTTCCGACATGAATTCACATGATTATGTATTGTTAAGACAAGCCAAGAGAACAGGGCTAATTGGAGGCGGAATTTGCGCCGGGGGAGTATATGTGGATGCGCGGAACAGGGCTACTCACAAGCTACCAACACTTGTATATTGTTGGGGCCCTAGCTGCGACGAGAAGTCTGGATGGAGGGGTACGGTCTAGACGCAATCCATGGACCCCAAAAAAAAAAGAAAAGAAGAAAAGAAAAAGGGTGAAGAAATTTTTCCACTCTCTAGATTTGGCCTTTTGTTCTCTCTTGAGTCTCGAGTCTCAAAATTCAAAAGCCACGAAAGACTTAACAGCCACGAAATTACATTTGTCCATCTCTTCTTTTGGTGGTTTTGAATTTGGGAAAACTTCCGTGGACATGATGGGGCGTGTATAGGCGGTTCCAAAATTCTCTTCCTCCTTTTTTTTTTTTGGTTCTTTTATAAATAGCTATTGAAAGTTGAAACAGGATGTATTGCATTTTTCTTTTTTGAATGTACATTTTTTCCATTAACAAAAAAAAAAAAAAACCCTAACATTGGGAGTTGTAGGGCTGGTACCTGAAGGCTACTACAGGACTTGATACTACATGGCCGTGTTGATTGTACTCCATTTCAAATAGCCATGTGCTAGATCAGGTGCAAGTGCATCAATCTCTATACTCACAGAGAAGTCTTGCTCCTGCTACCTTTTAGTGAAGGAAAGTGTGCTTGGGTATACTGTGATTCTCGTTCCTTGACCAGGAGGAATCTCTAGACTTGCTCGGTAAACAGCCGTGTCATTTCCGACATTTGTCACAACCCTGCTGAAGTTTCTTATTACGGGAGAGTCAACTTCATTGGTAAATTTGGCAAAGAAAGACGGGTAGTTTAGGTCTCCATGTTCTTGGCTGCAATTCCATTGATTTTGCCAAATGACAGCTGTCATTTGCTCTCTACTATAGTTGGGGCTACACAGGAAGTCCATGTAGTCCTGAAATCCCATGTCATAGATGAGTCCAGGATTCATGGCCCCATTTGGGTTGATATGCCCTGCCCCAAAATCTAAGAGTGTTGCAGGAAGGCCCGTCGATTTGTCTTGTATGGTTGTGCGATTGTCATCGGTTGTATGTGCAGTGGTCATTATAGCCGATCGAATGGCTGCTGGACTCCATTCTGGATGGACATTTTTGAGTAAAGCTGCCACTCCAGCAACATGGGGTGCGGCCATTGATGTACCTGATTTTAGCGCATAATTCGTCACCATGCTATATTTTCCAAGTTGCATGAATGCTCTATGTGGAGCGACTTGTCACGTGGATACTAAGTTCAGCCCATCCAGCAAGTGAGGAAATAAAAATTGAGGGTCAAATTAAACCTCTGCGGGCTGCCAACATTGTCCAGCCCTCTTTGTAGCCTAAACCCAACATGCGGAAGGTCCTAAAAGAGTGTTGAACTGTCTAGAAGTACCCCATCTGGAGACTTCCAGCAAGGTCCAGCAAAGACACTCATTAGAACCTTCTTAAAAGATCCCCTTAGATACTCTCTCTATAACTTTTCTTATAAATATTCTAGATAGACGATTGTAGCTACATATTAAGGAGGTGGAGACACTATAAATAGACCACTCCTCTCACTTGTAAAAACACACCTTCGCATACTCAATACAAACTCACTTGCAAACCTCTCTTACTCTCTCTCTTCCTCTTGCAATTTCAAGTCCTTACTTGCCGCTCAACGTTTTTCGCTGATTCTCTCAAACTCTCCAAGGCTTACTTAGCTCGTCTTCACATGCAAGATCGACTAAGTGTCGCGCGGGTTAGCACGTCCAAAGCCTAATCCCGTGACAGGTGGTATTAGAGCCAAGATCCAACCTTGTTTGTTCATTGTTTGTTGAGATTGCAAGTATGGCAAGTAAAGAAGGATTTGTTGCAACCACCATGGAGGAGCAACAAGCAGGGGAACAATCTTATGGGCGTGAGATGCAGCGTGCCCCTGCCAAGCGTAGCAAGTCCAAGGCTCCAGCGAAGGAAACCATGGACACCCGTGTTGCTGGCTTGGAACGGAGCATCACCGATATAAGCTCCGTTATGGGTAATCTCAGCGATTAAGTCGACAACTTGATCCATGAGAATGCAGAGATCACGCAAGCTGCCAAAATCATGATCGAAGAGTTTGGTCGCTCGTTTAAGGGAGAACTATGCTTCCTGAACCAAGATCTGTCCAGTCTACGCGAGTTCGTTAAAAGAGAGATTCATGACCTGCATAGGGAGATGGATTCGTTACGCTGAAACAACTCATACGCTAATACAGCTGCCACTACTAGCGCCACGACAATGCATGGCTTGAAGGTCCCGAAGCCTGCTATGTACAACGACACACGCAATGCCACTGTTGTGGAGAACTTCCTATTCGGCCTTGAGCAGTACTTCAAGGCCATGGGGGTTGTCGACGACTTTGCCAAGGTGGGGAACGCCCCAATCTTCTTAAGAGATGCTGCCCAACTTTGGTGGAGACGTAAGCACTCCGAGAGGGAGAAAGGCTTGTGCCTCATCGACACTTGGGAGCAATTCAAGGCTGAGGTATGTGGGTACTTCGTCCCTTATAATGTAGACAGCGAAGCGAGGGAAAAATTGCGTCGCCTAACCCAGATAGGTAGTATTTCCGACTACATCAAAGAATTCACTACCCTTATGCTTGAAATCGAGATGTCCGATAGAGAGCTTCTCTTCTACTTCAAAGACGGCTTGAAAGGGGCGAGAGTCGAGTTGAAGAGGCATAATATGCAGACCCTGGACGCTGCTATTGCCGCTGCAGAGACCTTCGTCGACTACTCCGCCCACTCCAAGAGCAAGAAGCCAAACTCTGGTAAAAGTGGGGGAAAGAAAACTGGACAGAAGAAGCAGGACTCTGGCCGCAACGAGGGTGGACAGCAGAGACCCTCGAATGACCGTCCCAAGCATGAGAAGAAGTCTGCGGGTACGCGCGACCCAGGTAATCCCCCTAGACCTTGTTTCATTTGTGATGGACCACACTGGGTGAAAGACTGCCCCAAACGAAAAGCAATGAACGTTATGATGACGGTATTTGACCCGGAGAAGGCCAACGAAGAGCCCTAAGCCGACATGGGGTGTATCTAATGATTGGGTAATCTCATAAAACATGCCTCACCAGCAGTTTCTAAGGAGAAGGGACTGTTATATGCTGACATTGCCATCGAAGGCAAAGCAACCTATGCGATGCTGGATACCGGGGCAACGCACAACTTCATGGATGTGCAAGAGGCCAATCGACTAGGCCTCAAACTGATGAAGGGAATCGACACTATCAAAGCGGTGAACTCGGAAGCAAAGCCTGTCCAAGGCATAACACAAGGAGTAGCTGTTCGGATTGGCGAATGGACCAGTAAGTTGGATTTTACCATCGTTCGGATGACTTTAAGGTGGTGTTAGGTCTTGCATTTTTCTGCGAAGCCTTGGCTTTTCCCGTTCCTGCCTCAAGATCTCTTGTGGTTGTCCACGATCACAAGATCTGTGTAGTCCCCTTGAAGCGTAAGGAGAAGTCTCAACCATCAATGATTTCTGCCTTGCAATTCAAGCGGAGTCTCAAGTCGGGTCCAAGTTACCTGGCTACCATAAGGGAGTTAAGCGACGGGGAAAATGTAGCAGCACCAACTCCCGTACTGCCGCAACCCATTCAGACGGTCCTTAACAAGTTCAAGGACGTCATGCCTTCCGAGCTACCAAAGAAGCTCCCACCAAAGCGAGATGTGGATCACCACATTGAGCTGGAACCCGGTGCCAAACCTCCTGCCATGGCCCCTTACTGCATGGCACCCCCGGAGCTCGCTAAACTAAGGAAGCAGCTCCATGATCTAATCGATTCGGGCTACATTCGACCATCAAAAGCCCCTTTCGGTGCCCCTGTCCTCTTCCATAAGAAGAAGGACGGATCGCTGCGGATGTGTATCAACTACCGAGCCTTGAACAAGGTCACTATCAAGAACAAGTATCCCATACCCTTGATAGCTGATCTTTTCGACCAACTCGGGAAGGCAAGGTACTTCATCAAGTTGGATTTGCGTTCGAGATACTACCAGGTCCAAATTGCACAAGGTGACGAGCTAAAGACAACCTGCGTAACACGCTACGGAGCGATTGAGTTCCTAGTAATGCCTTTTGGCCTCACCAACGCACCAGCCACCTTTTACACACTCATGAACAAGGTACTACATCTATTCCTTGACAAATTCGTGGTAGTCTACTTGGACGATATCGTTGTGTACAGCAACACACTTGAGGAGCACGTCGAGCACCTCAAGCAAGTCTTCCAAGTCCTACAGGAGAACGAGTTGTTCGTCAAGAAGGAGAAGTGCTCGTTCGCCAAACAAGAGGTGGACTTCCTTGGTCACCGGATCAAGGATGGCAAATTGCTGATGGATCCAGCGAAGGTGCAAGCCATCCAACAGTGGGAGCCTCCAACTAAGGTCCCGGAAATGCGATCCTTCCTGGGGCTTGTCAATTACTATCGTCGGTTCATCAAGGGATACTCTGCCATAGCAACACCCCTAACCGACTTGCTGAAGAAAAGCCACACTTGGCATTGGACAAGTGAATGCCAAGCTTCCTTCGAGAGATTGCTCCTTCGAGAGATTGAAGCAAGCAATCTCCGAAGAACCTGTTATGGTGCTACCGAACTACGAAAAACCTTTCGAAGTCCACACCGATACATCTAACTTTGCCATTGGTGGAGTCTTAATGTAGGATAGGCATCCCATTGCCTATGAAAGTCGCAAACTCAACGACACGGAGAGGCGATACACCATCCAAGACAAGGAGATGACTGTCGTTATCCACTGCTTGTGCACATGGAGACATTATCTCCTGGGAAGTAAGTTCGTAATCATGACCGATAATGTTGCAACGAGCTACTTCCAGACCCAAAAGAAACTCAGCCCCAAACAAGCTCGTTGGCAAGACTTCCTGGCAGAATTCGACTACACTCTGCGGTATAAACCAGGACAGGCCAACATTGTTGTTGACCCGCTGAGCAGAAAGGCGAAACTAGCTGCCCTCTCCACTAATACGCCTAAGAGCAACCTCCTTGAATGAATCAAGGAAGGTATCGGACAAGACAGCCTGGCTAATAACTTGGTGAGATTGGCTAGCGAAGGGAAGACTCGTCGATTTTGGGTAGACGATAGAGTCCTTATGACAATCGGGAACTGAATTTTCGTGCCTAAGTGGGGAAATTTACGGAAGGAGATCCTCAAAGAATACCACGATTCCCTATGGGCTGGTTACCCAAGTATGACACGAATCTTTACTCTTGTCCAACAACATTATTTTTGGCCGCATATGTATACAAATGTCGAGGCCTATGTGCGGACTTACTTGGTTTACCAACAAGACAAGGTAGAACAGCAGCAACTAGCGGGTTTACTTGAGCCACTACCCATTCCTGAAAAGCCATGGGAAAGTGTCTCAATGGACTTCATCGTAGCTCTACCAAAGTCAGATGGATGCGGAAGCATCATGGTGGTAGTGGATCGGTTCACCAAGTACGACACCTTCATTCCAGCCCCTGCTGATTGCAAGGTGGACGAAGCTGCTCGCTTGTTCTTCAAGAACATAGTAAAGTTATGGGGTGTGCCGAAGAGTATAATCAGCGATAGAGACCCCCGCTTTACAGGCAAATTCTGGTGTGAGCTATTCAAATTGCTGGGAACCGACATAAACTTTTCAACAAGCTTCCATCCCCAAAGCGACGGACAGACCGAGCGAGTTAATGCCTTGCTCGAGCAATACTTGAGGCACTATGTCAGTGCTCATCAACGAGATTAGGCGAAGCTACTCGACGCTGCCCAATTCTCATACAACCTCCAAAGGAGCGAGGCCATGAACAAAAGCTCATTTGAGATTGTCATGGGACAACAGCCGCTCACGCCAAGTGCACTTGCCTCTTTCTACACTAGCAATAACCCGTCAGCCTTTAAGTTTGCGAGAGAATGGCACGAGGAAGCGGACATAACAAGGGCTTGCCTTGACAAAGCGGCCAAGAGAATGAAAAGGTGGGCTGACACCAAACGACGCCCAAAGGACTACGCAGCAGGAGACATGGTGATGGTGAAGTTACCACCCAACCAATTCAAGTCTTTACGCAAAGTCCACAAAGGCTTGGTAAGGAAGTACGAAGGGCCATTCCTTGTGATCAAGCGTGTAGGAAAGGCTACCTACCAAGTCCAATTCCCTCCAAAGCTGAGGATCCATAATGTATTCCATGTAAGTTTTCTAAAGCCTTTTCATGGAGATGATGAGGATCCAAGTCGAAGCGAGTCCAAGCGCGCGCCAACGGCTGTAGTCACCGAATTCAACAAGGAGGTGGAACAAATCCTTGCTGACCAAGTGATCCGGAGAAGAGGAGTTCCCAATTACCATGAGTATTTGGTGAAATGGAAAGATTTGCCGGACCAAGAGGCTAGTTGGGAACGAGAGGTCCAGCTTTGGCAGTTTGCCGACCACATTCGGCAGTATAAGGCTGAAAATGCGACGAGGACGACGCAGGATTAAGTGGGGGAGGGTGTCACATGGACACTAAGTCTAGCCCATCCAGCAAGTGAGGAAACAAGAATTGAGGGCCAAATTAAGCCTCTGCGGGCTGCCAACATTGTCCAACCCCCTTTGCAGCCCAAACCCAACATGCGGAAGGTCCTAGAAGAGTGTTGAAGTGTCTAGAAGTGCCCCATCTAGAGACTTCCAGCAAGGTCCAGCAAAGACACTCACTAAAACCTTCTTGAAGGATCCCCTTAGATGCTCTCTCTAGAACTTTCCTTGTAAATATTCTAGATAGACGATTGAGCCACACATTAAGGAGGTGGAGACACTATAAATAGGCCACTCCTCTCACTTGTAAAAACACACCTTTGCATACTCAATACAAGCTCACTTGCAAACCTCTCTTGCTTTCTCTCTTCCTTTTGCAATTCCAAGTCCTTACTTGCCGCTCAACGCTTTCCGCTGATTCTCTCAAACTCTCCAAGGCTTACTTAGCTCGTCTTCACACGCAAGACCGACTAAGTGTCGCGCGGGTTAGCACGTCTAAAGCCTAATCCCGTGACAGACTGCTGCTAACACATTCACTCCAGGAGCAACAATGTCGGGTTTTAAAACATGGGGATTAATTGGGTCAAGTCCTCTCGAGGAACAATCGACTACTTGAGGTGCTGGCTTTGTCCCAAAAACGGTCTTCAGGAACTTAAAAAGCTATTTAAGTGACTTAAGTGACCTTATAAGTCTAGTCCATAAGGTATGAATATCGAATGATAAAAATTTGTGAAGGAGTGCAATATATTAGTATTTGTATTAATAATAAAAAATTTTATTTTAATTTTAATATTTATCTCAAAAGTGTCAATCTAAATTTAACAATTTGGTATTAGAATTTACACTTTAAGACTATAATTGCTTCTAAGACTATAATTGCTATGCTGCCAATTTGGGATTAGATTCATCAAGAGTTAGTAAGGAGACATTACCTGCACGCAATTTAAGATTGTGAAGTGTCTTGGTTTAGGACTAAATGGTAAAATGGATACCATTAGTGTGGGGATGATCAACAAGTTTAACATCCAAAATTATAATGTGTGAAAAACTTGTATGGAATCATACCTCTAAGGACAAAATCCTTGGGAGGTTGTCAACGATAATGACACCACATTACTAGAGGACACTACAACACTAACAAAATAGAATGTAAAAACTATAAAAGCAATGTTTGCAATAAAGATAACAATAGATGACATAAAGAAGCATATCAAGTACACTACAACACATCAAGAGTTCACGAGAAGACTCTGTCTACACATAGTCTAAGACTATGAAGTGTCTTGGTTTAGGACCAAGTGGTAAGATGGATGCCATTAGCGTGGGGATGATTAATAAGTTTAACATCCAAAATTATGACATATGGAAAACATGCATGAAATCATACCTTTAAGTACAGAATTTTTGGAAAGTTGTCAACAGTAATGACACCACACCACTAGAGGATGTCACAACACTAAGGAAATTGTTGTTCCCACAGCCTTGTATGGGTTGTAATTGTTGTCAACTAGGGTTAAGTGTACAAGAAAGTAAAGCCCAATGGAAGGGCAAGAAAGTAAAATGACATGAAAGGGCAAGAAAGTAAATCTGCCGCATAAGGGCAAGAACGTAAATCCGCTATGTAAGCCCTATTAGGGTTTCATGGAAGAGAGTATATAAAGGCCTTGGAAGACAAAACTAGGGCAGAGGGCCAACACAATTGAAAAAACAGCAACCCTACAGCAACCGGCCAAAAGGAAGAGAGAGCAGAACGGCAAAAGATCAGAAACGACACCACCGAGAGAGCAAACCAGAAACGTCACCACCGGGAGAGCAAACCAGAACGTGCGACCTCCTGCAAGCAAACCAAAAATGCCTTCTGCAAGCAAACCAAAAATGCCTTCTGCAAGCAAACCAAAAATGCCTTCTGCAAGCAAACCAAAAACGCCTCCTGCAAGCAAACCAAAAACGCCTCCTGCAGGCAAACCAGAAACGCCTTTTACAAGGAAACCAGAAACACGTCCTGTAAGCAAACCAGAAACACGTCCTGCAAGCAAACCAGAAACGCCTCCTGCAAGCAAACCAGAAACACATCCTGCAAGCAAACCAGAAACGCACAACCAGCAAGAAGAGAAATAAGAAACAGACCACCCGGAAGAGAAGACAGCAGACCTGGTATCCGTGAGACCACCCAGAAGAGAAGACAACAAACCTGGTATCTGTGAGACCACCCGGAAGAGAAGACAACAGACCTGGTATCCGTGAGACCACCCGGAAGAGAAGACAGCAGACTAGAAGCGTAAGGCAGGCCGAGAGACGTGAACCAGAAAAACCAGTAGCGTGAGGTAGGCCAAGAGACGTGAAACGGCAGACCAGAAGCGTGAGACCAGAACGTACAACAGCGTGACTGATCAGAAGCATGGGGCAGGCCGTGAGACGTGAAACGACAGACCAGAAACTTGAGTGCAAGCTATGAAACCGTGAGATGGTGAAAGCAGGAGTTGTGTGAAACAACCTAGAGAAGGAATTCAGCAAAGCATCGGAAAGAACTCAACGTATTTCCATATTTCTTCAAGAGAGGTTAGAAAGCGTTGCGGTGAACTTCTAAGCGGCAGTGGAGCAACCTTCCAATTCAACAGAGGCAAGACAAGCTAGAAGAAGGGTAGACACAGTAAGTGACACTCTTTGTATTGTACTTGCTTAGTAATTGCAATAGTGAAAGGAGCAGAAGATTAAGACATCCATTGTAACTAGAAAGTATAGTGGATAGTCTCGGTAAGGGAGAGTCCCTACCACCGTGGATGTACGTCACATTGACGGAACCACGTAAATCTCGTGTGTCCTTAATTTGCTTTATGTTCTGTGTTTTGAATTGAGTTATGAACGCAACTAAAGTATTAGCCAACTCATAACCTAACAAAGACCTAAACAAGAACATCCGAATTGTCTATTAGGCAAGGTGTCTAAAAGGTGACTTTGGGGACTATTGTGATTAGTAGGTAGCAATAGATCTACTTTAGTCGAATCTGAGAAAGAGTTCGCTTTTAAGAAGAGATTGAAGTTGTTCACTTTCCTGCGAATTGCAAATTGTGGTGATATTGATTCACCCCCCTTCTCAGTATCACAAACTAGTAGATCCTAGGGTGAAGTTGGGAACTTCAAAAATGAAATGTAAAAGTTGTAATATTTGCAATAAAGACAACAATAGATGAAGACATATTGGAACATGTCAGGTATGTTACAACACCTAAAGCTATTTAGGGCATCTTAGTTTCATGATTTTCTAAAAGAAATGACATATGACTTCCACTATTAAAGAATGAGTTAATTTCTACCATATAATGTGACATGACAATTAGTTAGTTCTTTACAAAAATTAAATCAATTTGCCACGAAATTTCATAATTAGATTCTAAGTCAAAAATAAGTGAGACTAGAATGAGAAGAATAATTATTGATGACTTGCGTCTAGAATATAGAAGTTGTATTATTGTAGTTTAAGATTAGCCCACCTAGCCTCTAATTAAGGAATTAAAAAATTTACTTACTAGTAAAGAAACTCTTACAAAACAAATGACAAGAGTTTCAATTAAAGTTAAAGAGGAGATTTTTCACTAGCTAAAGAAAAGGAGTCTCAATTACTTGTGTATGTTGACGATTTAGTCATTACCGAAGATGATGAAGCTGAGGTTAGTCAAATTAAGGAAAATCTCTCGGTCTGCTTCCATATAAAAGAGCTTGGAAAGTTAAAGCATTTTCTTGGATTAGAAATGGATCAAATGAGAAAAGGATTGTTCTTGTGCTAGTACAAATATAAAGTGATTTGTTTAAGAATTTTAGGATGCTTGATTGTAAGCTAATCTTAACTTTTATTAGAGCCAATATCAAGCTATATGCCTTAAAAAGAAAAGAGTTATAAGATCAAACCATGTACAAAAAATTGGATGGGAGTTTAATATATTTAACTCTAACATGACCAAATATTGCTTTTATAATCAGAGTTACAAGTCAGTACATGTAGGAACCAAGGAAATCTCATTTAAAAGTTATGAAGCAAATATTAATATATGTTAAAGGAATTTTACATTATGGAACTCTTTACAAGGAAGTAAAAGAGTGCAAGATAATTAGTTATTATGATTTAAATTATGGAAATGATCATGATACTCAACAGTCAATTATTAGGTACATGTTCAAATTAGGTTTAAGGTTAGTGTCTTGGTGTAGTAAGAGATAACCATTTGATTATCAAATACTAAAGAAAAGTATAGAGTAGCATTAGTAGCAATATAAAAAAGTACTTGGTTAGTACTTGTCTTAAAGAATCCTCACCAATAAGCTGATTATATAGTACCTTTACATTGTGATAGTCAGTTAGCTATATAATTGGCTAAAAATCTCGTGTTTCATGCAAGGACAAAGCATGTAGAGATCCATTATGACTTTGTGAGATAAAAAGTCTTACAAGGCGACATTGAAATGAAAGTGATTAATATAAACAATTAGTTGGCTGATATTCTCACTAAAGGACTTAGTAGAAGCAAATTTGATGATTTTTGCTTACAACTTAGAGTGTTTGCATAAAAAGAAACTTGTCTTGAGGGGGAGAATTGAAAATCAACACAAGAAACTAGAAGTTATTCTCACTAAATGACTTAGTGGAAGCAAATTTGATGATTTTTGCTTACAACTCAGAGTATCTACATAAAAAGAAACTTGTCTTAAGGGGGAGAATTGAAAATCAACATAAGAAACTTCTAGAAGTGGCTAGATTAAAGAGTTGCCAACTTTACAAAAAGGTTCTTGAAGCCTCGATTTTTTCATCAAAATTATGGAAGAATCTAAAAGTTTGTTGTGCACTAATCATTCTTAAGTCTAGAAAATTCTACACTAATTTTAACTAGTATAAATTGTTGGTGTGTGTGTGCCATGAAAACATAATAACAACAATAATAATAATGAAAGAGAGATTCAGAAGCTATGTAAGTGAGTAAGTGGCCTTGTAAGTGTAGTCTGTGAGGTGTGAGTGTCAAGTGACAAGAGTTTGTGAATGAATGTAATGTATTAGTACTTGTATTAATAATAAAAAGTTTTATTTAGTTGTAATCTTTACCTTAAAAGTGTTCATCTAAATTCAACACATCAGTTGTTGTACTTTCCTCTGTATTTATTGCAAAAAGGACTTTGTACATTACAATATATGCAGTTAGTACTACTCCTTTGACTCTACCCCTTGCATATCCAAAATAACTCACATTAGGCACATAAGCACCTGCAGTTATTAATGATGTGTGAGTCCTATGGCTAATGAAATCTTTAGCTGAGTTATAATCATACCTTGAGGGAATTTTCTTGCTAGTAGCTTAGAGTCTTTTGTTGAAACATCGAGCCCCAATGAGTTTCTTGTTGCAGTTAGCAGGGCTAAATTTCATGTCATTTTCACACTGCCTCTTCCATCTTTTTGATGCTAACATCCTTTTGTCTCGAAAACTTTCATTATCAAGCTAAATTCCCTTGTTAATGATTTCAATGATCACGCCTTTACCATATAAGGTAGTAGGTAATAGATCAGACCTTTGTTTTAATCCAAGAAAGGAAGGGTTATACATAGTAAACAACTTGCCAAAAGATTTTTAATTTGTGACAATATGAGCTGCATACTTTTCAATCTTAGATAGTTGCGATCGTATGAGTTTGGCATTAAAACTTCGCAACACATGGTTGTAAGAATGGGTAGTAATTCTTTCTCATCACCTAAATGTGACAATGACTTTAGGATAGAGTCATACCATAACTCATGTGTTAAGAAAGTTGCAAGCTTAAGAGAAAGATCCATATGGTTAATATAAGTCTTAGGTTTTTCACTTACAAGTATTGCGTTACTGTTTCCTAGTAGCAATAATAATAGTCAAATAAACACATTGGTCGACAATGCCATCACTTAGAAGAGCCAATAAAAAAGTATTGATATATTAAATAACTAACATAAAAGATCATTTTTATTAGTGTATTTGAAAAAAAAAAGTCAAGAAAAGAGAGAGATATAGCCTCACTTGGAGAAAAAAATAAAGTATTTAAAAGGTTTATAAGTTAGGATAAAAAATATATGTCTAGTTAATTTAAACGAAATATTATAAATCTGTTATGTTGTCAACTTTTTATTGTTATTTATTGTTTTAATTTTATTATTCATTGTCTACTTATTTTTTTCTTATTAATGATTTTTTTTTTCTTTTTTAAAAAAATCTTCATTAAGGCATTGTTTTTGTTTTCTGGAAATATTTTCTAAAAAAATATTTTTCTCATTTTTTTGTTTTGCAAAAAATGCAAAATTAGCATAACATATTTTTTGGGTCAACAAAATTCATTCATTCTTTGTCAAATATTTTACAAAACCTAAGAAAATAAAAACATTTTTCAAAATTAACAACTAAAGAGTGGCCATTCTAAAGCTAACAATAAAAGAGCAATTAGCCTTCTTTTGTACTTCTCCTAACCTTAAAACCACTAAAAAGAGTGAGAGGAAAGGGAGAAAGAGAGAAGAAAAGGAGGAAAAGTAAGAGAACTCTCACCTGTTTTTAGTTTTTTTATTTCTTTCTCTCTTTTAGCCAACAATAGAAGCACAATCACCCTTCCTTTACCCCATCTTAGCCTTGAAATCACTAGAAATAATGTGAAATGAGAAAGAGAGAAATAAAAGAGGAGAAACCAAAAAACTTGCAAAGGAAATAGAAATTTAGAAGTTAAACCTTCACTTCTTTTTAACAGATGGTACATTATTTGTTTTTTTTATAATAAACTCAAAACTCCTTTTAATTTCATATTATATTATATGTTAATTTCTTTATTTATTATTCGTTTGATTGATTGGTGATTGTTTGTTTAGTTTTTAATTCCATTAGATTTTAATAGTTCAATCAAACACCAAAATAAAAATATTTTTCTCTATAAAATATTTTTCACAAAAAAAAAATAGTAAACAAAGGGAGCCTAAGAGAGAGAAAGGATAAAAAGAGTAGAGAGAAAAATGATATAGAGAATAAAGAGAGAAAAAAATTAAAAGAAAGGGTAGATAAAAAATAAGTAGTTAGAAAATAAATAGAGAGAATAGAAAGATAAATATTAGGGAGAGAAAAAAGATAAAAAGAAAAAATAGAGAGAGAAAAGATAAAGTTGCAATATTAGTCTTAAAGGGAGTCTTAAACAATTAATCCTAAGGTATTAAGTTTTGTTGCAATATTAGTTATTTTAATGATGTGCTCTTAAATAGTTTGTAACCTAGTAAACATGATGGTATTGAGCTTTATTATTAAAATACTAGTAAGTGACTTATTTGTAGAGCGGAAACGTTCTTCCACAAATTGCAAGTATTTTTTTACATTTTTTGTTTGTTGAATAGTTTTCTTATTGTTATTTGTAACAATTATTTTCAAAAATATAAAATTTAATTTATTATTTCATTTTCAAACTTACTAATATAACTTTTATTACTGACTATTTGAATCTATAATAATAGCAAATCACTCATTAATAGTACAAGTCAATATTTATAATACCTAAATAAATATTGATTTATTTATATCATTTTGATAAGTTCAATTCTTGAACAAAAAAAAAAAGAAATATGCAAGTAAATTATAATATCTACATAATCATAAATATTGATAATTAATTATAAATCGAATAAAACAATTAGAGTATATTGTAGTTCTCCTTTGAAAATTTCTACAATACATTATTATAAATAATATCATTAATTTTAATAAGTAATTAAATATTTTTAAATAAACAAATATATTTAACTAAAATATTAATATATAAAAATTATATTATTAATAATAAAATAATAATTTAGATTTGAATAAATCTTAAAGTTCTAATAATTATTAATATCAATTTATTCAATTATTTTTATTCATGGTTTTTCATTAAAATTATAAATAAATAACTTATTTATGCATATTATTAAATATACTAATTTAACCACTTTGATAGCTAATAAATTATAAAAATAATGCACACATATTGGTTTAGACATTGTGATTTGGTCATTTTGATGACAATTAAATTATAATTATAATATATACATGACATTAAACATATTATAATTTTAATACATGCATACAAAAATATAGTTCAACAAAAATCACAATATTCAAGTCTATAGGTTATTACACTTAAGGGTATAAATAACATTAATGTATAGTGCCTATGTGCACTCATATAGGCTTATAATTGCATAGTATTTGCTATAAGTTGATTTTTAAATAATTGTAACTACTAAAACAAAGACACATTTTATGATCATTGACATAATTAACTCATTCTTTATAACTAAAGACCAAAACATAATGATTTTTTATTTATTTAAACAATAAAAAAATTGATTTTGCCAATTCTTTTAACAGCCCAAATTTTTTCTCTCGGGTCCTCTAGAATTTCTTAGGCCAATTCTTGGTATCTATTGCCCATTTTTCTAAAAGGAATTGTAATTCCTTAAATGGCGGCACTTTAATGACTAAAGCTTTTTGTTTTTGTCCTTTTATTTTTTGTTTTTTTTTTCTGAAGTTAATACATAAACATTGTTCATTAACCCTTAAATAAGGAATTGATTATTCCTTACAGCGGCAACTATTTGTCCTTAAGCAAGAAATTTACAATTCCTTAAATTAGATGGTCGTTGTTTCTTCAATTGACACTTTTTTTTGTTTTCTTTTTTACTGACTACATGCCACCGTTAACATGGAATTAATTATTTTCATTACCCTTTTAAGCAATATGCGGCATAATCAAGGACAAAATAGAAAGTCCTTGATCCTTTCTTTTTTCTTTTTTTCTCACATAAGAGTTGAACAAAAGAAATCTTAGTTTTTTTATTGGATAAAACATAAAGTTTTATTATTTTATTTCAATGAAAAAATAATCATAAGTTAGGTATATCTTTTTAATTATACACAAAAAAAATATTCAATTCTTAAAATAGATATTCTAATATTATTTGTTGAATTTTTTTAATAAATCTATCATTATAAATTTCAATTGTTTATATCTTAAAATTAAATATATTTATATAAATAATATTATAAATAAAATATATAAATTTCTAAAAATTAAAACTATTGATGCATTTGAAAACTATACTTTAATCTAATAAGTGATTTTTTCCTCTTAATTTTTACTATAATTAGATACTTTTAAATAATATTTTTTTGTATATTAGAAAGATAAAGATGATCGATTATATATATATATAATTTAAATTAGATATAGTTATCAATATCTAAATTAAAATTTAAAATTATAATTTTTAATAATATAATAAAATATAGAGTTATTTTTTATTAATTAATTAGGATACATTATAATTAATTTTTTAATAAAAATATTTCTTAAAAATATTATCATATCATTGATTAAAAATATTCTAATAGAGAGTACTAATTTTGGAGATGAATGATGGGGAAAAGTGATGAGATTTTGTGAAAGAAGTCTGTAAACTGTCAAAGAAATATACAGAACTTGAAAAGGGAATTGATTTTATAAAACAAAAAAACAAAAAGTTTACATAAGTTATCAACATCTCTAAAATTAAGTGTTGAAAACAAAAAAGAGAATATTATCTATTTCTTAACAGAGTCAAATCACATGGACGCACTATTTGGGTAGGGCACTACATGTTAGTATGACGTCAATTGGATTTTTTAAAAAAATAAAATAAAATTTGAGTTTGCCGCTAAAAATTATTTAATGTGTAATAAAAAAAACAACAACATATAACCAAAATAACATAAATATGCAACGAGATATAATTGCACTTTTCGTTATCCAGTTGCACATTTTTGTTTTTTTTTTTAATTTATTGTACGTTTTATTGTCCATGTTACATATTTAATAATTTTTAATGAGAAAACTTAAATTATAAAAGAAAAAATTAATTTGACGTCATACTGATATTAGTAAGATGCCATAAACGTCTAGTATCTACCTAAAAATCTCGTCCACATATATTTTTCATTCCAGAAATTCTCAAAAACCCTTCAAAACTCCACATAATTTTTAGTCAAACACAGACATTCAGCTTATACCCTTTTAACTCTGAGAGCATGATTCACGCATCTCCTCCGAGATTATTTCCTCTTAAGCTGATTTGGCATATGGTGAGAAAGTCAAGTAATGCGATAGTGTGGATCAGGAAAAAAAAAAAGGTAATATACTAGTGTTGGCAGATTTTGATTAAATTAACTTTATTAGTCCTGTTCATCGAAGCATTGGGCTACCCTTGGAATCCAAAACTCTTGAATTTCTTAAATTACATTAATGACAACCGGATTGGGTGAGTAGTCCATTATGTTGATTTATTTCTTCTTTAGTCCCATCATCAACTCGCACGACCCCCCTCAACCCATAGAGGCGGGTGTGTATTTTTGTTTTTTTTTTCTTCGTTTTTGCACATTTCTTATCATCAGAAAAATTAGTAAAATATCTATATAATAATGTTTTTTTTAATTTTAAAAGTAATCTTAATATTTGATTTAAATTCTAATTTAATATTTATTTAATGACTAGTTTATAATTTTTTAATAATATAATATAATTATATTTTTAATATACATCTGATTCATTTAATTTACTTTATTATAATTTATCTAATTTATATTAATAATATATATATATATATATATATATATCTAAAATTTATATAATACAAATACTCATTATTAACAAAAATAAAAAAAAAGAAAAATAATTTTTTTAAAAAAATAATTATAAATTTCTCTTTTTAATTTTAAATAAAAATATTTTTCAAATTTACTTCTTACGAATAAAAATTTTTATATTTTAAAATTTTTCTCCCTTTTTTTCCTTGAAAAAGTCTCTTAAATTTATTTTTATTTTTAAAGAAAAAACTCATAATTTTTTTTTCTTATGTTTTCATCTAAATAAAATACAAACAAAATACTCTTATCAAGAAATATGATAAACTCTTACAATGCACAAATTTAATATTAATGTGTGTATTTACAATAATTAGAGTCAAAATTTTAATATTGTTAAATTAAAAAAGAAAAAAGAGGGTAAATGCCTCAATGAGTTCTAATCAATGAAAGGTAAAATGGTTTTTATTTTGATTCTTTTTTTAATATAACTTATTTATAATTTTATATTATATAATAAGTGAAACTTATTTAAAATTAAAAATAATAAAATAGATTTATATAATATAAAATTATAAATAAATTATATTTATAAAAAAAAGAGTAAATATACAATTAATATAAATTAGTTATATGCATAAGGAAAAGTTGAAAAACGAAGGTAACGAATATTTCTTTAGTTTGAGTTGAATGTAATAGATTATCTCAATTGTCGATGGACCAATAATTCCTAAATTTTGAGGTCAGTTTGTTTTCAGTAAATGATTTTTAAATTTCTTTTATTTTTATGTAGTTGGTAAATTGAAAAAATAATTATAAAATCAACAAAAAATAATAATCTTTGTATAAAAAATAATTTTATTTAAAATAAGTTAAAATTATTTTTTTAAAATGTTACGAGAATTAAAGAAGGGAGAGAGCGTGAGTTAAAGAGAGAGAGGATTATCTTCAAATAGTCGTCAGTTTCAGCAAATTTTATTATTGATCTTATTAGCTGTCGGTTATTGGCCGCAGGTCAACTCATCACAAACGCTAGACGGGTAAAGCACGGCAGGCTCTTTAACTGGTTTTCAAATGCAATGAACCACTCTTTCGAATGACGAATGAGCAGGGCCTGTCGATACTCGGTACCATGGCAATCAAAGACAAACAGATTTTGACCATTAGAGCCAGGCCGGCAGGATTACTCCTAGGAATCTGAAGTCCCGTGAGAATCAAAGAGTAATGAATTATGACAAATGTGGCCAGGCTGCAGGTCCATTCCTCGGAGTCTTGTCCAAGTGATTGAGATTTGTGAGTTTGTTTCAGCCTGGAGGACTATTCCAAGATTAATGTGCCCTTTGTTTCCTAATGAAATAATTTGTGACTTTTGTCGTTGTGTTTGGTCATGCGTTGCTGTTCACGTTCAAAGAATAATCGGCCTGCGATTAAAACCCATGAGTGAAGGCCAGGCCAGCCATTCGGAATCGCTTTTTTTATTTTTTTTCAACCTTATCTTAAACAACCGTAGAAAAGAAAAGCCGAGCTACCTAACTTGGTACACGTAGGATGCTGATTATGCGGTCAACATACTGACCTGGTCAATCTTAGAGTATTATTTTGATGTCGCCAAAAATTTTACAGTAAAATATTAGGATGTTCTATTGCTAAACATTTGGACAAGAAATTTAGGTGTTTAAAATTACCTACAGCATGAACCCCTATTTCTAACAGTACTGGTGTAAAAAAAAGAGAGAAAAAAGCACATAAACAGGGTTGATATACTCCATGGAATTACAGGGCGTGTTCGTAAGAAAACGCTAAATCACAAGAAGTTCTGCGCATTTTACCCTTGATTTTTCCACACATATAGATGAAACATGTTTTTATCGCGAATGATTCCTTCCTCGTACGGTACAAACAAAAGCTTACTTTTGATATGGATCCTAGTAATTATTGAACTGAGGAAGAGGGTACTAGAAGCCGGCACTTGGTGATGCCTTCTTCTTTGGTTTCAATGTTTCTGCAGCCAACATGCACACGCACATATATATATATCTATAGGTGTTAGATGAAGAAGCAGACCGAGCAAAAAAGAATAAAAAAAAAAAACAAAGACCTCTACCTGCTCGAGAAACCATGAATACCTTCAGCAACATTCCTTCCCTTTTCATGATTTTTCTTGCTTGGATTCTTCTCTTCGCTTCCATGGGAAGCTCAATTTCAATAGATCGATCAATATATATTGTCCACATGGACAAGTCTGTCATGCCCAAATCTTTCAGTGGCCATCAAGACTGGTACAACTCAATTATGAAGTCCCTTAAACCCAGAGATATTGACTCACTTATATACACTTATGATGAAGCTGCTCATGGTTTTAGTGCAAATTTGTCTCCAAAAGAACTTGAAGCCTTGAGGAGAACTCCAGGATTCGTTTCAGCTTACAAAGACAAAACAGTCACAGTTGACACCACCCACACTTTTGATTTTCTTTCCTTAAATCCACATTCTGGCCTATGGCCTGCTTCAAATTTTGGGGAAGATGTTATAATTGGTGTGATTGATACTGGGGTCTGGCCAGAAAGTGAGAGCTTCGAAGACGATGGCACGACTGCTGTACCATCCAGATGGAAGGGAATCTGTGAGGAAGGACAAGAGTTCAATTCCTCCATGTGTAATTCAAAGCTCATTGGAGCTAGATATTTCAACAAAGGTGTCCTGGCTGCAAATCCTGGAATTAAGATCAGCATGAATTCTGCCAGGGACACTATTGGGCATGGTACTCACACTTCTTCCACAGCTGCGGGAAACTATGTGGAAGATGCATCGTTTTTCAGCTATGCAGCTGGTACAGCCAGAGGAGTTGCTCCACGCTCTCGAGTGGCCATGTACAAAGTCATCTGGGACGAGGGAAGATATGCTGCTGATGTTCTTGCTGGTATGGACAAAGCAATTGCTGACGGTGTTGATGTGATATCTATCTCTATGGGCTTTAATGGAGTGCCACTTTATGAGGATCCAATAGCAATTGCTTCATTTGCTGCTGTGGAGAAAGGTTTGCTAGTATCATCTTCAGCAGGAAACAACGGGCCACGGCTAGGTACCTTGCATAATGGTATCCCATGGCTCTTAACCGTTGCTGCAGGCACAATCGATCGTTCTTTCGCCGGTACATTGACTTTAGGCAATGGCCAAACCATCATTGGATGGACTCTATTCCCAGCTAGTGCTTTTATAGAAAATCGGCCACTTCTTTACCACAAGACCTTGTCAGCATGCAACTCAACTAAATTGTTATCCCGAGCTCCAAATTCCATCATCGTATGCGATGACATTGGTTCTGTCTTCCGACAGATATATTCAATTGCGAGGTCACCAAATGTTGCTGGCGCAATATTCTTCTCAAGCAGTCCTACTTTGTTTGCAGTAGGCAGTGTTAGCTGTCCTGGAGTTGTGCTCAGACCCAATGATGCATTAGATGTTTTGCAGTATGCCACAACTACTAGTAAACCTGTGGCTAGCATGAAGTTCCAGCAAACAATCATTGGCACAAAGCCTGCACCAGCCGCAGCTGTTTACACTTCGAGAGGTCCTTCACGGAGTTATCAAGGCATTTTGAAACCAGACATAATGGCACCTGGGTCACTTGTTTTGGCTTCCTGGATCCCAAATGATTGGACGGCAAGCATTGGGCCAAATTTACGGTTATCCAGTAAATTCAATTTGATTTCTGGGACATCAATGGCTTGCCCTCATGCTTCTGGTGTGGCAGCTCTCCTAAAAGGCGCGCACCCAGAATGGAGCCCTGCAGCTATTCGCTCTGCCATGATCACCACTGCAAACCCACTGGACAACACCTTTAATCCCATCAGGGACGAAGCTGGAAATTCTGAAAATGCATCCCCTTTGGCCATGGGCGCGGGCCAAATTGATCCTAACCGTGCATTAGACCCAGGTTTGATTTATGATGCCACCCCACAAGACTACGTCAATCTCCTATGCTCCATGAACTACACAATGAACCAAATCTTGGCCATCACCAGATCAAACAACTATCCATGCTCAAAGCCTTCCCCTGATCTCAACTACCCATCATTCATTTTTCTCTATGACAACCAGACAACGTCTATGGCCAGCCAAACTTTTCAAAGGACAGTAACTAATGTTGGACAGGATGTTGCTACTTATAAGGCCGCGGTCACGTCACCAAAGGGATCAATAGCTGCAGTATCGCCAAGGACCTTGATTTTTGGAAAGAAACATGAGAAGCAGAGCTATAATCTCACTGTATGGTACACAAAGAAAGCCTCCCTCAACAATGTCTCCTACGGTTCACTTAATTGGATCGAAGAGAATGGTAAACACAGAGTGAGCAGCCCTATTGTGATTTCACCCACCGTACGTGCTTGGGTTTGAAACTTTGATTCTATTATCTGCTACAACTTAATTTGGTAAATGTAGAATTTCGGGCGAGGAATTAATCTCCCTCTCTTCGATTTCGATTCCAGAAAATTATTTACCGCAATAATGAATTTTAGAGTTTGCTCGTGTTGGAGTCGTCAGCTTTGAGTCAAATTTGCCTTTCAATTTGCACTCTGTGGGATTCCATTGAGTAAGCCCAGAGGTTTTGTCTTGGACCACTCAAATTACCATGGAAAAACTGGAAATGCTTTTATCTGGAATAAAATTAAAACCAATCAATAAATGCATTTATTGGACCTCCAATATAACTTGCAAGATCACCACTTGTTGATATGATGTGGTCATTCACTGTTGTAAAAAATAAAAAAAAATAAAAAAAAAGAGTAAGTTATGATGGATTTTGTGTTTTCTCACGTAACAGCTCTCTCTCTCTCTGCGTAAATATAATTCGTATTACTAATTTTCGTTTCCTAGTTACATTAATTCTGGATGAAACTTTTATTAAATCAAATTTTTATTGGGTGAAACTTAATATTAACTTACATCAAACTTAAAGTCCTTCTTAGCTTATGTTGTCTTATCCTATAATTATAATACAAAAAAGATACTACTTAGGTTCATTTATCATATAAATAGGTATATAGAATTAAGTTTATTTATTAAAATTATAATTACATTCTATCCGTCATCTATATTTTTTTAAAAAAATAAATCTTATTCTATTAGATATTTTTTTTTCAAAAAAAAAATAAAAAACAAAATTTAGTTGTTTATAGTTTTGCATATGATTATAATTAATCACCGTATAACCAACATTTTTACCGGTAGAAAGAAATCAATTCACTAAATTAAAATTACTGCTGGAGTTTGTCCAGATTTTTGCATCAAGACCTAGACATACTGTCTTTATGCCATCTCGTGAACTCGCAGCATCAGAATAATAGCAAATACATATTCGGACCATTGTAACTAGACCGGCCTTGATTGGGGCTATTTTTGGATTTATGATTTTGTTTCGACCCGAAAGACTTTTTTCGTATGGTAGTATAATAGGCTATTTGAATTTATGATTTAATGTGGTCACTGGCACGCACGTTCTAGTAGCTGAGCAATTGGAGTTTTTCAATTTTTTTTTTCAAGGAACAATCTCAGTTCTCTATTCTAGAAATATATATATATATATATATATATATATATATTTTTTTTTTTAAAAACAATTCTTTCTAAGAAAATTTTTGATAAATCTTCTGTTAATAGGGAAAGAAAGAAAAAAAAAAGATTTCTAATAGAATAGAAATAACGAAAAAAATAAATCCTAGTTTGGAAAAACCAAAATATTGATTTTACTCTATTATAGTAAGAAAATTCAGGGATAAAAATTGAATAAATCTCTTATGGGACTTGATTGGAAAAATCGATAAGTACAAGAAATTTTAAATTTTTGGTAACAAATTGAAACTTCGACGAGGGGTCTTATATAGGATACATACCCCCTACCTAAGCATCTATTTTAGACCTTTTAATTTCAAATTCCGAGGACAATGTTTAGAATTTGTCAAAGAGAAAAGTTACTTGTATGATGCACCAACTCGGGTCGAAATGAGAAAAATAAAAAAATGAAAAAATAAAGAAGCCCAATTATTAGTAGAAGAGACACAGTTTATAAGGTTGGTTCCATGTCTCAGTCTTGCTTTAGTATAATAATGTTTGGCCTTCACTTCAACTACAAGGATAAAAACAATGTCATGAATAGTCAAATATAGATGAAAGCTAAAGCAAAGTCATGACTAACTTTTTTCTAGAGATGGTTAGTGCTATGACAATCTAAAAAAGGGATAAATTAGATCAAATTGATTTGATTATATAATTATTGTTTAATTTTAATTTTAAAGAGAGATAATAAGATAAATAATATTAAATAGAAAAATAAGTAATAAAAACAACAAAAATTAAAGAAAAATAAAAGAAGAAAGATCAAATACAAGAATTTATAGAATTTTAATTAATTTTTTTACATGATCCTTTCCTCAAAATCACACATTTAAAAGTTTTCAATCTATTATTAAATTTTTTTTTTCTTAAGTGAAGATCAAATCTTTTATAATTTTACCTCTTAATTTAGTGATAAACTCACTAAATACTATGTTTATTGATATGGTGTTAAGTTCTCCAATCACTTTACTTATTGATTCGACATAAGCTCATCGTTACAACATTTAAGCCATTTGACCTTGAACACGAAGTCTTACAAAGTTTTCTTACAAAATGAGAATATTTATCTTTTTAGAACATTATGTCTTCTCCTTTTATTTTAATCTATCAAATAGATCTCTTTTTTACTCAAAATGTTCACAATATTTAGTCATATTTACAAATATTCAATATATAAATATTTAGATATTACTAATCATTGTGATTAATAATATCTTATCGTATAAAGAGTAAATCACAATCTAAACTAAATTGAAAAATTTATTTATGAGGCATTAATTAAATGTTGGATTTGGTTAACCTTTCCAAACTCTTTGAAATGTTTTAACATACTACACTTTTATCACATCAATTAGCACTAGTGGATTGATTCAAAAATTTCAGAACATTTTAACTTCCTACATTTCTAACACACTAATAAATCAATTTATTTGATTAATTGATCTAAACTTTCTGCCTACAATCAACTTTTGTTAATTAAACACACTTATAAATATTCTGGTCAATTATAATGATAGGTCTAGTTAATTAGATCAAATTATCTTTAATTTTCTAGCTTTTCATATCTTATCTTTATATTGTCTAATCAACAAGGTTAGTTGACTGATCAAGACTTTTTAAAATTTTTTACCTTTTCCATTTCTTTTCATATGTGTTTAATTTCTTTTTTTTTTTTTGCACAATTTCTTTCAATCTCATTTAAAAATATTTTCTTTCTCTTGAATAGTCTTTTCAAATTTTTTTCTATATTCTTATTTAAATTCAAACTTTTTTCTTTTTCTTTCAACTTTATAGTTTATACTTCTTTTAGTAAATCGATTATACCTCTTTCTACAAAATCTCAAATCATGTTTTATCTTTTAAGTTGAAAAGTAGACTAAAATATCTTTCTAATCATGTGAGTTCCACTAACTAATTCAGCTTTAGCAATTTGTGAAATCTTTTGGAAGTTGATCGACACAATCTATTATGATAGCTTCAACATGCTTTAGTATCTTGATCATGTCTTCCTCTGTACATCTCTAATTAATGTATAGTTGGAGGCATAGGAAATTAGATAAGTCTAACTTTTCGAATATGTATAACTCATCATATAATTTATCTCAAATTAAATATAACAACTTATAAATGTTGACTTCTTTTAGGCTTATTTCTCTTATTATACTTATGTTGCATCTTTTCATACATGTATGTTTATGCAATTTAACTTTTCCACTAATTATATTTAAACAAATACATTAGTGACATTTAATATTTATTTTATCATTAAAACATAATATAAAATCTTAAGGTTGTAATAAAGATGATTGATTCTTTGAATACAATCCAAATAACAAAAGCTTGCTTTTCACCTAATGATAAGTCTTAGTGATATAATTAATGTAATTGAGGAAGAGGATATGATTGAGAAGCCAAGATTTGGTGATTCCTATTTCTTTTGTTTCAAAATTTTACATGCATACACACATATAAATAAATAAATATGTGTGTAATGTGCAAGATAAAGAAATATACATTGCACAAAATAACACATGTATATGTTAAAGAAACCATGTATACCTTTAGTGGATTTCCTTCTCTTTTTGTCATTTTTCTTGCTTGGGTTTTTCTCTTTACTTTCAAAGGAACTTTACTTTCACCTTCTTGAGAGAGATCATTATTTATTGTTCACATAGACCAGTTTGTAATGCCTAAAGTCTTTAATAGTCATCATGATTGGTACACCTTAATTACAAATTCCCTTAAACTCATCACTTCTTTGGAGATTAAATTCCCTTAAACTCATCACTTCTTTGGAGACTAACTCTAACTTAATTTTATACACTTACAATAAATTTGCATATAATTTTAGAGTCATTTTCCCTTGAAATGAACTTAACACCATACACATTGTTATATTTCTTTCCTTAACTCCATAGCTTATAGCTTGCTTTAAATTTGGGGAAAGATGTTATAATCAGTGTGATTGATAATGGATCTAGCCAAAAAGCTAGAGTTTCAAAGATGGTTGTATGACTTCTTTATCATCTAGATAAATGGGAATTTGTCAAGAAGGAAAGAAATTCAATTCCATTATATGTAATTTAAAGTTAGATATTTCAATTAAGGTATATTGACAACAAATCCTAAACTTAATATCAACATGAATTCTACTAGGAATATTCCAAGGCATGGTATACACATTTCTTCTATAACTACAGGAAATTATGTGAAAGGTACAACATTTTTTTACTATGTTACTTGTACAACTAAAGGAATGACTCCATGTTTTAAGATAACCATGTACAAGTTCATATGGAAAAAGGGGGAACATATTCTTCTAATGTTCTTGTTGGCATGGATAAAGCAATCATTAATGTTGTTGATGTAATTTCCACCTTTATAGGCTTTGATCAATTACCACTTTATGAGGATCCAATAACAATAGGTACATTTGCTACTATGGAAAATGGTGTGTTGGTCTCATCTTTAACATAAAATGTAGTCCTAATATTAGGGACCTTGCACAATGGTGCCTCATGAATTAAATGTTATAGCAAGCATAATTAATTGTTTATTTACTGGGACATTAAGTTTAGGCAATGATCAAACCACCACTAGGTGGACTTCATTAGGTGGAATTTGTGTTAAGAATCAAAAAGATATTTATCAAGTAAATATGCAGTAAAAACAAAAATTTAAAATTTTGATTCCCAAAAATAGTTTAATTACTTGTTATATGTAATAACATAACCTAAAAAATAGAATTATTACAAATGTAATATTTAAATTTTCTTCTTTTTCAAGCTTATAAGTCAATTGTCACAAATCATTACTATCTAAGTGTCTAGTCTTTAATGATAATCCATGAAGAAAATAACTTTTACAACCTAAAATATTTTTAAGGAGAAAGGAAGAAGGGAAGCCAATAATTCTAGTATTTTATGCACATCATGACTAGTTATATAGTGGGGTATTTATTAGGATTATGAGTTAAAAAACTTATTAAGGAGACTTGTACTAATTTTTAATAAATTACATTTTAGTATATATATTTTTCAAATATCATATATTTAACTCTATAAGTTTTTTAAACACTTGAAAAAATTTAACTTGATCTCTATTTTATATTTCTTGAATTTTCTTTATGTATTTGATTCATTAAAATCCTAAAATTTAGTAATAAATATAAATTATAATATCAAAATATTAGAAAAATTAAACTCCTTTAAGTTATCATTAATTCTCTAATTAATTTATTCATATTCATAAATTAAGGGTGATGTATAACTATGTATCATGACTATTAAAATGTTAAAACTGTTAAAGTGGTTAAACCAATTATTGTAATATACGACTTCTTAGTCTAATTTAATTTTTTTGTCATATTAATGTTCCATATGAATATAAAATATGAAATTAATATCTCTTTTATGTTGTCTAATTATATTAGTTTCCAAATATTCATATGGTCATTGATTTTATAAATAAGATCATAATTTCTTAAAAATCATCATTCCACTTTACATAAGGATTTTACGAAACAATAGTCATTGTGAATAAATGAAATAGTCTTTCATGATTACTTTATGAGAGTAAAAATAACCCAATTGTTGTTAAAAATCATCAAGTTATGAAAGAATGAAATCTTGTTTGAATCAAAGGGAGAAGAAGGAATTAACAAGTTCTAACATTTGTTAATTCAATATGTCTTACATCCTTCACATCACCTTGGTTTTTATCTTCATGCCAAATCTATTTGTAAGAGACAACTTTGTCATTCAGAAAAGCTCCACAAAGATAACACTTTTTGCAAAAGGCAAAGCAAGTTTTGTTAATGGAAAATTAACAAAAGCAAAAGAAATAAATGTTGAACTTTTAGTATAATAGAAGAATGATTCCATAGTGATAGTATGGATTCATAATTCTTTAGTCCAAGAACTCCAAGAAAGCTTGACCTATGTTGACACCATTCGTGAGATATAGAGTAAGTTATATGAACAGTATGAACACAATAATGCTCCTAGACTTTACAAAATCAAAAAGGAAATCTCTAATTTGAGCATTACAAAATACTTTGTAAGATTCAAGACTCTATGGCAAAAAGTGGAAGCATGTAGTCTTTTACCCTTTTATAGGTAAGAAATGGCAAAGGAACACAAGCAATTGAAAGAAATGGAAAAATGACATCAATTCCTTCTTGGTTTGAATAGGAGTTATGACAAATTGTAATCATAGCTTTTATTTATGAAACCAACTCATCATTAAATAAGATCTTCTCTTTTACTCTAAAAAAGGAGCAATAACTTTGCATGGTTAAATTGATGTCTAGATTAACAATGGAAAGAGTTACCTTTATTACAAATTCAAATTACAAAGGAATTAAAAAACAACACGATTGAGGGCTATAACTAGCTAGAGATAATTGTAATATAAAAAAGTGTCATCATTATAGGCAGACAAAACACACAGAAGAGAAATGCTTTGGTTATCCCCTAAATTAAAGAGATAATTGAATAAAGACTGTTTAGAATTTGCAACAAAATAAAAAAGGATGAGGTCGATTTAGGCATGATAATTTTGCAAACATAGAGAGAAAAAATTGTGGTAACAATGAAAGTAATTGGAATGAGCACAAAATTAGTAGTAATGAAGCAAAAAATGGACATACTGTTGTCATAAATAGAGAATAGTATTCAAAACTAATTAGCATGCTTGGTGTAGAAGTAGGTCAAAATTAAATAAGTGGTAATGAGTTAAGGGTTAACTTTATCGGTAATTGTATTTTATTAAATGAATCTTAGATAATTGATAGTGGTACCTTGAATCATATGGTAAGTAATGATAGGGTGCTAAGTGAAATTGAACATCTTTCTACCTATAAACCAGTTAAGATACTTGATAGATCGATTTTGCCTGTAACTTATACTAGCAAAAATAAAGTAACTCCAAATATAAACTTGTAAAATGTTATACTTGTTCCAAGTTTTTAGCATAACCTTTTATCAGTTGCCAAAATTATTCATGACCTTAACTACGCAGTTATTTTTTCCTAACTCTTACATTTTTTAAGACTTATCTATGAAGACCTAGATTAGATAAGGCCATGTTAGAGATAAGGTTTACTAATTAGAAACAAGTTTTGCAATTCCATAACATAACCTTTTTAGAAAGATTCAAGCTTGTGGCATAACGCCTTGACCACCTACCTAGTAATAGATTTCATTTGTTGCATAATATTCCTTTTTCAAATAAATCAATTAATTTTTGTGATACTTGTTATAGATAAAACAAACTTATTCTTCTTTTTCCAATTAGCAATACATGTTGTGCATCTAATTTTGATCTTATTAATGTGGATATTTTGGAACCTTATTTTATTCCTAGTATGGGTAGAGCCCATTATTTTTTGACAATAATAGATGATCATTCAAGATGCATTTGGATTTTTCTTATGAAAAATAAGAGTGAGACTTACGATTACCTTCTCCTAGTTTACCATTTTGTGGAAACACAATTTAAAACCAATGTTAGAGTTATCAGAAATGATAATGACATTGAATTTCTCACTATAGACAAATTTTTGGTTGCACATGACATTAACCATCAAACAAGTTGTAAAAGTACACCATAACAAAATGGGAGGGTAGAGTATAAACACAACACATTTTAAAGATTGTTCAAGTCTTATGTTTCTAGGCTAACTTACCTTAAAAATTTTAGGGAGAATGTCTTAATCATCCTATAGCTTATAAACCTTATATCCATACCTATCCTTTAGAACAAAAGTCCGATTAAGTTTTTTTTTAAAAACCCACCTAATTATGAGAAATTAAAAGTTTTTTTATCCCTTTGCTATGCTTACAACCATGACAATCTAACAGATAAGTTTCTACAAGAACACATCGTTGTATTTTCCTTGGGTATCTATATGGTAAGAAAGAATATAAGGTTTATGAATTAAAAAGGAAAAGATGTTTATCTCAAGAGATGTTGCATTTTATGAGAAAATATTTCATTAAGGACTAATAATAACCTATTTATTGAACAAGACTAATAATAACCTATTTATTGAAGATAACCGATTTATTGAAGATTTATAAATCTAGTTTACTTGAATAAGCTTAAAAGATTATGACCAAACTAACCCATCAATAAACATTAGCCTCAACGCAAAAATGACAACCAATTCACCAAAATTTTCAACCAACTATAACCCAACATCAAATCATATATAAACAGTATTCTCACTAGTCCCAAAATGTGTCAAAAACATATCTCATAAGTTAGTAGGTTTTAAATATACTTTACTGTTATCTTTGGTCTTATCTCAAGGTACTATGCTAATGATGAATTTAAGTAAGGTATGCCCTTTGTCTCCTAATTGAAATTATTCATGCATTACACCGACTTACCAAGCTTTTCTTGCATCCATATCTTCTTTCAATAAACCTAAGAATTATTTCCAAGTTGTATAAGTACTAAGTGAAAACATGTCATGCAATAAGAAATTGATGTATTAAAACTCAATCACACTTAGACTTTAGGAGACCTTTTAAAAGGTAAGTATGTTATTGATTCTAAGTGAGTTTATAAAATAAAGTACAAGTCTGATGGTTTTATTGAACACTTTAAGGAGTGATAAGTGGTCCAAGGTTTTACATAAGTGGAAGGCATAAATTACTATGATACTTTTGTATTGATGGAAAAATTTACCACTTTGAGATGCTTATTATTAATGGCTATTGTTCAGTATTGGCATATATATCAATTATATGTAAATAATGCCTTTTTGCAAGAAGATTTAACTGAAGAAGTATACATGAAAATGTTCATACTAGCTTTAAGAAATTGGTATAAAAAATTCTTAGACAATCTCCACAACCTTGGCTTTTGGCAATCAACAATTGATAATTCCCTTTTTACTCATGCATAAAAATTCTTTCATAACTATTATTGTCCATGTTGACAATATTATGATTACAAGGAATGATTCTAACCTTTTTGCTTACATCAAAAAACATTTTGACATCACATCTAACATTAAGAACCATAGTCATCTTAAATATTCCATCAGCATTGAGGTGGTTAGCAACAAAGAGGGTATTGTTTTAAACCAATGAAAATATGCTCTAGATTTGCTAAAGGAAGTTTGTTTGTTAAGGGCTCAACCAGCATTTTTTCTAGTGGATTTGAAATATAGATTGAGTGTAGATTTGGGAGAACCAATAGAGGATCTAAGTCAATTCCACAGCTTTGTTGGTAGATTACTTTATTTAACTATCACTTAACCAGACATTACATATCTAATATAAGTTCTTAGTCAATTCATGTAGTATCCTTAAATTCCACACATGAATGCAACCCTCACATTCTCAAATATATGAAAGGTTCTCTTGGACAAGGTATTTTTCTTTCATCATCCAACTACTTTGAATTATTTGCATATAGTGAGTTGGATTGGGCTAGTTGCCTTACAACATAATGATTATTATAAGATATGTTGTTTTCCTTGGGACAATCCTATTGCTTATAAATCAAAGAAACAACAAACTTTTTCTAGATCTTTAACTAAAACTGAGTATCAAGCCATGGCTAATGTCACAAGTAAATTATTGTAGTTTTGATCTCTTCTACTTTATTTACACGTCATTTTATCTATGCTAATACGTTTTTATTATGACAACTAGGCATCTCTTCCTATTGTTGTTAATCTAATCATTCATAAATGCACTAAGCATATTAAGATAAAAGGCCACTTCATACATGATTAGTTCCTTAATAATGATTTGTGCACTTCCTATGTTTGCTCATATGACTAAGTTGTTGAGTTGTTCATGAAAGTTCCTAGGAATGCACATTTTCAAGATTTACTTGGTAGATTGAGCATTAGCAACATCCATGCTCCACCTTGAGGGAGGTGTGTTAAAATATTTTGTATATATCTTGTAATATTTGATGTGTATATTTGCCTTAATTGAGTATATTATTAAGTTAATTTTAGTTAATTACCATTAATTTAGCAAATTGTTAGGCAAATTTTAATTAGTTATCATAGTTAGTTCTTTCTTCCTTTTTTTAAAGGAGCTTAGTACTTATATATATGTAATATACATTAATACTATCAAAAAAGATAATGAAATTTCTACTTAATATATTTTTCTATAATAGCACATGTACTTTGCTTCATTTAGGCTAGCAGAGTAGGCTATAAGAAGAGTTAAAATTGCCTAAATCATGATCTTATCTCAATTATAATAACATAATATTTTATAAGGTACAAACACTAATACATATTAACACTCAACATATGAGTTTGGTAGTTATTTTGCATGATGTGGATTCTCCTCTTCTAAAAAAATGTAGAGTAAATAATTGAGGTGCATTACTGAATTTTAAATTTAATAATTATTGTAGCCCTTATATTTGATAAGAGATCTACTAAGAACAATCAATGATATTATTATTTAGGCAATAGATCTTTTTAACTAAAAAAGTTAAATCAAGATGTTATGACTTCTCGTCCACAATAATTTCTTAATAAAACAAAACGCCAATCCATGTTTGTCTACCTTGTCGTTTGCGATTTACTTTAAAAAGGACAGGTTATACTTTATTATTTTTGGTTGTCTAACTAATAATGTGATATGTTATGAACTTCCCTTGTAGTTTTCTTACAATTACACCTACAAACTTGAAACCACGAAAAGATTGGAGCAACCCGCCACCGAACACATCATAACTGTAGAAGTCCCAGTGATTGTTGTTAGCAGCGACTTTATCGCAAGAATGCTTATGACTAATTAGTATTACACGCCACTATTGGCTACATTCCTACCATGTTGGCCTGTCTAATAACAACTAAATAATTTTATCAACTTAAAGGTATAATGTTTTCATTAAGTACAATATTATATTCACAATTTTCATATTATTAATTGATATGACATTTAACGTTTGCATGTCATTAATATGCGAAATGTATGTAATTAGTCATTAGTTGTTTAAATGTACTGTGAGTGTAACCATTCTTACCCTTCCAATGTTAACCCTTGGGTTATCCATTCCAAGAATGTTGCTTTCGTCCATTTTTCAATTTCTGCACAAACATTTAGAGCCCACCAATCGACCTGTCGGTTTGTTGTTTTCCCCAGAAGTCAGGCCAATCACGACTCTTTATTAATCACATTTTTATGGTCTCATTGGCTAGAAATACTTTGCAATTATGAATTAAGCATCGACGTTATCATGCGTGCATTATAACAGTCATATGCCGGACATACACTTTCATATGCTGGCATTTTATGATCACATGGCTCAACAAACTTAAAATCATTTTTATTAATTAAGCGTTGGGTATATTATTTCTCTCTTTTTGTTGCTTTCTCCGAACAACATACTACATATTGTCAAAACCTAACAATAATAATACTTGTTCGTTGAGAATACTAAACATTTCCCAATATGTATATTCAAAAAAGAAAAATCGTAGCCTTCAAGGGAAACCTTTATTGTCTGTGTTAATCAATTTTTTTTTATGAGGAGGCTCATTGGTTGAAATTTTACCGTCACCTAAAAGTCCAGTTCTACAGTTTTATTTTAGTCACCTAGTCTTCGTTGTATAAAGAATATCCTCTTCCATAGTTATATTCTTTCTTGGAGCCAATTCCTCACGCAGATAAATCGTGAGTAAGAAGAATGCATTCAGTATCATAATTGTGGGTCCGGGTTCCTGTACTGAGCTTGGGGTTGGGCATTTTTTGTTTTTTGTTTTTTTTTTTCAGTGAAATAGTAGGTTTGGGTTAAGGGTCACTCTTCAATATACCCAAAAAAAATTAAATAATAATAATGAACCCAGTTTACCCGCCGAGCTCGGTGCATGTACCTTTTTCATATAATTATATGCAAGGTAATTATTAGGCAGAACGTGTTCACTAAGTTAAGTTGTAAATCAGCTCAATCAATGTTTGCCGTATTGACTTTGGTTGTCTGTCGTTTAGTGTGTCACTTTAGCATTGATCGTCATGCGCCATATTTTACGAGTTTAATTGTGGAAATTAACTCGGTCTTCGTCCAAGTCAACATCCTTGTAAATAAAATATTGGCACATGGTGTGGCCTCCATTCAGTGGTACTTTGTCTTGGCTACACTCGAACCAATCTGATCCATATGCAGAAAGAAACAAAGGGATTCGAGTCCATCCTCCATCCCCGGCTTGTGTTGACGAATAAATAATTATTTTCTGGTGAACCTAGTTAATTTGCCTTTTAACCAGCTAGAAGCGTAGACATATATTCCGCAAGATATTTTTTGAAAGTTTGATGGTAATAAATTTGAGTTGAAACATAAACTTATCTGCACGGGATGGTTACCATAAGGCCCAAAGCAAGGTTGCGGTCCGTAAGAAGTAACTTCTGATAGGTTGTATCCACTACCCTGGCTAGCAATAATGATTTCCGCAAGTTTAATTTGGATTCAACTTGGTGGTGGAGAATGACCTGCAACAATTCATATCTAGCTGGTGACACTGACAGTGCAAGTTTGGTAATAAAAGGGTGGCCGTGTGAAGAACAACACTACGGGCACAAATTCTATCATGGAGGGGCCCGCCAGTCTATACCAAAACCGAAAGGACAAAAAGTATTGACAAAGAGGTTGGAAGGAAAGAAAATAATTTTATGTCCTCACATTCAATGAGATTCCTCCCCAAACTCAATTGAATTCCCAATATAAGTACATACATACGATTCCAGTCCAGTTGCACTGCTCGCATCCATGGCGTCTCGTTGCAGTTTGCCCTTGCATGTGTGGTTTTTCTTCATCGTTGTCTCAAACCCCGTCCCCACTTTATCACAACCAGACAATTACATTGTTCACATGGACCTATCGGCCATGCCCAAAGCCTTCTCTAGCAAGCATGACTGGTACTTGAATGCCCTTACTAGTATCTTAGATGTCCCTGCAAACAGCACCACTGGTGAAATTACCACCACCATATCGACTGCCTCTGTTAAACTTTTGTACAGCTACAATTATGTTATCAACGGGTTTAGTGCCAGTCTCACTCCTTCTGAGCTTGAAGCTTTAAAGGAATCCCCAGGCTACATTTCTTCCCACGAAGATTTTCCTGTTAAGCATGATACTACTCATTCAACAAAATTTATTGGCCTTACGTATGATTCGGGAGCATGGAAGGTGTCCAATTATGGTGAGAATGTCATAATCGGATTGGTGGATACGGGTGTCTGGCCAGAAAGTGAGAGCTACAGTGACGATGGAATGCCTGAAATACCAAAAAGATGGAAAGGAGCATGTGAAGCGGGCACTCAATTCAATTCCTCCGTATGCAACAAGAAGCTGATAGGTGCTCGCTTTTTCAACAAAGGTCTAGTTGCCAAGAATCCCAACATCACCATATCTATGAATTCCACCCGTGACACAGAGGGACACGGGACCCACACCTCAAGCACCGCAGCAGGAAATTTTGTGAAAGGTGCATCATACTTCGGCTACGCAACAGGAACTGCTAGCGGAGTTGCTCCCCGGGCCCACGTAGCCATGTACAAGGCTCTATGGGATCAAGGTGGTCAGGCTTCTGATATCATTGCCGCAATTGATCAAGCTATCATGGATGGTGTTGATGTATTGTCCGTGTCTTTGGGTTTAGATGGCGTTCCTTTGTATCACGATCCCATTGCCTCAGCCACATTTGCAGCCGTGGAGAAAAATATTTTTGTGTCCACGTCCGCAGGAAATGAAGGGCCTTTTTTCACCAGTCTACACAATGGCACACCTTGGATTCTAACTGTTGCTGCTGGTACCGTTGACCGTGAATTTGGAGCGGTTTTGACTCTCGGAAATGGAGTCTCAGTTAGTGGCACATCTCTCTATTTGGGTAACTTTCCGACTAATGAAGTTCTAATCTCGTTCGTTGGGGAATGTCTCAGTTTGAAGGAATTGGAGAGAGTTGGGCCGAAGATTGTGGTCTGTGTGGACAAGAACGGCTCCCTAAGTGACCAGATTGATAATGCTCGCAACGCAAATGTAACCGCAGGCGTCTTCATAACAAATACAACTGACATCGGATTCTTCCTCCTAACCTCATTTCCGACGGTATTTGTAAGTCCAGAGCAGGGTGATACCATTGAAGGTTACATCAAGGACGACACCAAGCCAAAGGCAAGAATTGAATTTCGGCAGACATATCTAGGAATCAAAGGAGCTCCAAGTCTTACCAGCTACAGCTCCAGAGGGCCATCACAAAGTTGCCCATTTATCATGAAGCCTGACATTATGGCTCCGGGAGATGCAATTTTAGCGGCATGGCCTCCAAATATTGCTGTGTCACAGATTGATTCACGTCGACTATTCGCTAACTTCAATCTCTTGTCTGGGACATCCATGTCTTGTCCCCATGCAGCAGGGGTGGCTGCTCTGTTGAGGAAGGCACACCCTGATTGGAGCCCTGCAGCTATCCGATCCGCCATGATGACCACCGCCGATACAATTGATAACACTCGTGGACCTATCCAAGACATTGGTAAGGATAACCAACCGGCAACCCCTTTAGCCATGGGAGCTGGGCATATCAATCCAAACAAGGCACTAGATCCTGGGCTCATTTATGACTTAAATTCTTCTGATTACGTGAGACTCCTATGCGCATTGAACTTCACTGCACATCAAATCCAAACCATTACAAGGTCACCTCCGAATGATTGCAGCAGCCCATCCTTGGACCTTAATTACCCTTCTTTTATTGTGTTTTTCAATAGGAACGACTCAATCATTAAGCAAGAATTTCGGAGGACGGTCACTAATGTTGGCATGGGAGCATCAACTTACGGTGTAAAGTTAACGGGTCTGAAGGGGCTAAAAGTCTATGTCACGCCAGAACTGTTGGAGTTCAAAGCAAAGAACGAAAAGTTGACTTACAAGCTAACCGTAGAAGGCTCAGTACTGCAACTGAGAGAAAGGGTAGCTTTTGGTTATATCAGTTGGGTTGATTCTGGGGGCATATATGCCGTCAGTAGTCCAGTGGTAGTGACAAACTTGATCATAGACTCGATGTAATTTTGGGAAGGATTTGGTACAAATTAACCAATGATCCCTTGTTAAATAAGATTACTATCATATATCCTCCAAAAAAATAAAAAAGAATAATGTTGGATTGTGTAATTTCAGATTTCTGCAGTGTTTTGTGCATTTGTTGCTGATTTTAAATTTCGCCTAAATAAATAGAAGGAACCAGAAGAGGACGACCATTCAAACTATACCCGCAAGCACAAGAACTCTTACTTAATGAACAAGTATCAAGTTGTTTGTTAATTTCACATAGCTGTCCCACTTTATTATGCTGATGGCTGGTCATTTCATGTATATAATGTTGTGAGTATGAACAGTTCATGTATGGATAAGCAAGGCAAGGATTTAGGTTAGGTTGTGTTGGTGAAACTAACCCATCCGGCTGACTTGCGTTCATTCTCTATTCATATTGCCCAGCTTAAGATATTAATGTTTATTGCCCAGCATAAACCATAATATAAAAATTAATTTTTCATAATGATAAGTGAATTTCCTTTTTCTTTTTTTTTTCCTAAAGGTGAGATTGAGGTTATCTGCAACTTCTCTCGTCAGGCTTCTTTCATTAGGCTAAACTTTTATCACTGTATAATTCTCTTACTGGTCTGAATTATTAAAAGAAAAAAAAAAAAAAAAAGAGTCCTCCTCTCGTATTCTTTGTCAATGGGCATCATCAATCGCACAAACATCTTATCATGGTCTCTAATAACATGCGAAATTTGAAATCATTGAGCTATCTTCAATTATATTTGGATCTTTGGCGACTCAATATTGCAAATGATGCAGCGGGTGACTTGTGCATTCAAAATATATTATATATATATATGCAGCTGTCTGATTATAGAACATCGAAATTGATCTCTGTTTGGCCTTGTACTATTTTCCGTGAGAGGGCAGCCGACCGTCTAGAAGCACACATTTCAAAGGCTTTCCCGTGAGTGATTGGTGACCCCCACGCCAAAGTGTTTTCACAAGTCCCGTGAGGAGGTGGCTCACATGCATAAGTGAATGACGTAACATAGAAGAAAAGAAGCGAAAGGACAAGCCATATTTTTCTTGGAATATTGCGGAATTATTGTCTACAAATACGCCAAAAACTGGTATACTAGCAACTAGCATTATCAAAATAATTATCAGGATACAAAACTGATTAACAGACAAATGAGAACTGACAACAACAGCACAACGTCCTTAATTTAATTTGTCTGAAGTAAAATTTTCGACAGAAGAAATACGCAGCCTAGCTAATTCAATTTGTTCGCAAATCAATGGTTGCTGCAACTGCCTTGATTGCATTCTTCTGTTGCTTCATTGGTCATAAAGGCCATTGCGATCTTCAATCCGACTCATCTTAGTTATACAAGAATTTAGTCTGTTTCAGTCATCTTGCATGAGTTGATCAAGGGAAAAAGGGATTTTTATCTCTCCTCATCAACTGGCTACCGTAACGCAAACTTGAATGTGGGAAAAAAAAAATATTCATGAGTGGGTGCTTCATGCTTTTGAGTTTTAAATTTGTTGGAGTTTAGTATGGTGGACCTCAGTTAAATCTTTTAACTGGAAGGTCTGTTGCTAATTGAAGAACCTGGGCTGTAAGTCTGTAACCCCATATCCAGAAGTTGATTTTCTTTCAACAGTTACCACAAAATGCACGAACTTTCACGAGTTTCAATATCTCTCACTAATCTTTGATACATACACCGATCAACGATTTTTTTTTTTTTCTTGAATTCAAAAATACTAGTTTAGTCATTTTGGTGACTAACAAATTATAACAATAATATATCTATGTCAATTTAAATATTTAATTTAAAAATTTTGGTGATAATTAAATTATAATTATATTATATGTATAATGCTAAATATGTTAGTTTAATTATTTTAGTGAATAATAAATTATAATCTTAATATATGCATATGAAAATATAACCTAATATTTATTAACCAACATCACAACATTCAGGTCCATAAATTATTATGCATAGTACTACTATAAATAACATTAATGTGTGTGCCTATAAACACTTAAACAAGCTTATAATTATGTAGTATATTCATAAGTTAATTTTTAAATCAATGTAAGTGACAAAGCAATGAAACTGGAACACCTGTTATGGTCCTTAACATAATTAACTCTTACTTCATACAATGTAACTAACGGTTAAAACATAATGACTTTTTTTTTTTATTTAACTTAAGCACATGTCATCATCCTTTACCAGAAGGAATTATAATTCCTTAAACTATATTTGGCCACCGCATCATCAAAGATATAAGGCCCTTTTAACTTACACAATAATAGACAAGTGGCTGTCCTCTTAAATTAAGGAATTTGTTCAATTTCTTAAAATTATTTCTTCAACTCTCTTAAATTAAAGAATTATTTAATTCTTTAAGTCTTGTCATACTATTTATAAATATACATAAAAGAGCTCACCGACAAATATAAGAGATAAAAAAAAATGAACAAATATACACCAAAAGAATTACAATTCCTTAAACTATATTTGGCCACTACATCACTAAAGACGCAAAGCACTTTTAACTTACACAATAATAGACAAGTGGTTGTCCTATTAAATGAAGAAATTTGTTTAATTCTTTAGAGTCATATCTTGGACTCTCTTAAATTAAAGAATTATTTAATTCTTTAGATCATATCATACTATTTGTATATACACATAAAAGAGCTCATCGACAAATATAAGAGTTGGAAAATGAATAAATATACACCAAAAGGAATTATAATTCCTTAAACTATATTTGGCCATTACATGATTAAAAACATAAAGCACTTTTGACTTACATAATAAGAAACACTGTTCGCTTTAATTAAGGAATTTGTTCAATTCCTTAAAGTCATTTCTTAAACTCTCTTAAATTAAAGAATTATTTAATTCTTTAGATCATGTCATACTATATATATATATATATATATATATAAGTTCAACAACAAATATAAAAACTGGACAATGAACAAATATACATTAAAAGGAATTATAATTTCTTAAACTACATTTGGCCATTGTATCACTAAAGACATAAGATCCTTGTGACTTGTACAATAACAAATAAGTGGTTGCCATCTTAAATTAAGAAATTTATTTAATTCCTTAAAGTCATCCATTCAACTCTCTTAAATTAAAGAATTGTTTAATTCTCTTAGTCATGTCATATGATATAATTTAAATTAAGTATATTTATTAATATTTAAAATTATATTCATTAATAGAACAATAATATACATATACATATAATTATTATTCACCAATTGAGTCACATTAAAATTAAATTATTAATAAAAATATTGTTTGAAAATATACTAATACTATTAATTAAAAATGTTTTAACATATGATATATTTTTAAAAGTCTCCAAAATATCACAGAAATAATGAGAGGTAAAAATTCCTAATACTAATAAAAATCTAGTTAAAAGAAAAACAAACATAAGCTTAGCAACGAGATCTGATAAGCGCATCATCCCTCACGTCGTAGCACAGGGGTTGAAGCTACAGACAAACAAAGCTCGATCCATCCTCTTGTCAGTTAAAGAGACCAGACATTAGCCATCCTTGTCCACATTTCCCAGTTTTGTTTAGTCAAGTGGACGTGCTGGCAAATCTAATAATGGTGGAAATTTGGAGAGTTTTGGGGTGACTAGATTTCAACTCCTTCGAGCCAAAATGGGGAAAATGGAACTATAATTATTAATCCCACCGTCATCCATGACGCCTTTTGCCGCGCATGATCCATGTTTTCCCTTAACAAATTGAAAATTACATTTAAATTGTTGCTACATTATTTTTGTTTTTTTTTATTTATTATTATTTTGGGTGCAATTGCTGCATTACTTTGTCCTCACTCCTAACCACAACGGGTTGGAAAATTTCGAGTCAACGACAATAATTGTAAGATGGTATCTTTGGGCTGTGTACCGCGTCAACATGGATTGCCCTTTTCAGATAAATTCATGTAAATAAGCCAGTAGTGATAACGGGTTGAATTCTTAAATTGGATACTTCAAGTGATAGGTGTGACGAGCTGAGGGAAGACTTGTGAGATCAAGAAAACTTACATTCTTTATTTTATTTGAAAGAAAAGTCACATAACTTGTACATATAAATATATATATATTTTTTATTTTTATTTTCTCTTAATGTCAAATTTATGAACTAACAGTTTTAGGTAAGCGGCGTTAGAAAACCCACTTCACATTTGGTGGATTTTCAAATAAAAAAAAACAAAAGAATCGCATAATAGGCCTACCGGCCCAATTCTGTAAAACAGATCACGGCCTGATAATCAACAAAACTCGAGTAAAATAAAAGTTAAACTATCGGGCTCACTCTCGAGCATATTTGCATGCATGCATGGGCCTCCGAATCTGTGCTTTAATTAAACATGTGCACCCACAACTCCATCTCCATTGAGTAGTTTCAGAAAGTGCCGAAACACCCATAATTTTATTATCTCTGAATCACTCGTTATTTTATTACTATCTATCCACAATACCACTCGGAATAAAATTGAGAAACAATAGTCAGAATATATATGTTATTATTGTTGGGTAAAAAATAGAAATTAAAATTCAAGTGTATTTCTGCTTCTTAGCGACTTCGTGACTTTGGAGGTTCGGAAGTCACAATTCACAAACGTTCATTGCAGCAAAATACATTGTCATTCGTTGATCTCTTGCTTATAATATAATTTTATTGTTTGTATTGATGTAATTGTAATGGTCATTTGTCAAATATGTTGCCAACTATTATTTGTCTCTTCGTTTGTCATCACCAGGAAGAAAGGTAATTATTCGCCGCTCCGGCCACCGACTATTTATATATTGCAAATAGGGATGACAACGACTAAAACCGTTAATTTTGTCATTCGGGCACTCTAATTGTTTATAATTTAAATTTATACGTTTAAAATATCAAATTTTAATTTTAAGAATTTGTAAAATTTATAAGAATAAGAAAATTGATCTAATGGACTTCTCAGTAAATTAAAAAAAAATAATTAATATTACTATTAATGTACATGCAATTGTCCTTCAAGAGATATCTAAAAGTCTTTCAGTTTTTACTCTTAAAAAAAGAAAAAAAATATATATATATATATAATTTATAAAAATTAATATTATTAAGTAATTTATACCAAATAAATCTCCTGATATAAAAACTAAAAATGTATATGCAATTTGATGTGGCCCTTGATGTGCACAAGCCAACAAGTAGGACAATGGCATAGTTTTCAACGGAGATTATTAGGTAAATTTGGTGGAATACTGTGGTGCTCAATAAAAAAGTTATTTTATTTATTAGAAACACTGACAAAATATACATGAGAATCCACAACCTTGGGTCTAGCATCTTTTGTTTTTTTGTTTCTTCTTTTTTTTCTTTTTGTAAATAACCTTTCATGGCATATACAGTCAGGTGGGGTGGTAACTGCACTGCAACCAAGCACACTCATGACAATTCGTCGGAAAAAAAACCAATAATTTAGTATAATTTTAATTATTCAGTATACTTTTTGACTTTTCAATATATGATTCAATATTCAGTATACTAAGAAATAGGCGTTGTGGTGACTATTAGATTCAGAATTTTTTGTTTTATAATCTCACACAATCTACAAAATTTAAAGATGATTGGGTTGAAGTAAAAAAGAAAAAAAATTACAAGAAATATTTGTTTATCTTTAAAATTTATATTTTCCAGTTCTACCCCAATTTTTGAAATACTCCTCTTTTACTCAAATTCTATTAAGAATGAGTTGCCAAATTTAATGCCATACAAAGTTGTTTCTAGTTGCCACTTATGGAAGTTACGGACAATTTTCCTATATATTCTTTTTTTTTTTGGGGGAGGGGGCGTTAATAGATATAACCTGTACCTCATTAATTTGATGGCGAGTGAATGTTGTAAATTGTCAAAATTTTAATAGAATATTAGAATGATAGTGCGGCGCCAACTGTTGCATGGCTGTCGGATTGTTAGCTTCCACGCTTCTTCCTTTAGCCCACAGCCCAAACCGACATCCAGCACTCCTGTCTTCTCTGCTGACAAGCAAACGAGCCCCCAATCCTTTTTAGTCTATCAGGCTCCGGAAGCTGAAGACTCATCCGCACTCCTGGTTGCTGTTTGATTGGAGAGATTTTTCTCAAATTCCACCCAAAAAAACAAAAAAGGAAAACAAGAAGCAAAAAAAAATGCACGCCAAGACAGACTCCGAGGTGACCAGTGTCGCACCTTCATCTCCCACTAGGTCTCCGCGCCGCCCTGTCTACTACGTGCAGAGCCCGTCGAGGGACTCCCACGATGGGGAGAAGACGACGACGTCGTTTCACTCCACGCCGGTGCTCAGCCCCGTGGGGTCCCCGCCCCACTCGCACTCCTCCGTCGGCCGCCACTCCCGGGAGTCCTCCACGAGCCGGTTCTCCGGGTCGTTGAAGCCCGGATCTCGCAAGATCTCGCCCAACGACGGCTCGAGAGGCGGTCAGCGGAAGGGGCAGAAGCAATGGAAGGAGTGCGATGTGATCGAGGAAGAGGGACTCCTCGAAGGCGAAGAACGTGAAAAGGGCCTCCCCCGTCGCTGCTATTTTCTTGCCTTTGTGCTCGCCTTCTTTGTTCTCTTCTCCTTCTTTTCCTTAGTCCTCTGGGGCGCCAGCAGGCCACAGAAACCCAAAATCAGGGTGAAGGTATTGAAATTTTGATTCGAATTCCAATTTCTTCTCATCGTGGAAAAACGGGACATGGTGGGTTTGTCTTAATTATGGCGTTTCTTCATTTTGTAGAGCATCACATTCGAGCAGTTCAATATCCAAGCTGGGTCCGATCCCACGGGAGTGGCAACTGATATGATCACGGTCAACTCGACAATTAAACTGACCTATCGCAACACAGGCACATTTTTTGGGGTCCATGTGACATCAACTCCAATGGATCTACATTATTCTGAAATCTCCATTGCCTCTGGATCTGTAAGTCACCAGTCATCCATGTTTCTCCCTATACTTCCTTCAAAACTAACTATGCAACATAGATTCCCATTTTTCATTGAAGTCTCTCATTTGGTTGTAATTGGGGCTCTATTACTGCTGCTGCAGATCAAAAGGTTTTACCAATCAAGGAAGAGCCAGAGACGGGTAGCAATATCTCTGAAGGGCAATAAGATCCCGCTGTACGGCAGTGGAGCGGGCCTGAGCACTTCGCAGGGGACAACTGCACTTCCGGTGCCTCTGGCACTGAACTTCACGGTCAAATCAAGAGCCTACGTTTTGGGGAAGTTGGTCAAGCCAAAATTCTACAAAACAATTGGGTGTGGTTTTAACTTGGATCCCAAAAATCTGAACGTCCCAATCTCGCTCAAGAATTCCTGCACATATGATTGATCTCGAACATGGAATCGTCCTAATTTTACTCTATTTTTATTATTTTTTTCTTTTTTTCTTTTTTGGGTCCCATGGCGCTTTGTTGTGGAAGAATAGGTAATGTGAGACAGCTCAACGGGCAGCCTTTTGCGTTGTGGGGGCACGCGGTGTTTGGACTTTTTGGTTTGCCCAAGGCGACCGTAGAGTGGTAGAATGGCAAAAGTGAAAAAAAAAAAAAAACAATAATAATGGATTCCGTATGAATTGTGTGCAAGTGATGTTTTTTAATGTAAAATTAAGAATATGTAATTTATCCGTTATTATATTTATTTATGCATAAGTTCCTCCTTTCTCGTGCAAAATTCATCAGAATTGTGTTTTCAATGGGCTTTTGTAGAGAGAGACACAAAGGTCAGAGAATGGAAAATGAAGAGATTAGTTGAGGCGGGCACTCCCCCCCCTCACACCGACTTCTATTTTTTCGGTCATCACTTTGTTTTTTTATTTCTTTTGTAATCTTTTTCATCAGCAAATCCACAGAATTGTCTCCTTTTTTTTTTTTTTCTAAAACAAATCCCATAGGATTCGAGTCAAAATGATCTAAGTGCAGCGCACATATATCATTAGCTTCACGCAATGGCATAGAGTTCACATTCTTCATGCGTCGGTGAATACAGACCATTAGTTTCAATTACAGACGTGGCTTTTTTATGGTGCTATATTAGTGTTATAATTGCAGAAAATTTGATGGTGGCTTCTTGTCCCGAGTACATAATTAATGGCACCCTTTATTTATTTTTTTCGTTAAGTAGTGTCCACACTAAATTACGTGCCTTTTGATTATTCCACTGTTTTGATTTGGTCAAAATTAGGCCTTGTATGCTATAAATTATAGAAATCTATACACATATATCTTATGCCTATAGCATGGTTGTATCAAATGACACATTTTTCAAGCATTTTAAATATTTTTTTGAGCTGTTATCTTTCAAATAATAAATTTTATAATCATCATTTCATACAAGAAGTGAAAAAGACACACTATTATTTATTAAATTTATAGGATTAGTAAAGTTAAATTTCATGAATTCTTTATAATTGATTGCTTGGTTGGTTTTCAAGTGCTTTAATGGTTCATCTTTCCACTAACTAATAAAGTGACTAAAACAATGATTTTCTTGCCTTTCTATGTATCTTCTTCTACATTAATTGACAACACAGCATGGACACTGAGAAATGCATAAATGTAAAGGAGAGGAGGGTGAAGAGATACACACAAGTGAATTGCATCACGGTTACACCAAGAGTTGTAAACCGTAAACAACTCTTAAATGGCATTAAATTAAGAGTCTAAGCAATCCTCCCCCCTCCCCCCCTCCCCCGATCTTAAGCTCTTATGTTTTCTAGTATATGTTTGTTGGTTTGATTTATGGTGTTGGTCATGTAATTACCTTTTGTGCAACCTTGATTCGAAGAGAGGACCCTAGAATTTGAGGAGTCTGCGAAATTTGAGCATAAAATTAAGAAAATGTCGGTCATATTGTTTTCCAAGCAGCAGACGAAGGATGTGATGCTGTAGATGATGTTCCTTGATGCAATCTCCAAAGTGAAAAAGTTGCATTATATGTCTATTCGCGATTTTATAAGGATCTTGATACCGCATTGGTATTATTCTCATAGCTAATGGTTTGATGATTCGCTTTTTCAAAGTATTGCGCTTTTGAAAATAGACCTTTTTTGCATCAAGATTTATGCTATCTCCTAATGCACTATAGACTTATGTTTTTGGATTTGGGTTTTATAAACTTGAGTGCATTATTTAAAATTTTTTTATTTTGCCAATTTTTGAATAAAAAAGTAAGAAACCAAATCATTATATCATTTTAAAAAAGAAAACACCGTGTATAAATATATTTTTAATGTATTTTATTACAATAAGTAACCAATAAAAAAAGAATATCATTTCATTTACAATTAATCCAACTTGAAATGTAATTAGCAGTATTTATTTGCTTAGTTTTTGTTGAATGAATGAAAAAAATATATACATACATATATATACATAAACAAATTATTTATTTTCTCTAAAGAAACAATTCAATATATTGATATATTTATGTGTAGCATAGATAACAAAACTAGTATTATGACTTTCTTCTCTTTTAATTTTATCTCTTTTTTTCTTCATTTTGTGTCAAATCATCAACTTCTAACCCTCTTTTAATTCCACTTATTGAGTAGTTAACTCTTACATCTCCTAAATTAGTTATAAATTAACTTAATAGCTCTTGCAATTCTTGTATCACTCGAAATTCCATACTTAATTCTTATAATTCTCACTTTTTTTTTTTTTGGTTGAGACTATCTTATAATTTTCTCATTAGTTATTTATTAACTTAATTACTTTCCTAATTCTTGAATCACTTGAAATTCTGGGTTAATAACTCTACCATGTTTATTTTCCCTGAAGAACTCAAAAGGCTAAATCAAGCTCGTCATAATCAAAGATATTCTGAGGCCCCTACACAAGAAACCATTTCTATTGTTATTTCCAGTCTTCGTTTGCATCAGTGTCATGAGCAACTTTTCACCCTTTTTTCTTTTTTTTTCGTATTTGCTTTTGCTTTCTCTGCTACTTCTTCAATTCATAAAGTGGCTAGAGGTGTGCACGAAGCAAAGGATCTTTTAGCATGGGAAAGCCAGTCTTGACTATCAAACCCAAACCGTCTTGTCTTCTCGGCTTGGCAAGAGTTCTAGCAACGGGGTTGCAATCTCCTGGGATCATTTTGGCAGGGCCACCCATTTGAGGCTTAATGTTTGTAACTTGAGGGGTATGCCTCATGGTTTAAACTTCATATGTTTTCAATCTCTATTGATTTTTTATGAACTAATAAAAATCGAAATAAAAATCACATGTAATGCTCGCAGGAGTTTAAAAATGCAATTGCACTAATTTTTGTATAAAGATTTGAGTGTGAAGACCTTAAATAAATAAGGTGAAGCAATAATAGATGTATTGTAGTATTTTAAGGGAGGCTAAATTATCCATATCAAGTATAAAAGGCGTTCGGGTTGTTAGTTGGTGTGACAGTACACATTGACAATACAATAACATGTTGTTAGTAGTAAATTGACAATTAAAATAAATCAATATGTCTTCCTATTATATGATCAAATTTCTTAATATTTTTTAATTTATAGTGTATATCTCCCACCAAAATTAATTAATTACGAATTTGAATTTGGACTAATATTATAAGAATATGTTGTAAGTGGCTAACAAGTGTTTTGAGAATTCCCTATGGCATCGACGGATTATTGGTACATGGGTTTTGAGATCGAGACGATGTTGTATGAATTTTATTAAGGGTAATTGAATAAAGTAAGAACTTAAAATGTGAATTAAGTAAGATAATATTGTTATATTCAACGAAATAAGAAGATTATAAATTTATATTATCTTAAAATGTGGATATACATATTAGTGGTAAAAATAGTAAATAAATTAGAATTTTATCTGAATTGATACATTCACTTATTTTCCTTAAGAGAAGGAAAATATGAACAATTAAAAAGAGTAACTAATTAAGACCTTAATAAAATGTAAAACTTTTGTTTGAATATAATTACATGTTTTAATTAGAAAAGTAAATAAATATTTCTTACCGTACATAATTTGATAGTTAATTTATATATATTTCTAAGTAATTGATGGTATCAATTAAAAGTTAAAAATGATTTTTATAAAAATATTTATATTTTATTTATGTTAAAATAACTTAAATTAAGTGTATTTTAGCATTATTGTAAAATAAAAAATTTAGGTAAAGATATTGACACTATGACAATCTATGACGTGGACAAGCATCTAATTTAAGAGCAATGTTTGGTGTGGGCCAACGACAGTTTAAGAGTAATCTCATAAACTTTGACCCAAAATTCCCGCTTTTGCATGGTGGTAAGTGTCATGGAACCTTAGTGGTGCACTTTTGAATTGTCAACTAAATGCTATTAATAAATTTTTATTTTATTAATAAATTTATTAAATTATAAAAATATTTTTATGTATTTTTATAAATTATATATTATTTTTGTAAAATTAAAATTATTAATTTCTAATTATTAAAATGTCTATTAAAAAAAAACCTAACAATTTATTTTTTGGGGGACAAGTTAGAAGCAAAACGACTCAGCACAGATCTTATTTGAGTCAAATGCCTCGTGTTGCCGTCCTAGAAAAGGATCAAAGCAAAGACAACCTTGCATTTCCCTTTTTTTTTTTTTTTAAGTCAAAATAACCTTGTATTTTGTTTTTTTTTTTCGTTTGAAGAAAGCAGCATATAATTTATATATATTAAAAAATAATAAAAAATAAAATTCAAACTCTTATTTTTTTTTCCTTAATACAAAATTTATGAACTAACTATTTTAGTCAGCTAAATTACAACCTTGCATTTCTGAACAAAGAACACCACCGCCCCTTTTGTTTATTAATTCTCCACCTACCGAGAGAAGCTCGGACCAGAGTGGGCTTGTCTGCCCCACAAATAGCAAATTCAATTGGGCCACCGGCATCTTAACACTGGCCCAATAAAATGCTCATGGTTCATGTGCGACAATATCATGTGCAAATCACGATCCATATTATTATAGATCAAATCTAAGTCCCTGCCGGACTTTCACATCACTTCTGAGCACCTGAAGCTACCAAATTGAAAGATGGAGAGACAAATCCATTAATGCACGATTTTTTCAAACTGAATAGAGTTTAAAAATCTATGCTAGTTTTCCTAGCAAAAAGAATGACAGAAATCAGATTTTTCTTTTCTTGACATCAATTACGATGAGAAAAATAATATATTTATTTTAATATTAACTGGATATTAGAAAATTTATTTTCAAGTCTAGTTTCATATTGTTCATTTTTAGCACCGTCATTAATTCAGCTGCATTTTCTGTCTCAACACTCATCTATCTCTTCAATTTCCTTCAAATGGAAAATCTCAGGTTGCACATGCAACTCTTTTCATCAGAAATCAACCTCAAATTTAGTTTACAAAGCAGAAAATTTCAAGTTCTATTAGCAATATTCCTATCATGAAAAATAGTCTCGAATATGATTTTCAGATTAAAAAAAAAAAGTATTGTAATTGTTGCCTGTGCAGTCCTTTTTCATCAATTCAGATGACCTCCACGACTTCAAGGAGGAAAAATGAAGAAGTCAATTCCATGTAAAGTCTAGTTTTATAAACTTGCAGCAGTTTTAAGATCTTCTATGACTTTAGCAGTAAAAAACAATAAAGAAATCGACTTTTAATTCTTTCTATAACTTCGTAGAGAGCGAATATACACAAGTCAAATCAGTTTAAGAGAAAAAAATTTTTGTTTTTCAGCAAAATTGTTCAGGACTGTTAATAATGACACTTTGTTGTCATCATTTTTCCTTTCTCTCCGAGTTTCAAGTTTCTGGAAATGTAAAAATTGCCTAGAACCTTGAAAAAACTGTCATATTTGAGGAGCTTGTGTCATGAAAAAACGTGCTTTTATGTAATCATTTGTTATGCTTAGCTAAAAGAAATGTAAATTTAAGTTGTTCTATACAGCCTCATCTCTCTCTGTATTTCAAAATCATGCCTCTCGGCATATTTCAATGCCATAAATTATTTTTTGTTTTCTTCAGAAGTCGATGCACGACTTTAGCTCTTACAGATTGAGAGTTGTGAGGACACCCCAGTCCTTCGTATCCATATCATGAACGAATAAGAGTGGGTAGGACTTGTATGTTGAGCTTGTTATCTTGGGCCCGTAGTCCACATATTCTTGGGTCAGGTGATCTCTTTCAGACGTTACATACATGTTGATCGGCTGAGGGACAGCCGAAGACATGTACGGATAGACTGCACCACCATAAAAATTAAATATATTAATTGACTCGTTATTTGTTAAATAATAAATTAATTATAATTAATAATCAAAATTAATATACATTTAATTTAATTTACGCATTTACTTGTCTTTTTTGTTACATACATAATTAGCAAAGTAGAAGCCTTTGGGAAGAAAGTCCTTTTGGTTTGGTGTACATTGATTAAAGTAGAGAGGTAAGAAGAAGAAGAAGAAGAAGAAGAAGAAGAAGCCGGATTTGCTTTTCAACGGGGAGAGAAGATCGACGAACATTTTCCTAATCATGCCCTAAAAAGTGATGACAAAGATGAGAGTAATTGTGCCTCCCCCATGATTACTACTATCTGCTCTCTATTATTATTCCACCTCAACTTCCACTTCCACCGCAAACTCTAGCCGATCTCAATCCTGTCAATGTCAGCTTCTCCTTTGCGCTTTTTCTTTCTCTCTCGCTCTTGTGATAAGTTTGGTAAGTTTGGATAAAAACTTTGGTAAGTTTGAACATGGAAATTAACATTTGAAAATTTAATGGAAGAAAGACTTCTCAATTATCCATCTCATCTCCTTACTCTCTATAAAGCTGTTTTTCTCCTTTCTTTTTCCTACTCTCACTTGTTGGTGTCTGATCTCGGGCACGATATCTTTGTTGGATTACTTTTTATCTTTTTTTTTTGTTTTTTTAGCAGAGGTATCCTCCCACTGTGTGTCTCTTTTTTCTTCTCTTTCCATGAGATGTCGTACACCCATGAATTGAGCTCTCTCTCTTTTTTTCTCTTTTTTTTCTCTTTTTCCTTTGGAAATAGTCCTTTACCCCATCGGTCAAAATTATTCTTTTTTTTTTATTATTTTTTTATGGGTGAATCCGGGTGTCTGAGCCATGTAACCCAAGATCAAATTTGTGGTTATGCGCAATATATCGTAAACAATTTTAGACTGGTTGCCAATCTCTAAGTGCTAATGGTCGTGTTCTTTCTGTTACACCTACTAAAATGTGGCAAATATGTTGTTACTGTTTCAACCGCTTTGAGTCTCTGACAATATAACAATATCCACAAATTGGAGCGGATATAAAATTCGTATTAGGGAGCATCGATTCTGTCCGATGCTTGTTGACTAATCTACATCAGATCATTTACAGAGCTTTTTACTTCACATGATTGATCAGCCAAAAGGGTTTTCTAAGCGGATTGTTAGGTTGCAATAATATATGTATGATTATGCCAAACATGGGGTGTGTGTGTGTGTGTGTGTGAGTAATTGTAAGCAAATATGAGAAAAAATAATCAAATATACAGGAGAAAAGTTAGCAGCATCCCAGAGAGCAACACATAAACCGCAAATGATTTGACGAAACATGTATCTGAATTTCCCCAGAGAATAAGGAATCCATCACCATCTGATCAGTTTGCTTAAAGCTTTCATTGGCTTTGGGTATGGGCAGTCAGATTGCCATTTTCATAGCTTGAATTATTGGTTGTCATCATTGGGGAAGAAAAGAAAAATCTCACTTTTAAGCTTACCTTAGCTCAGCTTTGTAGTCCTAAGTAAACGTAAAGAGCTAAGTGGGTCTTCATATACCTGCATGAAATGATGGTGAGGATGATGGAGGGACCCAAATCATGGCTTTTTGATCATAGCAAAGGAATCCCTTGGATTGAGGAGTAGTAGCAGCAGTAGCAGCAGCCTTGAATTTTTGTAGGCCTTCCTTGTGTGTGTGTGAGCCTTGAAACAACTTTTCTTCTTTTAACATTCATTAGCCACACATCAACCACCGTATGAAAAGAAGAGAGGAGGAAGAGAAAAGAGAATGTGATGTGCATGTGATCCAACAGGCTTTATATTCCCCTCTTCTAAAGCCAATATATCAAACCACCATTCTTCTTCTGTGTCTTTTTTGACATTCGGTGTGCAATGCTTTTTCAGTTAATGAGATGTTATTATTTATACTAAAAGTGTTGGCCCCATTCTCTGGACATGAGAGAATATGTTTGCCAAGAGCATGATCATCAATGGCACCGACTAAAAGCATGTCATTAGTGGAATCAGTGGGTCCGGTATTAGACAACGTTGATCATGTAAACTTCTTTTGTGTGTGTGATAGCTGCATGATCTATATAGACTCTAGTATACTTATGTAAATCTATTCTCCTCGTTTTTGTACACGAAGAAGTTTCTATTATTTATAATTTATAGTAGAATCTTTTTCACGTAGGAATTGAATCAACATGTTTTTTTTTTTCATTGAAATTAATGCCTATATTTTTTGAGAATTTCAGAGAATTGAGGTTTGAACCCATAATCTCTCCTAAAAGTTTTGCTCTTATGGTCGACAAAGTTAACCTGTTTAGTTCAATCAATGCCTGAAAAAAGGGAGGGGAAAAAAAGAAAAAAAAGCAGACGAGGAGAGAAAAAAAAAAAAAGTGGGGGGGGGGGAAAGCTAAGAGACGAATCCTTTTAATGTATCTCTAAAACTCGTTAATTAAAATGAGCTTTTTTTTATTGATAAGAAAAGGAATAGGCTATGCAAGTCCATATTTTTATAGAAAACCCTTTTGGGCCTACAGCCTACGTCCAACAAATTTATTCACGAAGACATTTTTTAAATTTAAAGTTTTGAATTCAAATTTTATTCAAATTTAATTAACAAAAAAAAAATAAATCTGTCTTATCAAGAAAAAAGATCTTTTGCATGCAAATCAAATCAATGTCCCTATAGAGGGTTCCATTAACTAATAGATTCCTCTCAATCCCACCAATAAATTTAAACCAACTTTCTTGACTTCATTTGCGACGGACCCTTAATTAACTGATTGATTATTTGATTTTGATTCCTACACATTCAATTTCATGTGCATTATAAGATGCGCATGATTGGCCACAGTTCCGACGTTTCTCTTTTAAAACGACAATGTATTGGATGGCATAGAACCATATGATTCTTACACGGAAAAAAGCTGCTTCTTGGAATTGTGACACTCGATGGGCGGACCACGGAACAAATGCTTGTTACGCAATGGCCACACTATTTTAACAAACGAAAGTTGTGCATCTTGCATAAAATGCAGTATGGAATAATTACTTATGTTGTTGTATAATTGACAGATTAATTAACTTTTTAATGAGGAAAAAAAAATTATGCATCTTGCACTCAATACTGAAAGGATCTTGAGTTATTGGGTACTTATGTTGCATAACACAGGTTCTCTGCATATATATATATATATATATATATATATATATATATATATATATATATATATATATATATATATATATATATATATATATATATATATATATATATATATTCTGGAATTTCACCAAATAACTTGTACATTTTTGGTTTGAATGATCCTTGAATATGCTACTGCGTATTCTTTTGGAAGAAGCTATTGATATTCGTTCTTATCTAATTACTTCAAAGAAATAAAAACAACTAATTCACAATTATTTATTTATTGAATGCGCGAGACTTAAACCTGAAATGTCTTTGTCTCGGTCTTTCAAGATTCAACAATAATCACCAAGCTGAAGCTATTTCTCGCAAATAAGAAAAAAAACCAAAAAAAAAAAAACAAAAACAAAAAGAAAATCATCAACCCAAAGCTTCATTCATGAGATTGCTTTCCATAGGAGGAGTTACAGTCTCAATAAAATTTATTTACATTTTTTCTCTTATTTTCACTTTAATGAATTAGATCGAATAGATTTGATGAGGAGCACAAAAGCAAATAACAGGCAGCAAATTAGTAGCATGCACAATTAAAGCAAACAAATTAATTCATAATCATAAAATGAGTTTCGTTTGCTTGGAAGTCCTTGCTTAGATATCTTTTTCTAATAAATCACCTATAAGATTTATATATAAAAGAGCAAATAATCAAGCATTTATCATCACATCAAAAGTTAGAATTGTTTGTAGGAGTACAACTTTATTTTTAAATTTTCTCAAAGTAATATCTATCTTTAAGGGCCTATTGCAAGCATAAAGAAAATGTTGATCTATTTAGTTAATAGATTTTTGTTTCCCTTTCTAAGAGTTCATAATTAATGACCAAAAACTAGTTCATAATTAATGAAATTGCACTTGAGGAAAAATATAAAAATAGCATGCAAATGTTCCACATTTTTTTTGATAAATCTATTTGTATGCATAATATAATTACAAAAGTTAAGAGAAAGTTTTTAAAACACTTATTTCATATATTTGTTTAATTTTAAAAGGATTTAAATATTTAATTTAAATTTTAATCTTTTTAATAAATTCTTATAATTGTAGTATTTGATATTAATTTAATAATTAATTTATAATTTTTTACTACTTTAAAAGAATTGAGATTTTAAATATATACGATTTATTTAATTTATCTAATTATAATTTAATATGTATTACAATTCATTTTATGTATATTAATAATTTTTTGCACATATTTAAAATTTACACAATACAAATATTTATAATTTAAAAAAAATAACAAAAAGAAAATAGTCTTAATTTAAATTTTTTATTTTTTTATTTTTGATTTCTTAAAAAGAATAAAAATTACTTTCAAATTTATTTTTTAAAAGAAAAATACTCATAATTAAAATTTTTATATTTTTTTAATTTAAATAAAAATAAACAAAAATATATTTTTAATAAATATAATAAATCTTAATATTATACAAGTTTAATGCTAATAGATATTATAATTACTAAAACTCAGAAGAAATTAATAAAATATTTATATGATTGATCTTTAATTAAATTTAAGAATTTTTATGCATTTGACTTAACTTTTAATTTTATTAATAGACACATATAATATATGTATATTGTTTGATATTAATTTAATAATTAATTTATAATTTTTTAATATAATTGAATTAAAATATTTAACTTATGTATAATGTTAAATTTCTCATACTCATAATTTATATTTTTTTTATTAATGATAATATTATATATTACACAACTCTGGTAATAGTTTTTTTTTTTGGCCAACAAGTTAATTGTTAATCTAAAGGTACATCCTTTTGCATATCTGCAATCCAGGACATGGAGGTGAAGCGGAATGGGTGTCACGTGTCAGCTGGAAGGACAGCGATTCGGACGTCCATTCAACAACACAAGGGACAAGATAACCTAATCTGTCTATTAGTGGAAGCACACGAGAATCTCGTCCCGTCCATTAATGCCACCGTGCCATGTTCCTTGGCTTTGGTCTCTCGGTGTATTTCTCCATTGCTGTAACTCTTTTTGTGTTGTTGATTTTTTATTTTTATTTTTTTTCGGACAGTCAACCAAAAGAGAACTGAAAAAAAAAAAAACTATCAATTATCGTTTTTATGAGTTAAAGTCGAGCTTAATTTCTGCTACAAATCCTTGCATCTTTGCTATAAATTCTTACATTTTAGGGGGCATATGATGTTTAAAGAGTTCAAAATTATATCAAAGACAGCACAGGATTACAGACACAAAATCATGAAAAACAAAATTCACTGTCCCATTTAACCTGGGGATCCCTATCCCTCGTGACCAAATTATATTTCTCAGACGGCCTCTGCGCTGTGTCCAACTCTTTTTGGCCACTACTCAAACACCCACATTAATTAAAATTGTCGCGTCTCATGTATTTTTGATAATATTGGCTCATTCATGACATAATAATTGTCCAGAGGGACACCATGTAATTAGTAGTATCTTTGAACCATATTTCTTGTAATCCTCTCCTTGAACCATATTTTCATGAGAAATTATCTTTCATAACTTCCCAATGTATTTAAATTCACGATCACGAGGAAAAAGCCAAATCTCTATTGTAATCTGGACCAACATAGTTCTAGTGATTAAGTTCGTTTTCTCTGACGAGAAATCTCCTCTTTTTAGGTCCTAAGTTGTTATATTAGGGATTCACCACCAATTATAAATTAGAATCACATTCAATTTCAATGGATGTAGAATGAAATAGGAGACAAATATACCAATTGAATCTTCATAATGGTCAAAAACGAATAACAATGCGTTATAAATTTCCACTTACAATTGTAGAAGTGTTGAAACCCAAAAAACGACTTAACAACAATTAGGAGCCTTTTAGAAAGACTGGGATGCTCTCGTACATGCATGATATTTTAAGTTTAAACGCACATGATACATAATATAGTAGGCAAAGGGATGGTCGTGTTCCCGCAATGGGGCGTTGTTGTCTGTTAAATAGAAGGACAAAAATAATAGAAAAGACAAATCAATAAAATCAAAATGCGTTTGGCTTAAGAAGAAAATAAAACAGATGAGAGATTGATGAAAATTTAAAGGATTGAGGGAAGGTGGGGATGTTTTTTTTCTTCCCCTTTTTTTTGTTAATTAATAAAAATATAGACTTATCAAAAGAAATTAATAAAAATACATATTTTGAGCCCTTTATTTTCATTTTTCTTCCGGAACTTAAGAAGTGGCAGCTTCTTGTTTATTTAGAGACCAAAAGAAAATTAGGTGAGTTGATCATGTTAGGGTAAAAAAACATTAATCTATCCGCCTACAAGTTTTAGTACCCGCAAGTTTTCTCTTAACCATTAATAATTAACAGCTAACTATTTACTATTTTACATCAAGAGAAACGTTAAATTTTCATTATGAATTCCAGCTGAGATTGAGTCACCAAAAATTATTAATTTATCCTCTTACTCTGTCAAAAAATTTAAAAAAAAAAATCTCCACTTTTGTGCTTGAAATATGGTCCACAACATAATCCTCATTTTCTAATAAATAATTCATGCATATTACATATTACCGATAGCGTGCTCGAAGCCATAAATGCTATAGGACCCTTTGCATGATTGTGGGACCCGACCCCGTCAAGTGGTTTACAGGGTATATAGATGGAAGGCGTAGTCTGGGGAAAACATCTAGATCGGGGTTCATATATTGGTTATATATATATATATATATATATACTTATGGCAAATATTCCCATAAATGAGAGCATAACTTTAATTGGGGCATGCAACATAGATATGGTTGGCAATTAATATATGTAAGCAAGAAAGGCTACAAAACAAGAATCACGAGAGTAGCATACCCGGCAAGGCAGCAGCACCATCAGAAATACAACACCTTCCAGATTGTATAGAAAAAGAAAGCTACCTGAACTTGAGAAGCCCAGAGATAGGAGGGAGAAAGACAATCCTCTTTTAAAGGATAAAGAGAGCATTTCCCATTATAGTTTAACATTGGGACTGGAAGCTGATTATGTTTCCTATCACTTGCAGCCTCTAAGAGGAGAAATTTAACAAATTGATGTCACATGCAACCTTTTGATACCGTTGAAATAAATTAATGTGTACTACATGCCTTGTGGCTATTGATTACCTAGAGTAGAGTTAGATAGACAAGCTGCTTAATTTGAGTTTATCTTGTCAAGTGTCAAGAAAACATTCAACTCGAAAAAGATTAATATGAAATTAATATTTGAATTTGAGATCTTTTAATTCAAAGCTTTAACTTCAACAATTAGGCTAAAGCTTCAATCACGATGCATTTTTTTAATTGATCTCTACTAGTAATCATTTAGACATTGACTCTATTCCTTTCTTATATCATCTGCTGTACCTAAAATATTATTCTGAAATCAATTTTGGTTTTTGTTCAAAAAATTAAAAGGAGGACGATTCATAATGGACCAGGTATAATGGCGAGAAGGTTATGAAGGATAAGAAGCACTGTCATTCCTTTTGTGGGATAGGTGGATTGGGAGAGTGTTGTCTTGTTTCACAAGATATAATATAATTGAACTTTTACATTTCAACAACAAAAAAGAAAGAAAAGAAATCATATTTCAGATAATTTTGTCTTTCTAGACGACATATTTATAACCAATATGGGATTAACATGGAAAGAATCATACGGGATTTATTTTTCCGACAATGAGAATGATAGAGATGATCAGACCAATCAGCTTGAGGATCTATGTGAAATAATTAGACATGATGTCCCAATTGTTCCACTTTGCAGAACAATTACTGCCTGACTCATTTCAAAGCGAATCCCCTGCTGACCTTTATAGGATTCCCCAGTAATATAAGCAGTGATCATTTGGTTTTCATGCGATTTGTTCTAGTTTTGACACTTGAATCTAGCTCGTGATGATCATTTGACAGTTTCACTCGGTTATGTATTTTAGAAAATCAAACTCGGAATTGTGACCATCCAATATTGAAAATAAAGCCCTTTTTTTTTTTCTTTGTTTGACATTTGTGGGTATCTGCCGGCTCAGTTGTAAATTTATTGATATTATTTTTCAAAAATTGGAATCAAATTCATTTTATGCCTAGGATGAGAGGGGTAATGAGAAAGGAAGAATTAATCTGTTGTATAGGATATTATCTATTATAGCTTTTGACGGACCAAAAACGAGACATTACTATATCACACAATATTAAAATTATTGAAAATTGAAGTTTCAAGATTGCAGGCAGGCCAATAAGTCCAAAGTTCAAACTTTCACGAGGCACCTAACGAGAAATTGTTGAGAAAAAACTAAAAGTTTGAATCCATTGGTTTTTGGCTGTATATTATATCTCTTACAATCAAGCAATCCTGAGTTTATTTCATATATTTAATTACAAGTAGGGCTGGTTTTTTAGATTATAACTATGAAGTTAAGCATAAATACTTTACACTACTTATAAAATTTAATGCTTTTTGTTTTTACCACAATTCTTTAAAAGGTTCGAATTCCAACTACTTAGTATTAAATATTAAATGAATATATTAATAGATAACTCTTAATTTCAAAGTTACATTTTTTTTAGTGTTCAAACAAAAAAAAATATATATATATATATATATATTCAACGTTAAAATTCTAACTTCTAATCTATGCTCCCTATTTCATTAGGTACAATGAAATTATTTTGCAACATAAACGCACGTATATACATAAATATATAGACATGCATATATATTTGCAATTTATTTTTATTTTCATTTTAATTTTACAGAAGATCGCCGTTTCTTGAATATGCAATTTTGTAGGTGATGTAAAACTGTTAAGCCTGCTAGGTGCTGTGTAACCGGAGAGGCATGAAAAGTTCCAAAGGAAAAGCGACTCAAAAGCTGTCATTTTTCAGGTATTCGTGGAAACTTTAGGGCCCAATAATTCAATCACCCGATGAGACACCTCATTACTGAAAGATGCCGAGCCGATCGAAGAGAGCCAAACTCTGAGGCTGAGAGCATAGGGCTAACAAGGGCCGTGTAAGTATATATGGACGTACTACATTATTGTAAATCAGTCAGTAAAGGTAGTAGTGGCCAGAGACAGAGCCTGGCTTCATTATATTGATATATTGAAGTTTGTAGTACTACTATGACTATGAGAGAGTAAACGAGAAAAGAGAGGTCGTGGGAGAAGTAGAAGAAGGAAAGAAAGAAGCAAAAGTAGAAGGCGAAGAAGAAATGTCGTCAACAAGAAACAGGCTTTAAATTCCATCACGTAGTTCGGTGTGTTCTTTACCTTATATCTGCTGGATTAGTAGAAAATGACGGGGATTCGAAATTGGAGTGTTTGTGTGTATTGGCGTTGGTTTGTTATTAAACAACAAAGGGAACGATGCAAAATGAAAAGAGTACACTCGTCTGACGGCGAAGCGACGCCACCTTCGTCGTCTCATCCTTATTTTCGTTTTTTTTTTTTATTTATTTATAGAAAAAGAGTATTTAAAATTTACGCTTAAAATTAAGAATTTGCGTAAGTGTCTATAACTAGGTTTTATAGATAGTGTGATTTTTATTCTATTTTTTACTCCAAATTAAATCTAGAGAAAACTTGTAAGACCAGAATGCCCCTTTAACAAGGCTTCTTAACAAAGTATATTTATGCAAGAACGTAATCAAAATGAGTAATTTCATGTTGTTATCCTTGGCTTACTATTTTTCTTTTAAAAAAAAAAAGAAAAATTGTTATAAACTGGGATAATTGAGGGGTATGCAGACAATTTCACCTTTTTTTTTTTTTTTTTTTTAACTTTCATTATGAATAGAATAACAAGTCAAGTTTCGGATTAAGTGAAAGCCAGCTATAAACCTAGTATATAAAAGGGCATTTAAAATAAGCTAACTAGGGGATAGGACCTTTACTGGTAGAAAAGCATGTGTGTGGGCACTACTAAACTTACCAATGTGTACATGTATGAAAGTTTAATAAAACCGTACGTGCCCACACATCTATATCATCAACGGAAACCACAAAAAGAAAGCCTGGTGTAAAGGATACAGAGAAAATGTTTTGGACGCGTGTGGAACAGTAGTCATGGAGTTTTTGAATACTGAAGGAAGGCTATAAAAAGGAGTAAAAGGAAGGGGTGGCAATGTCAATTCTCGAGAGGGCAGCCCGCACCGCCCCCTCCCCCTGTGCCTGTTTTTATGTGAGTGTGCGCGGGAGCAATGTCAGTGTGGAGGGAGGGAACGAGAGGGAGAGAGGGTTCGCGCGTGTGTGTTCACGGGTTTGTCTTGAAAGGCCCTTATTTCACAGTCCTAGACAGACAGACAGACACATATTCCCTCTCGCTGCATAACCGAGGACCGAAACAAGCTACACTGTATCACACCCCAATAAATAAAGGACCCCGTTACAGGGAGTCCAATCGAAGAGATCCAGACAGCGCACGGGCTTCTGTGCAAGTCCCACTTTTTTTATTTTTTATAAAAATTATATAATATATATGTATATAAATATTAATTTTGCATATATTAAATTTTTTAATGGTTTCTTTTACATTTTATTTTATTTATTTATCCATTTCACATTAATTATATCTACATTATAATTATAAAAAAAAAGTAGAGCTCACACAAAACTCACACTCTGTCAGTATTTCCCTTCCCGTTGTTGTTGACCCCGTCTACGTAATTTTTTCTAAAAAAAAGAAAAAGGGAAACGAAACGGAAGGATGAAAAAAAAAAAGAAAAATGAAAAGAAAATCAACTGGTACAGTACACAGTCCCATTACGAACTCTGCTCGATCTCCAATAAACCGCATTTGCATTTCGCACCTGACCCCGCATCGAAGCCAAAACACCCTGCGGTTTCTGTTCTTTTTTAACACCTCCCTCCTCTCTCTTCTCCTCTCTCTCTCTCTCTCTCTCTGTCTCTCTCTCTCTCTCGCTGTGTGCAAAGGAATTAACTGGTGTCCACTTGATCTGTAGCCATGGCGCTCATGCTTGACAACTGTGAAGGAATATTGCTCTCATTAGACTCCCACAAATCAGTTCCAGCTCCATTCCTCACCAAAACCTATCAGCTGGTAGATGATCCCACCACTGATCACATCGTTTCTTGGGGCGAAGATGATGCCACTTTCGTTGTTTGGCGGCCTCCTGAGTTCGCACGCGATCTCCTCCCCAACTACTTCAAACATAACAACTTCTCTAGCTTTGTGAGGCAACTTAACACCTACGTATGCATATAAACAGAATCAACTCCCATTTCAATTATTTGTTTAAGAGCTGGTGTCTTTTTTGTTTCGCTGTTGACTTGACTGGCTGTGTTTATGCTGATTGGGTTTTTGGTGAACTAGGGTTTTAGGAAGATTGTACCTGACAGGTGGGAGTTTGCAAATGAGTTTTTCAAGAAGGGAGAGAAGCATTTGCTGTGTGAAATCCATAGAAGGAAAACATCTCCACCACAGATGGCCCTCATTCATCACCACTCGCACTCTCCACTTGGGGTTAACGGACCCAGCTTCTTTCCCTTTACAAGCCGAGCCAGCATCTCGCCATCTGACTCAGACGAGCAGCCCAACAACAGCTGGTGTGACTCGCCGCCCTTCTCTTCACCCAGAAGAGTAGGAGTTGTAGGCGTTAATGGTTCAGTAATGGGAGGATCAGCTGGTAGACATAACAGCTCGGTTGCTGCCTTGTCAGAGGATAATGAGAGGCTGAGGAGAAGCAACAACATGCTAATGTCTGAGCTTGCCCACATGAAAAAGCTTTACAATGATATCATCTACTTTGTCCAAAATCATGTTAAGCCTGTTGCTCCTAGCAATTCCTACTCTTCTTCTATGCTTCTTTGTGGCCCGCAGTCTGTTGCCAGTCCTATAGCTTCTAATGGTTCTCTTATACAAAAGCCTTTAAACCAGATTCTTGGGTACCAACCTTCCACTAAGCCTAAGCAAGGTCCTCAAGCTCATGTTTCACAGAGCTCCTTGACCATTGTTGAAGACCCCAACACCAATGGTTGCAAAACAAAGTTGTTCGGTGTGCCTCTACAATCCAAGAAGAGATTGCACCCCGGGTATTCTTCCAATCCAGGAATTTTGGAGACTCGCAAGGCTCGTTTGGTACTGGAAAAGGAGGATTTAGGGTTGAATCTCATGCCCCCATCAACATGTTAGTTAACCTTACTTCGTCCATTCAAATATCTGAGGTTTTCGCACTTTTTTTTTGGTCCCCATCTTTATTTAGATCTTTCTCTAGTTTGTATGTCACGTTGTTTTGAGTCTGTGATCCTGAGATGATTGTGTTAGTTAGATATCTATGTGCGTGGGTTTGTGACTTTGTATATAGATGCAGTGCTAGTTATTATCTTGCTCCCCACAGTCACGAATGCAGGTAGTGGTTTTGATTAGAGTGAAGATCAAACCTTTTAGATTAAAAAGTCAATCAAATTTTCATCTTTCACTCTCTCTATTGATGTCTCTTTATTATAATTTGATTAATGAAATTTATTGATCTAGACTATTAAATCTCTTCATCTTTCTCTTCTCTTCTGGTTCTGATGACTTTGTGTCTGTATGTATCAGTTACATAAATACTCTCAGAGAGAGAGAGAGTATTGCTGGCTTCTTTTTAGTCCTTTGTAGAAAAGGCCGAGAAAGTTTCAGACTGGTTAATCACTTTATTACCAATCTCTAGGGCTTCCTTGATCACACCATTAAATCATGATACGTACAACTAGAGTTGAGATCCATAGGATAAACCCATAATATGGAATTTTAAAAGCAAAAAAAAAAAAAAAAAAAGGCAGCTGAGATCCATATGATAATTTGTTTATTTATTTGAAAGCTTAATTGCATTATAATAACCTCATAGTTATTATCATTATTTTCATTATTGTTCGAAAAGTATATTATGATTTGAAAAAGGAGGTCATCATTTCTCGAGTGATAAAGGTTATTAACTCGTAATCTTTAATTTTCGTTTCTATAAACTCTCAAGAAAGGGGTAATGGAAAACAAGAAAAAAGAAAAGAAAAGAAAAGAAGAGCCACAAAGAAAGGACATAAATTTCGTATAAATAAAATAAAACAAGGGAAAGAACCAGAAACAAAAAGAAAAAACAACAAAGACTGACCCCTGTTCAATGAAATCGAAATATGAAAAGAACTGACTAAAAATGTGGGTTGAATTGTTCCTATCACGACTTCTATACTTCTTCTGAGGTCCAGAAACCTGTGCCTTTTCCTACTTCAAGTACCTGGTCCAGTAGGAACTATCTGAATAACTTCTGAGAAATCACTCTTTGGATTCCATTTTATCTAGTCTCCAATGCCAAAGCTTTCTTTTCAATGTCCAGACAAAACTCATAATAGATAGAGCTTGGAAGAAAGAGAAATGTGAGAAAGATTATGTCTTGACTGGTAGCTTAAGAGCTGATCACGTTTGCTTAAAACAAAAAAGAAAAAAGACCCATTTCTTTTTTATGGCTTCGCTTGTCCCATTATCAGAGATGCTCCTATAAAAGTTAAGTTTAACATAAATGTTTGACCAAGCATCTCCACTCATTTTTACTTTTTCTTGGCAATCTCCATTGCTTATTATATGTCTTTTTGCTTCTCGTTGTTTAATACTTCCCAACAGTGGGGGAAACTGTGAAGAGACAGAGGTGAAAGCAAGTAAAGTAAGATTCATTTTTAAGTCCCCCCAGATAGATTAACTAAAAAAACAAAAAAAAAAAGGTAGGAATATAGAATTCCTAGAATATCTTTGTCGTGCAATGATTTCGTCTCTTACGAAGATGAGACTAACGTGGATTTGAGCTGTTCAAGGCTTCGAGCCTTAAGTCTTTTTTCTCGGGAGTGGCACCGCACGTGACTTGATTATTCACGTGCGATGTGGAAGGGTAACCTCCTCCATTCCAAAGACCAAAATGTGCAAATGGGTAAAAGCTGGACTTGATGATGGGGCATCCAAAAGTGGGATACGGATCATCCAGCAAAGACGCTTTAAAGAATAAGGTATGCGTCTTTGCGTTTGCTTTAATTACTTTGTACTCTGAAAATTCCATCCATTTTTCCGAAGTTCTAAAAAGGAAAGAGAGAGAACTATTGGGATTTAGGAACCTACGTCGGTCCTTTTGGAATTCACTTTGTTGAAGTTTCTTATCACGTCTTTTTGTAGACCACTTTCTCGAAAAATTTAACGATAACTTAACAATAATTTAATTTTGATTAATAGTGTCTACAAAGATAAAAAGAGAAACTACTCTATACTTCAGCACCTTACGCTAAAAGAATTATGCCTAATATCAATATCGCACCTCTTCGTCTTCCACCCTTGGTCTTTTTTAAAATCATTATACAACAACACATAAGAAAAACAATATAAATATAAAAAAATAGTAAAATAATTTTTTTACATTTAATTTTATTTATTCATAAAATTAAATAAAATATGATTATTAATATTTTTTTGTTACAATTATATTATTTTTAAAATATTATTTATTAGATTTTTTAATTAAATTATTTTACTAACAAAATAATATTTAGTATATTTCCAATTTCTATCTAATTTCTTATGAGGGCATTCCTCTACCTAGTCTAGCTAGAGGTTAGACTTTCAAAAATTCAAATAACCGATTGTGCACTTTGTCTTTTTATTAGAGATTATATTATGCTTGATTAATCGCGGCCCAGACACCGAGAAGTCGGTGCTACTTACATTGTGTTTGGAAGGAAAAAAAAAAAACAGAGAGAGAGAAAAAGAGGATGATAATGGAAAAAAATTATATTTGTATTTGGAAAATGGTTTAACAATTAGACGAGAAAGAGGGAAATTTAATTTTTCTTCATAACCTACTAAATTCATTTTTGTTAATTTTATAAGTAAAATTGTTGATTCTACTACTTAACGTGTAATACGACAAATTTATTTTTTTTAGCTCTTTTAGTGAATAATTATCAATTTTAGTATATGGGCAAATTTGAAATTATAATATATATATTTTTTCTCAATTATGACTCTTTTCCACAAAAAAAAAAAAAAGTTGTTTTCCTTCTTCCCACTATCCTTTCCCAAGCATAGAGAAAATGAAACATTTTATTTATTTTCATTTTCTTTTCCTCATTTTCCTCTCCTCCGACTTTATGTTGTTTTTTAATGTGCCAATGAAGATAACAAATCAATTTTGATTGCACACATTCGGCCGCCTAGGCAATATATTCGAATATGTAACTTCTTAGAAGGGAAAGGCCTTGCATATGGCTGTATATTTTCATTTTACTCGGTTGAATAATTAAAGTGCAATCAATTGAACAAGTATTTTGACTAATTCATTAATTTTGTTTTTAGTATTATAATGAATCTAAAATTATATCCATTAAAGTACATAACATGTAAATTTATTAAATGTTTGATGTAATCTCTACATTTCCAAACTCGAGTTATGTAAATATAGTGTCTTAAATTTAGGTTTTAAAAAAAGCAAAAATTGTATTGTGTACCTCGTATTTAGTCTTTAATAATAAGCAACACCCCTCATTTTGGTGAGTAACAAGCCACACTCTTTAACTAATTAAAGTTAGTCAACAATAACAAAAATTATGAAAAGATGTTTTTACCCCTAGTTATATATCACGTCAAAACAAATAATTTTCTTACCTTTATTCATTTATATATTTTTTGGTTATAATTCACTTGTATAAAAGACTACTCATATAATTATAGTAGCAACTGTTATATTTTAAAATTCTAATTGTTGTATTTGAGTTTTAATGTTGAATTTTTCTTTTGAATGTATTAATGAAAGTTTGATCAATTCATATAAACTATAATGATATTCTTGCAAGTATTTCGATCATTCTTTAACGGAGAATTTATTGAGGGTTGCCTTCACTCTTGCATTTTTGTTTCAGATATTCAGTGTCACATACCATTCTGTTAAACATATCGAGACGCATCATATGCATAAGTGGAAATATTATGAAGTGTCCATTAAGCAATTGGAGACCCAAAAAAAAAAAACACAAATCGAAAAACAACAAGCGAAGGACCTCAAGTCAGCCTAATGGCATGGTGATTAGCACTGGACTCTTATTGGGCCAAGCTGGACCTCGTTGGACTCTTGGCCCACACTGTGAGGTTCCGCGTAAGACCCAAAACCCTTATCTCCACCGTAAGGTAACGTATTCAATCTGCATCCAAAACGACATCGTTCCTATCTTCACCGTAAGACCTAAAACCCTAACAAAACCACAGGTATTCGGAGTGGCTCCTCGTCCAAGCTAATTAGCTAACATCTATCAACGAAATCCACAACGGCTAAAATGGAGGAAGAGTTAGTGATCGCGTCTTCGTCAATCGACGGCGGAATAGGCTGCTGGGACCTCCAAACGGGGGCGGAGCACCTCCGCTACAAATCCTGCGCCTCCACTCCTCACGGCCTTACTTGCGTCGGCAACCGCTTCCTCGCATCTTCCCAGCTCCGCGACCCCCACGCCTCCTCTGGCTTCATCTTCTACTGGTCTTGGTCTAAGGTAACGTATTCACACAAATCGTTTGATGAAATTCCCCAGCGAAATCGGAAATTTAACTTACTTTTGATTGATAGCCTCAAGTGGAGATCAAAAGCTTTCCAGAGGAGCCGATCAAGCCTCTTTTGGCTAACAGTGAAGGCGCTTATATCGTTGGTGGTGGTGTTTCTGGGAACATTTACCTTTGGGAGGTAGATGATTTTTTTTTTTTTAAATGTTCGTTTTCCTTTTCTTTTCCTTTTTTATTTGGGAGTTGTTGGTTAAATTTGATAAGTGTAAGTGATTAGGAACTTTTCATATATTGGGATGTAGGTTGCTACTGGTAGATTGCTTAGGAAATGGCGTGCTCACTACAGGAGTGTTACTTGCATGCTGTTCACTGGGGACAATTCACTTCTGGTTTCTGGGTCAGAGGATGGAGGTGTTCGAGTTTGGTCACTTTTCATGTACTTACATTGCATTGCCTTTCTTTTTGTTTATGCATTTTTTTTTTTTTATTTGTTGCAAGTATTATTTAATGCTTGTGATTATCATTCACAAATGCAAATTTATCATGAATCAGGATATTTGATGAACATCAAAGGGAGCAGCCAAGCCAACTCTATGAGTATAGCTTTCAAGAGCACACTTTGCGTGTAACAGATATAGTCACAGGTCATGGAGGAGCCAATGCTATTGTAGTTTCAGCTTCTGAGGATCGAACGTGTAAGGTTTGATGTCCTATTTCACTTGAATTGGAGACTGGAGAAAGCCATAATAACTGGGAAATCTATATAATGCATGATAAGTAGTTGAGGACCAATTTTGGCCAACGGCAAAATAGAATTGTGTACTGGATATATCTACATGGAATTACGTAGATGAATTTGCAAGTGGTTTTATGTGCCATGCTCTGTTTGTCACTTCCATTTGGTGTTTATACTTGGTTCATATTCCTTTTTACTTATATAATTTGAAAAGAAAAAATGTGTTCTGTGATAAAATGTATGGTTCTCATAGTTTGCTTATCATTTTCTTTTTTCTTTTTTGTAGATAAAACATGCACTGAATTGTTGTTCTGATGTTTCTCATCTCAGATTTGGAGCTTATCTAAGGGTATACTGTTGAAAACTATTGTATTTCCCTCAATAATTGATACAATTGCATTGGATCCTGGTGAACATGTGTTCTATGCTGGTGGTAGAGATGGCAAAATATACATTGCTGCACTTAATGCTGATAGCTCCTCCTGCAAAAGTGAATGGTCGCACATTGTTGGTTCACTACCTAGTCCCAGGTTTGTTAATATCCCTCCAGTAAAACCACTCAATACATGCCTAAAATATTTGAAGATGTACTTTTCTCTGTCACAAGGATAATATAAAAAGTGTCAAGGGTAAAGATCGATGAAAAAATAACGCTATTAACAAAATGGACAATTGTAGAGGCTTCTAACACAGCAATTATCCTAGTGCTTTCTCACTGTCATGCTACTGTTTTCATAATGTCATTGGATAATTTGTGCCCTATGGACCTTCCAGTAAGCTGCTAAAGAGAAATGAATGCGTCCTAAATGTTATTACACCTGGAAATATCTTATTTGTAAACAAGCTGGATGCTTGATCTACTCCCTTGAGTGAAGATTAAATGTGTTTCTCAATTTGATTCTCACCTTTGCCTCCATGCAAATATTTGACCTAAAAGACCATCAAGGTATTGAGTACCCTTTTCTTGACACTTTCACTTGTGGGGCTTTAGGGGTTCTATACTTCTTATGTTGGGAGTGACGGCAATAGTTTTGGTTATTCTGTTATTCAGTTACAAGATTTGATTCAAACTATGATGCATTACCTCTTGGTGAATTGTTTTATATTTACTTCTTGTTATGTTGGGCAGTAAGGCTGTTACCTGCTTAGCATATAGTGGAAATGGAAATTTACTGCTTGCTGGGTCAGAGGATGGGATCATTCGTGTTTGGGATCCAAAATCCCATAACATGGTTCGCATATTCAAGCATGCAAAAGGTTTTGTTGAAACAACCTGCAGTTTATCTTTGAACATTTGCAAGTGGTTTTTCTCAGGCACATTATTTCAGACAAATCTGAATCATTGAATACAATACTTATCCCCTGCACTTTTTTCCTCTCTATTACTCCATAAATTTAGTATCTCAGTATGCTTATTCTCATATAAAGTACATTGGATCTGCATTTAATCCCAGGCTCCCTTAACCAGATGTGTTATGTTTCAGGCCCCGTGAACAATATTCATGTTGTCAGGCGACCACTTTACCTTAATCCCCAAGCATCTTCCACTCCACATGGTTCCTCAAAAAGGCATGGATCATTGTTGCCGCCTCCATTGGACAAATATGTGAAATCAGCAGATGGAAATGCAGCCTCTAACCCAGTCATTAGTCTTCAGGCTACTTTCAGTGCTCCTCTAGATGTTTCACAGTTCAGCTCTCGAATGATTGACAGACAGATCAAAGAACTTCAGGTTTCTAAATTGTTTAGCAAGTTTATTGATTCAATCAATTAATGCGGACATCTAGAATTAGTTTATATAATAATTTAATGACAATGAAGATTGCATTAGTTTCTAGTGGCTGCTTATCAGGTGCTTAAAAGTTTTCATTACTCGTGTCTATCAAAGGGAGAGAGTGTCATCCTGCATTTTATTGAAAGAATTGACTTTCCTGACCATTCATTTGCAGCAAAAAGGTTCTTCTGCAGCAGCTGAAATGGAGGTTGAGAGATTAAAGCTTGACTGTTTAAAAGCCGAGGAAATGCTTCAGAAATGGAAGAAAATGTTTGACAACTTGCATGAATTTTGTGTAAATGAGCTATTGGAGGGAGATAACCCGGGAAATATGAATCATCGTGTAACCTAAATCCAGTTGCTCTCTTTGTGCAAAGTGCTTCAAGGAGTGTCTAGTATTATTATTTTCACGAGAAGGATTTGCTGCCATTTCTTGCAATTCAGATCATCAATCTGTTCCACAAATTCTTTTGTCTTGTGTGTAAATTGACAAGAATGTTTGTTTGGGATCTTGTCTGTCACGGACGATTGTTTGGGGCTGTTGTGGAGCGCACTGCATGTTGGCTGTTGTGTTTCATGATCAAGAGATGCTACTACTGGATGACGGGTGACCAAAATCAAGAGATGCTTATAGTACAAATAGATTATCAATAGCCATTTTTGGATCATCGAATTGTAAAATGAAACAATACTCATTATTTAAAGGTCTCTTACAGTTTTAAGCATTATATGACTGGAATATTTTTGCATCCTGGTTATCCTACCAGACGTTTTGTTTGTAGAGTGCTTAGCTTCCCATCCACACAGGGAAGGATTTGTAGTTGCGACAATGGGCTCTAAATTTCCATTAAGCATTGCTGCTGGCCTCATGTTATGTTGCATGTTGGTTTAAAAGAGCAGCTGAAGCTCAGCAAGCAGTATCGCTTACTTAACTTCATTTATTGCAACAGCTGAAATTTATCCGTCTTTCTAACTGCAGCAGCAGCAGCAGATGGGACTGTTGAACCTACTTGTAATGTGATTGTCCGAGCTGATGCCCAGAAAGCCACTGGCCCAAGAACTGCACAGCCCAATATTTGTTATAGAAGGCAAAAGCCAGGGCGCGAGATCAGATATCACATCTCGGTTCATGGCGCAAAACCAACCAGGCAATGTCTCTTTCCACACCCTGTCCCTCAAAGATAGCCCAAACAATGCCCGGATGCCCAAGACGCTTTTGACCCTCTGATTTGAGCAATTTTTGGCCGAAGCAGAAAACGATATCCCAGTGTTGAAAATCACGGAGAAAGTGAAACAAGAGAAAAGTGGGACCTTTTTCTTTTTTCCCGTAAATAATCCTTCTATTTTTTCTGGACCTGCTTCTGCAATTCCCGACGAGGGACGGAAGGTGGAGAGAGTGGTTGAAACAAAGAAAGATTATAATATTATGGGCTATTGTCTGCCGTTGCTGTTATGATCGAATATTTAACACTAGCCAGCAATATATAAATGGCATGTGGGGAAGCCAAGATAAGGTTGTACAACTGTGATAATGCAAAGATAAAAATAAAAAGAAAAAAGGGAAAATCAACCCAACAACAAGATCTCTCTACCCTGGATTCTTTTTATCCAATCGAACCTCTTCTTGCAGAGAACGTGTTTCTTTATTCATGTCTTTTTAATAAAATAACATTATTTTTGTATTTTAATGAAAGAGAGAGAGAGAGCAAGATGGTAACTCCAGTCATTAAATGTGGACAGTGCTTTGGAACAGAGTGGGAGGGAGGGGAATTGTTCCCAACAAGAGAAAAGAGCCGGGAAATTGTTCCCAACAAGAGATGATTGTCTCCTCTTCTATATCTTTTATTATATTTTTTTTATATTAAGTCATTTTAATCCGTTTATTAATGGATTAACACTAACCTAAGAGTTCTAGAATCGTGAAGTCGTGTATTTAATTATACAAACCTTCTATATGTTCTGGGGCAATTTTGGTTTTTGGTTTTTCAAAAATTTTTAAGAGTTTTACTATCAAGAAGTCATAATTTCATAATCATTTTACATCTATTACTTTAATTAAATGTGGCATTCAATATGAGACAATGACGTGCTAGATCAATAGTCTTTCTAACCTAATGTATTTGCCTGTGATGGAACCTTTGATACAGATATGCAACTGCTCCATCTTATGATTTATAATGTTAACCATCGCCATGAATGTGTACCAAATATATGTTAACCGAAACGCTTAGTTGAGCCCTTTTTATGAGAGAATTGCATAAATGCTCTACAACACTAAGCATATCAATGGCAGTAGACCCCGTCCACCATCTAATTATCATCAATAAAACGTGCCATTTCTCGTGTCGAATTCTAAAATGTTCAGTTTCCTTTAGATCTCGCTACAGGATGTGTAATATAGAATGTTAGATGCCTACTCCTAGTGTAAAAGAATCGGGCCAAAATTCCAGGAAGCCATAAGAAACAATATGCTTAAATCACCATTGTCGTCTTCATTGTTCCCCAACGTCAACAATTCCTGTGGACCTCTAGTTGTCTTGTCTCCTTATCAGCATCGGCATCATATTATTGTTTGGCAAGAGGTGGAATCCGAAATGTATGATTGGTTTTAAATTTTTATAATTAAAATTTTTAATTTTTTGTTACGTTTTTATTTAAATTTTATACTTTTTAAATTCATTTTTAAAAAAATATAATATTTAAATAAAAACACAAAATGGTTTACAATATAATTATAAAAGTATATGGAGAGGTTTAGAATTAATTTTTTTTTTTTGGGTATATTCCCAACATCCAACCGCTTAGTTTTATAGTAGGGGGAAAAAAATGGAACAATAAATTATATAAATAAAAAAAAGAAAGAAAAATGAAAGGGATCATCGTCTTGAAACGGAAACGCAGCCAATCGTCGTAGTGTGAAGGCAATATTTACAAAACTTCTTCTTCTTATCGGAGCTTTTCCGAATTGAAAGGGGAGACTGTTGAGGATGATGCTTAGCTAGGAAAGATACATTAGTAACTCTCCCACGCTCTGCCGTTCCACACGTTGAATCAATTGTTAATTATTTTCATTTCTAAGGTCACCAATGGCACATTACACGTACCAAAAAACGGCGCATGACACGTGGTAGTAATACGCAGGATATTCCACATAACACATGGCATATACAGACACGTGTACGTACTGGTTGGATGCTTTCTTTTACTGGTTCACCGGTCGAGTCCTGTTACACAGAAGTTGCAGCTAGCAAAATCTCATAGCTCCTAGCTACTAGCATAAATGAGCTTTTCTTTGATTTTATTGAGGAGAAAAATTATTTAACATGGTCTGTACAAGTTAATTTTAAGGTTATGCTTTTAGTTAATGTTTTCAAGAAATAAGAAGCTAAAAAAAAGTGTATGTATATATATATATATATATAGTTGGGGGGGTGGGGGTGGGGGGTGGGGGAACCCTATTTGCCACCCAAGCCTTGGAAAGTTGTTGGGCAATTCCAGCACATGGAAGGAGGTTGTGGCAGGAGAACCTGATCCTTGTCGGAAAGCTTCCCTTTCAATGAGAGCTCAGCTGGGGAAGGTTAATTTATTCGCCTTAGACGCACGCATGTCGAGATAACACAAACACGTTGGGGGAAACAAAAAGAAAAAAAAAAAAACAAGTCAGTCTTCTCCACTGGAAAATTTCCACGTGTGTATCTCTCCGTGGATCCAACGGCAGTAGATGCTCACCGCCAACTACATCTCCCCCCATTTAAAGGACTCTCAGAGAGTATATATACCCCCCTAAAAAAAACAAGCAAAAAAACAAAAAGGACTCTCCGAGATTTCTTACCTGCACGTAAGTGGGGCTTGCGAGTTTTTGAAAGAAAGGGAATTTTTAGGGGAAGGTTAGGTCCCTAGCGCAATCCGAATATTGCCAAAAAGATTGAAAATTATTTTATAATCTCAAAATTCTAGAGTTACAATATATATATATGTGTGTGTGTGTGTGGATATAAGAAATGTATGGTACTTATACAGAAAAGATTGACTAATACCTACTGATCAAAACTAATTGGCTTGGTAGTATAAATAAAATTGTTCATTATATGCAGAAAAAAGGAAATAAATCAAAGAATTAAGAAGACTAAGAACTTAATGTTAGGAAAATTATATTAACAAATGCTAATTCGTTACAGAGTTGTTACTGCTAATAATTATATAAATTTCTTGAGCTTGGCACTTTGAGGACAAAGCTTTTTGCTTACGATTACCTAAGCAAATTCAGTTGAAAACTAAGGTTCATAAGAACCAAGCAAATGAAAAGGCAAGAAAACGAACGAAGCAAGAATGAACACACACAAAACAAAAAGAGAGAAAAACTTCACATCCTTTCCCTCCCCCCCCCCCAATTATATATTTCAAGATTCTACGAGCCCTGGAATCATGAAAATAGTTACGCTTCATAGCTCCAAATTGAATGTGAGAAAAAAAGAAAAATTGTAAGCATACGTGCTGTCCAAAAGGCCAATTCTTCAGAATGATTTTCTTCTCATTCCAATAACTATAATTATATATAAAGCCATGTAAAAAAATGCGAACCAAAAGCACAAACTAGGTGGCATGAAAACTATGAATTGTGAAGTGTAAAACTTAATAAAAATAGATGACTATTTATTTTGTAAGTAATTGAGTATGTCAATTTAACTAGAAGTCTGTCCTTTTATCTTCTATGATCTACAATCTACAATCTTAATGGTGCAGATCAAAATCAGGCAGCAGTGTTGAAAATGACGTTATATTTTGGTAGAGACCATGTTATCGTATAGGGACTGGACAGGTGCATCGAGTGTGACTCAATACGCCTACCCATATAGGAGAAGGGCTCCACAAAGCCCCCATTCCCCCGCCCGCCACAACCCCCCTCCCCCCTTCTACAGTCCTTGTTCCAAATTCCCATTCAGTATAGTGAAAGTTCAGCAGATTGTTTCATATAAACACAGAAGGAGGGAAAGAGAGAGAGGGCACGCCAACTCTTTGATAACAAAATTGCAAAGAATTAATTGAAACATTTTAAAGAGAATTGAGAAGCAATAAAATATACAAGAAATTTGGGAGTAATTTGGTAGGTCTCCTTTTCTATTAGTTAGGGTTCCAATTATAAAATAGTATCCCACCTTAAATAAATAAAAATCTATAGATAAGTTTATTTATAAATCACATTTGAATATGTGAGCAATTTTTTTAAAATTGAAAGTAATAATTTTTTTATAAAATAAATTTAATTAAATATTAACATATATCTCTCAACTTGAATTTATTAAAAAAAAAAGAGTTAAAGTTTTTATTTTTTAAAAAAAAAATTTAAAAAAAGAAGCAATAATATAGGTCCACTTGTTATATAAAGTCCTTCACACAAGCCTATAATCTGTTCCCGATATCACCTTTCTATATTCGTTTTTTTTTTTTCCCTCAACTTTCATCATTTCTTTCTCTGCCCCCTCGTTTCTTTCCCTTCGCTGCAAATTTCTGATAAAACTCCCAGTCTTACACGCCTTTTCTCTGTCTTCCTCACCTTCTGTCTACCAGTTTCTCTATCACCACCTTAACCTTAGCTTTAAGTATTTCTTCGGGTTTTTTTTTTCTCCTCTTCCCTTTACTCACGCGTTTCTGTGTTTTCCCTTCTCTCTTTCTCCCAAAAGAATCCAAGATAAAGAAAGTGAATAAGTCTATGGAAATTGACCAGCTAAAGTCCGCAGCCGCGGAAGATCAGATGGAGATGATGATGATGATGAATAAGCTCCCCGAGCTCTACGCTGAGTGCAGCGAGGTGGGTCAATTATCCCTAACTGAATTTCCAGCTGGTGCAAGCAGTAGCAGCAGCAACAATAACATCGATGCTAATAATGCTATTTCGCATCTTCTTGAGAATCCTTTCTTTGCTAACTCTCCTCAATTTGCAAACCTACCATCGAGCATATCTTTTGGTGTTAATAACAGCCCAACTCAAGAGCAATCAGGGCAAGATTTTTTATCCTTTCCAAACACGGCGTGCTTCGACGAATTGTCAGATGATCCAAAAGCTTATTTGACACCATCCCAGAAGAAGAACTCAATGGCGGCCGTGAGGGAGATGATATTTCGGATTGCAGTCATGCAGCCAATTCACATCGACCCGGAATCGGTGAAGCCACCAAAACGTCGGAACGTGAAGATTTCGAAGGACCCACAAAGCGTTGCCGCCAGACATAGACGAGAAAGGATAAGCGAGAGAATAAGGATTCTTCAAAGACTAGTTCCAGGAGGGACCAAAATGGACACTGCCTCAATGTTAGATGAGGCCATTCACTATGTGAAGTTCTTGAAGACCCAAGTTCAGTCACTGAAGAGTGCCCAGGCTAACAGGCCAACTGGGATTGGATTCCCCGCGGCAATGTCTAGCGGAAGTTACCTTCCTATGGGGAAAGCATACCAGCAGGCTCCTCATCAGAATGTGCAGCATTATGGAGATGCTTAGCTCATGGTGGTGATGACCCCTGACTCTTCATCCCGACTGAGTGAGCGAGCTGTATCCTTTTTCATATTGAATACTTATGTTATTAGATTGTGGGCTTGTGAAGAGTTTTTATATGTGCATGGCTAATTGGCTTTGTTCCCTGTAAACCCTGCTTTGCTGCTATAAATAATTTCCTCCTCTTAATAGAAAACCCTATCTGTTTAAATTTTGTGGACGATTTATATTTCAATCAGTGCCCCCCTCCCACCTGCTCCCCCAACGCGATCATTGCTTTTTTTAATGGTGGTGATGATTTCATCATATCGTAGCGCTCAAAATTGGGTAATTCCAATAACTGAAATTGAGGAATCAGACAAAAATGTGGCTTGCATTTTTTTATTCCACTCAAAAACTAGCAATGGCATTTTTGGAGAAAGAGAGTCACTCTGTATATGCGCGCTCCCTCTTTCCCCGTGGGAAACCGAGAAACCAATAATGCTGGCAGGTTAAAGCGCAAAGCTGCAAGCTGTTCCCTCGTGTATAATTATACCAACAATAAGCGCTGTTCTTTTGTAGAACAACAACCTTCTTTCTCACTTGCTAGAAAACAATTCCGAGCTTTGTGCATCAAATTCGCGGCCATTCTCCACCGTGGAATCCGGCCACGCTCCTGTTGTTCTCCAAATACTCATCGGACTTCTTCTTTTTGGGGTATAATGGGGACTAGATAGTATTACGATACAAAGGGATTAAGACTCGAATCTGGAACTGATAAGTTTTACATAGCGTCCTTTCTGTTGTGTTACAAGTAAGACGACATATGTTAATTCTTAAGGGACACTACAACGCCTAATTAACTAGAGGAAACTCATTGCCTAATATTAATGCTATGTGAGAGAGAGAGAGAGAGAGAGAGAGAAACCTACTTAACTTTTATGGAAACAGTCTAAAAGTTAAGAATTCAAATATTCATATTAGAAGTCTTAAGTTCAAATTGTTTCGTAGAAATATGTGAAGTTATGAAAAATGAAAAAAACTGTAATTTGACTCATAAACAATTAAATCTCGTAATAAATCAAGAGAAAACTTGTTAGGACCCATTCATTTAACATCCAAAATTAGGTTGTTGTTTTCGTATTTCCTCATGGATAATAATCTTGATGAATGATGAATCATGCTAGGAATATTAGTTAGTTTTACTAAGAACTTTTAGTTTATTTTTGTTTTTGTAACCGCAGTGCATCATGACTTATATATATTACAAAGTATACTATCTCGAGAAGTAAAAAGAAATCTTAGCATAAGATTGTCTTGGTAAGATGGTTAAAAAAAAGAAAAAAAAAAAAGAAGCTTTTTAGTAGAACTGACTATACCCCCGCCATATCCACCCTTGATTAAAGCTATCAATTATTACTTGAACTAACACATAGCCACAAAAAAATGGATCTTATACTAATTGAAATTCTCGTTTTAGCCACTAACTAAGAGCAAAATCTAATAATAAAATTATTTGAACAGAGAGTTTCAAGTCCCCTAATCACTAAAAACTAAAAAGAAAAAATCCTCGTCTGAAACAGTCCATCCAAGAATTACATTCACTGATGGTCTTTTTTATGCCCGTCCAAGAATTACATTCATTCACGGTCTTCTTTTTCTACTTTCTGCATATATCGTATAAAGATTTTTGTTGTACGTGCAACTCAAGACTGAGAATGAATCAATGTGAAAACAAAGGGATGGAGGTATTATTGCATCAATATTTAAATGACACATCACATGGTGAAGGCTCCACCGGTGATCATATCGAACGGAGCTGAATCGACTGGTCTCCCAAAACGTTGTAAAGGCCAAAGGGTGATATTTTAGATGTAGGGGCGGGGGGGGGGAGAAAGTGATGCAGTAACAGAGAGCGCTGCAAGAGAAATCCACGTGAAGTCTGACAAAAACGGTGGGCTAATGTTTTTTTTTTTTTTATTTATCTCTAACAGATCTTTGCCATGACGAGGGTCGTTGTCCGCCAGCACCTTGACACGTGAAATTCAATCTCCATTGCCGATGCATTTAGAACCTTTGGCACCCCACGTCAAGCAATTCTCTTGCCATTCATTATCTGTGGAGAACAGCATAATTGGCTTTCTATTTCCTCTGATCCTGAAATTGCCTTTCTCTTTCTGATCCGGAAGAGTGCATCACTTCATTCCAATTATGTTGTCCACTGAACAAATTTTCTTTGGTACATTTATTATATAACAAAGTGTAGTGCTAATGCTATATACTCTGGTGATGGTAAATGAATTCAAAAGTTGGGAGTGACTTTGGACGTCGATATAGAAGAACACAGATATTGCGTATATTGTCTGAATATTAATACATAATTTTTTCTATTCGTCGTTGATATCATATAAACTTTAGTCGTTCAAACTAGAAATCAATCTAACTGCTCTACCATTACATTACATTACACCGCTAGATACGTTAATACGTTACTTGAATTAATTTGTGTATGCTCATCATTTGATAAATTCAAATCTTTGGATTTTACCGTATTTTATAATGTAATTTCGAGTACAGAATTTTTATTCAGTTCTTTTCTATTTAGTATAATTTTAAGTTAAAAAAATTCAAATGTTTTTTAAAATAATTTAAAGCATTAATAACTAGTAATTCACGAAATAGTGAACACTTGACTCTCTCTCTCTCTCTCTCTCTCTCTATTTCTTAGCCCCTTTTATTTTGCAATTGTCCCTCTATTCCAGACTCGTCGCTGCGATGTCTTTTGAGATGAACTTTCGTTAAAGTCCCAGAAAAACGTCAGTTCAATTGTCAGGTTTACAGCCTACAGCTCACAAAACGTTGATCAAGGAGTCTCGTTTCAGCATAAACTTGATTAGTTTATTGCCTGATAAGCCAAAGCAAGCCTTGTCAGCTATCTCTCACGGCCGAACGGACGTGGAAATACAATGTTTTTTTTTTTTTTAATAAATTTAATTAGCGTAGACTAAGAATAAAATATTTAATATTAATTTATTAAAATACTTCGTTCCCCATTTTTCCTAATACCAACGTGTTAGTTGCTTTTTAAAATATTTACATTAAAGTAACAAGATTTATCATTAAAAAAAAAAAGGAAAAATGACGTCTTCTATGAAATAACTATTAGCGTTCTTTTTCTCGTGGCAGGGTGGAGGATGCTTAGTGTTCTTTTTAGAGACTAGATGAAGTTCTATTTTAGTACATGACAATTAAAGCCTACACTTTTTCCGAACTTGAGATAGTTAAAGATATGGACACAAGCTCCTCTCAAGAGCTTTGCTTGTGTGGCCAACTAAACAAAAACATAGTTGGTATCAAATTTTGCAAGTAAGAGAGTTTGTGAGAAAGGAAAGATGATGATTTGTTCTATAGCCCATGTCCCATTGAAGTCTCCAACGGATCAACAAAGGAAAGGAAACAGCCAGAGTGCTCCAATTCATGTGTCATTATCCTGTTCTAAGAACTAAAAGTTGCTCAATAATGGCTGGGCTCCCACATATTTGAACATTTACCTAACTGCCTTATAAAATCTTACATTGATAACACATCTGACCTTAAATCATAATACTTGTGGGCTTCATCCTTTTTATATCACTCAATATTTATCTTTGATATGTTTTTCCTCTTGTTGGTTCTCTCTCTCTCTCTCTCTCTCTCTCTCTCTCTCTCTCTCTATATATATATATATGGTTTTTTTTTTTCAATAGATATTTTGAAGGTTCCTTGTATCATGATTACTCGTTGGTTGTTTCCCAGACGATCGACAAGAAGAAAAAGAAAAAAAAAAATCATTCTGCCCCCACCAACCAAAATCATAATACTTGATAATATATATTAATATCCGTACTCAAGTTCTCAAGCTTTCAATCACAAGTCATGGCCTTTGGAGTGAAAAAAGAAAAGAGAAAGGAATAAATCTAAAGGTCCTGCCATTTCCCCTATATATATATATATACAAAGAATGTGCCAATGTTGAATAGTAAGAGAAAAAGGTAGGTTGCTTGAAGCAAGGCATGATTCTTGCCTCCCAATGCCAGGATCCCATTAGAGAAGTGCCGGTGCCTTAAGGATCATGCCTCATCTACCTTTTTCCAATCGAAATCAATTCAGATTGAATCCAGCATATAAAAAAGCAAAAGAGAAGGAAAAAGAAATGCCAAAGCCAAGGAATGCCAAAATATATGTGTAAATAAACGATGGTCAAAGAAGCAACCAAAATACCCATGTGGAGTTTCCAAAAAAGGTCCCAACATGCAAATATTAAGAGCTTTCTGCGCTCGAGATGGAGGTGCCGCCCTATGTGCTACAATAGCCCAAGTGCACTGTATTTCCTCAGACCCTCATTCAGGGGGAACAAAAATATCATATGGGGGCAAATGAACTGGCATTGGATTTTTGATCCTCTACACGCAAAACGACAAATGGGCAGTAGAGTAGAGTGATTCCACAAGAATGCTAGCTAGCGTTTTTTGAGTAACAAATTTGATTAACAGCAAGCAAGCCACGTTGATAACAGAAAATTCAATACGCCTCCAATTCTCTCCCTCTGGACGTAGAGGTTTATGAGACCAACGATCAATATATATACCCCCCCCCCAAAAAAAAGGAAAAAGAAAGAAAGAATTTCTTTTCTATCTGGTATGCAATGGGTGCCTCGGAAAACTTTAAAATATCCCGTGAAATTTCTGATTTAATGCTTGGGACTTTCGAACCATGAGAAAAAGACAAAAAAAAAAAAAGGAGGTTTTATGCCATTAATAACTTTCTTGGTCCTTACAATTTGTTACAAATGGACTACTCCATTTCGTTGTTTTTTTAATTTCGATAAAGAAAAGAACAAACAAAAATGTATGAAATCAAGCGATTGACTCCTTGAACTTCCTTAGCGAATTGGACTTAAGGCACCCAAACCTCACTTATAGTCGTCTATTATTGTATTTTGGAAGTGATAGAAATGAGAGTGAAGACAGAACATAAGATATGGCCCAAGAAACATAAATAATGTAAATGTTAGGCAACAAAGCATTGAAATATGTTGGTTGGATTTATACAGATGTAGGGCGGGGGACCACCCAAGAATTGGTCTGGACACGTAATCTAATCTCTTAGTCCAATGTTCTTCGCTCATGTTGTCCCATTCGATAGGTGAGATGTATTTACCAATATAGCATTTCCAACGTATATCACGCAAGCTTTGTCGCAATTCCTTTTCTAGAAAAACATTAAAGGGGAACAAAAATTACTAAAATTCTAAACTCAACGACTAACATAAAGGGGAGGGTAAAAATATTTCCCTTTTTTCTTTTTTCTTTTCTTGCTTTTTCCAACATGGATGGCTTGAGGCTTGTAAATAGGAACAACTACACTGGTGTTTTACGGGGCCATTGTACTCTTATAATATCTGAAAGTAACGACTGGTTTAGTTAAAAAACAAAAAATGTTTTAAAAAATATGTATTTTTTAGAATAACTGAAAATATTTCTTAAATATAGTATCACACAAGAGTGACTTCTGTAATGGTAAAGTGGTCGGCCCAATTCATCCGCTTTGATGGGCTTCGTCCATCATCAGTTTGATAAGAATACAAATTCTGCTCATATTTCTTTCTTTTTTTTTTTTTTTTTTATCTGAAGTCCAACAAAACCCTGGCTTCCCTATTCCCCTGACGTTGCACTTCATTTCAGCATTTTCTTCGGCGTGAAGTCCCTTATTAATCCATTGAGTAGGTTGACCAGACCAAACTGGGCAAGTTTGAGCCCATGCAATTTCAAGAATAGACATGAAACCCACTTGCATCAGTTTCTTCAAAACGAGCCTCCTCTTATGTTCCCATGCGTTTACTGTTTATCTAATAGACCATCCCAACAGGGTAGAGTACAGCCCATGCAGAACTTAAAGGATAGACTGCTCACCTAAACGTCTCTGGGGGGTCACAAGTCCAATTGATACTCTAGTTTTGGACCCCAAAAAGAAAAAGATCCCAGCATTCCCAAAGTATTAATGTAACAGTGCCATCCTCTAATCTACATTACGTGATGTTGGAATGTTAAAAGTAGATTGACTCGATCGGGATTTTTTTTTTTAATAGTAACCAATAAATAAATAAATAAATGCACCGAAGTAAGTTAAAAATTTTGCAAAGTTTAGTTGCTTGAATAACAATTTTCCAGTTTGGTTTAGATGAAACAATTTGTTATTAAAAGCTGATGATTAATAGATGACATTGATGATTCATAAAATCAACAGTGTTCAACTTGTTTTTGAACTTCCAACAATTAAATCAACTATCGTTACTGTATTAGCATTGTGTCCTCTTTTTTTTTTGGTTCTAAGTGGAGGCCTATGACCTAATTATAAAGACTAAAAAGAAGATCCATGGGACATTGCACCCCAACAAGGTCCTGTTGTAGGATCGAAACAGCAATCGGAAGGAGGCTCTGCTATAAAATAAAACCCCTAAGCAAGTTAGTAGGCAAAAGTCGCAATTCAGTCAGCTGACTGATTATCTTCTTGGTAAACATATGATAGCTTGACCTGCTACCCCTTCGTGAACACGTCGTTACATATAGCAATAAGATTCGCTTGTGGGTGTCGCAATGGGGCATCTTTCCCAAGCAATTCAACGGCAACCAACGAATCAGATTCCAGGCAAATTATTTTGAAACCACACTACCCTGCTAAAGTCAAACCAAGGTACAGACCCCATAATTCCACTGCCAAAGGTGAACAAACGCCAATGTTATAAACAAAGCCAGCCAACCAGCGACCATTCAATCCACAAGTTACTCTACCAGCAGTTTACACGCCCCATCTGTGTCAATCTTGACCCATTGCCCTTGTGGTGGAGACCATCCAATCAGGTTATATGTATTTGACTGAAACCTCACCCTACCTTTCACGGATTCCAGGGACCCCCCCCTTTCATGTCTCTGCCACAGCTAATATGGGGATCTTGGAATAAAAGAAGATGGTAGCGACCCCAATAGTGCGCTCATTTCTCCATTTCCACACACACCAGCAAGTTGTTGCAAACACTGAAGCCCACTCTTCCATCGAGTTCAAATTCGACAGGAGTCATTCTTGAAATGTGACTTGGAAGAACTGAATTAGTTCCATTGTGGGGAGGAGAGCTCTACACAGGGATGCAGCTGACTTACAATCACCTAACAGGTGTAGGACTGATTCCCTGGACGTATTACAGAACCTACAAGTGGGTGATGCATTAAGTCCTCGATGCCACTTCTCAAGATCGGTCAATACTCTGCCTTTTGCCACTTGCTACAAGAAACATCTCACCCTTTCTGGGACCTTCAACTTCCAAACAGCACTGAAACCCGAGTTCCAGGATTTGATTGGGGGAGCAGCCAAGATAGCCTAATAGGTTGACTTCGTCGAAAACCAACCATTGGACAATCCTCCCTAGCACATTTGATCCGAATCATCATTCGCTTCACGCAACAATACAGCAGCCGGTGCTCTAACCTCTAGCAGTAAGGTCTGAAGCAGGGGCCACTTCCACCCCACTCTAACCTCCCAGTAATTCGCTACGGAAAGGTCTAGTTCCACGAGTCTAAGGCTACGGAAAGCTACCTGCTCTATTGGAACCTCTAAAAGCCATGCATCTTTCCAGAACCGTACCGTTCTCCTGTTCCCCACACGCCACCTTATTTGCTGCTCAAGAAAATTACTAGTTTGAGTCATTCCCCTCCACGCTGATGATGCCACCCTCTTATAACATATGGAAAACCCGCCTATTTTATAGTACTTGCCAAGTAAGACTGGCCCAAAGCTCTCCTTTTCCTCAAGAATCTCCAACTTAGCTTGGTTAACAGGGCCTGATTCACAGCTCTAGATTGGCGGACTCCCAGGCCACCTAGATGCTTTGGTTGATAGAGACCTCTGGCCACTTCACTAGATGGACACGATTCCTCTGACCGTATATTTGTCCAATCGTTTGGAAATGGAGAGTGGGAAAGGCACAGTCTGCATTGCAAAGACCAGTATTGCCATCATGATTGACTTAATTAACATTAATATACTAGCAAAGGATAGCTGTTGGGCCTTCCAACCTTGTAGCCGACTTTAAATCTTATCTAAAATGCTTTTATATGTGTTGGTTATCAAGATTTTTAATTAAAATTAAATTCAAACGAATATATAAAATATGTCTAACATCTCTTAATTTGTACTCTATTACTTAGTTTTTATGCAAATATCACTAATATCAATAATTTTATTAAATTATTATTATCTATTTTTAATATCTCATAATTAATAAGAGTGTATGTTATAAAATTTTTTTATTAAAATGAATATCACTTTTCATAATCCAATTAATCTCATAAAATATCAAATCAATCATATTTGCATTACAAACAAAAATGAAATCATTAATAACAAAAATAAATGTAATAACAATATAATTATTATCATCTTTTTTTCTCTTACTTATCACTATTATCTTTTGTTTTTATTTTCTACTTGTAATTAGTTTTTTTTATAATACAACTGATTCTCACAATAATGATATTAGATTTTTCTTGGTTTCTTTCTCTATTTTCAATAATCAAAACTTTTAATTTGTATGATAATGAATTTTGAAATCTTCTTCATATTTTCTCATTTAACACATCATCTTTTATAAATTCTAATAATAAAATACTGTTGAAAGCAATATTAGTAAATAAAATCTGTAAAGTCTTCCAAAAATTAGATAACTTAGTAAGTAATTATAACCCAAAAACTTTGTCACCAAATTTAATACTCATATTTGACAACTTATTAATAAGACCCTAAAATTCATTCGAGTAATTAATATCTGAACTCATTTTTTTATATTTTAATTATATTATAATTTTTAATAAGACTAACTTATTATTACCAAATTTTAAAATATATAATATCTTAAAGTTACATTACAAAATTTGTATATGTATCTCATTGTAAATATAATTATAAAGATCTACAAACTTATTCATATTTAATATCTTAATTTTATTGGTATTAAACTCAAGTTTACTAGTAATAAATATAATTTTTTTATAAATAAAGAATTTCTCATTTTACTCATTTATATATAATAATTCGTATGATTTAAACAAATTATTTATTTATATTTAATTCTATTATTTAAATAATTTAAATATACTAATTAATAATTTTAATATTATTTTAATAAGAGAAGTGATAATAGTGTACAAATAATTTAAAAAACTTTTTTTACTTATTTGAATTTGTGAAAAAATAATTAAATAATAAATATAATAATTAAAATAACTATATAATTTATATATTTATACTTAAAATTTTAAAATATCTTATTATTTAAAGAAGGCATCCGAGATAACAGTCGAGATCATTAGTAAGCGTAATCTTACACTTGACATTAATAGCTGAAGCTATTCGTTTGTCCATATTCTACGAAGCTAGGAGTCTAGACTTAGGAATGCTAACTTTATGACCTAAAAAAAGGTACATAAATCATCCAAACATTGCTGAATAAGCCGTATCTATTTCATGGAAGCCTTATGTTGTACATTGGTTGGTTGGGATGACTAATATTTTCATATAGTTGGGAGAGAAAAAATTGTTGAACTTATTGATTTGTTTTTATATGGATATATATCATAAATATTTTGAGATCACAATATAAAATAATTAAAATGGGTATAAATAAGTGTTTGGATAAAAAAAAACTTAGAAGGAGAGAAGAGAGCCGGTCGGTCTTAAGAAAGAAAAATAGAGATGCTATAAGGAGAAAAAAAAGGAAAGTCGTAAAAAGAGAAGAATTAAAAAGTAGTATTTTTTAATTTTATATTTGAAAAAGATATCGATATCCGATTAGGTTAAAACTGGGATAGTTGATAAAGGGTATTTGGTTCTTATTTCTTAATGGTAGAGATTGGATTTTAAGTACAGTAAGTCCTACTTCTCTTTAATTTTTCATAGATCTATACTCTATGTAATTTTTTATGTGTAGTTTTGATCAACCGTATAATCAAAAAAATTTTTATGATCCGATTGAACTGAATACATATATTTTCTTTGTGGACAGTTGGATTGAGTTTCTGCAAATTGTAAGAGTAGGTTTTCTATTCGAACCAAAACTTTTCAATTCTGGTAACTTTCTGTGAATTTATCTGTGTTAGAGTTAATAAACTATCTGGATGATTATTGACTCATATTTCGATTGAATTGAAATTTAGACCGTTGATAGGGAAAATCTGGAGATTTATCTTGAATGATTAGATTATTATCTTGAAATCTATTTGTTAAGTTATAGTTGACAGCACATGATTTACTTGTTTTACTTAACTCATCAATTTATAGATTTAATCTAAATTAAATTTTGTTTAATTTATTTGATGTAATTGAGATTGTATATTTTTATTGTACTCGATTATAGTAAAATTAACATCTGATTGGGAGTTTCTGTAATTTTTTTTCCTTTTTAATTTAAAGGGATTTTTTATATAAAATTAATATATTTTTTTACGCAGTTTATTTGTATTCTCTTTATACCTTCAAGTAAGTATTTATACTACAGTGCGCCACTTTCTCGCATCACCTTAGCCAGCAATACGACGTCATTGGCAAAAAGCAAATGGGAGATTCTTGGCCCGTTCCTTGATAGGTGAACTTACTTCCAATGGCCTACAGCCACCTTAGCATTGATCTTATGACCCAAGCATTCTATACAGAGCACAAAGAGATACGGTGATAAAGAGTTACCTTGTCGTAGTCCCCTCGATGGTCCGAATTGGTCTGACGTTCCACCATTCCACATGAGCTGCATGGTTGTGGAGGTAACACAACCCATTATCAAGTCAATTCAGTTGCTAGGCAAAATAAGTTTCTCCAATGTGTCTTTGATAATTTCCCAATTGAGTCTTTTGTATGCCTTTTCGAGATCAAGCTTCAGAATCATATGTCCTCTCTTCCCCCTCAATCCACGCATCGTATGGAGGGTCTCTTGCAATACCTCTTGCAACCCACTTGGACATGAAAGGCTTTAGCCTGCTGACAATGACCTTAGAAATGGTCTTGTAGTTGACATTACACAAGTTTATCAATTTAAACTTTGCAATTCTTTCAGGCCTTTCCGTCTTTGGAATGAGAACCAAAAGTGTGGCATTCAACTTCGCGGGGGAGGATTGCCGTTCAGGATACTTAGTAGGTAACAAGTCGTCGTATTCCTCACGTGGTGCCACATACGCTAGAAGAACACTGCTTGACACCCATCGAGACCTGGCGCTTTAAATGGCTCCATAACAAAGATGGCCTTCTGTATCTCATGAACTTGGAACGGCTTCGCAAGCCGCCTTAATTCTCGTGTTGACAAAGTACGAAAGTAGCTTGGTATGAATTGTCCCGAAACCCTTGGAACTTGATTATCTTCAGTATAAAGTTGTTCAAAGTATCTGCAAACATGCTTTGTCAAGGAAAAATCATCCCAAATCCAGTTACCCGATGCATCCCTCAGTGCCTCAATTCGATTTCATTTACTTCGAATAATTGTTGAAGAATGGAAGTATCTCATATTCCTATCTCCATTTGAAATCCAGCAGGCCCTTGATTTATTGATACCAATATACTTCTTCTTGTCTCAACATTTTTTATAGCTCAGCCTGGAGCTTACGATCCAAGGAAGTCAAGCCGAGGTGGTAGCGATGTGCTAAAGTGGCCTGGCAGCCTTGGATTCGATTTAGGAGATGCTTATTCTTCATAAAGATATTGCCAAAAATTTGTCTATTCCAATTAGACGTCGTTTCCGTGAATTGAGACAAGGCCTCAGGGAGTGATCTCTCCCCATTCCACTTCTCTTGCACCGAGGACTGAAACTCATGGTGAAGGAGCCATGCCGCTTGGAAACGAAAAGGCTTATTCACACTTGCTTGACTTTGCAGCCCATTCTTCTTGATAAGGCAGAGGGCTATGATCTGAACACACTCGCAGAAGGTGCTTCACTACCGCCTCAGGCCACGCAAGTTTATCAGCAGATGGCTATGATCTGAACACACTCATGGTGGAGGAGCATGTGTCTTTCTTGCATATGAACGGAGTACTTCTAACGTTGTTCAAAGCAGACCTTCATGCCCTGTCAGTTGATCTAACCCAAACCTGATTGTGGTGTCATCCGAAGGCATTGGCCCATTGGATGCAGATGCTTTGTTGGAAGATGTGAATCTTTCTTGGTACGAACTTCGATGTGTTTGTAGGCTCCACTTTGGATTAATGCAAGCCCTAGGCCTAGAGAAAGATGGAAGGATGGTTGGCACAAAGACAAAAGATTGCGTCTTAAAATTAAAACTTTATTATTGCATCTTGTGATTAATGATTTAAAGATATTGATTCTAACAACATAAGTATGTATACACAATTAGACAAATGCTGAGAGACAATTTAATTGGTCAAGAATGAGGAAGCAAAGTTTCCAGTTACGGGGCATTTGCAATATTGTTTGCTAGCTTTTCACGAGGCGTGGCAGTTGGAGAGATTGGAAGATAAAACATTTGGCCTGCCAAGAATTGGGGACAGACAGTTGGGGAAGTTTACGGCGGATGAGTTGCATAAAGATTACGCGAGATATGCATGTTTATGATGATTCGAGTCTCTTGCATAAGAAGAGCTTCGGGCCTTGCCTCTACCACAGTAGCTGGTAATAAAGAAAAGGTCAGCACACTTGCCCTCCCGCCCCAAAACGTTGACTAAGCAATCCCTAGAAATTGTCTCGTGACCATCTATCGTAATGGGGGTTTGGGTTACTCACTTTGTTGGAAGGCCCAAGAAGAGCTGTTCCCCCCTGGTCATGGGCAATGCCAGATGCTGTTTGGGAACTTATAGTTCCTAGTCCCTTTTGCAAAAGGCGAGGACTACAGATATGGTTGGTTAATGGAAGTATTGGGGATTATAGGGTTGGTAATTCCAGGATTATTAGTTTGATTGCGCTCTATTAGAATCCTTCCCTTCGTCCTTCCAGCACCATGACTCACAACAAAAGCTTCTTGAAGATTAATCACCTAAAATCTATTTCTTCCTATATATATATATATTGCGGGATTTTTGTTGATACGGAAAAAATAAATTGTTTACATTGTCATTCCCACTTTTCTTCTCTCTCTCTCTGTTTTTTTTTCGAGAAGCGGAAGGCAAAAATTTTCATTGATATTGGGGAGCACCTTTTGTTCACAAAGTGAGAATAGCATATTAAACAATTTAATCATCTTGAAGCCTAGATGCCTAATTTATCCAAGGAATGCCTTGATAACATAACAATGCATATCCTTTCCAGTAGACAAGCTTAATTCAGATGGAAGTACAGAACCGTATTTGGAGAATTTGATATGCTTAGTTGACAAATTCAAGTGTATCAGAAGAGTATATCAATTTTCTCATGCCCCGTATTTGAATTTAGCAACTGGAAAAAAAGAAAAGAAAAAAAAAAGAAATGAAATGAAGGTAAACCAATAAACTGCACTTCAATTCGCAAGGCAAAATTATGTCTGATACGAAGATTTTTTAAAAGTTGACATACAAGACATATATGTATATAACACAGATGAAATTCTTTTTTGGGGGGAGGGGGGAGTTGACACCAGGGCAAAGAGGCTAAAAAGTACATGCTGAAATAATTGAATTCACAACAAACTAGTGGCAACAAAATCGTAGCCCTCGACAGTACATAAGTCTTCTGCAATTGTATCTTTAAATATACCTAGGCGCAAGTAAAATAATTCTCCAGTTTAGAGCCAAAAATCGAGATATATATCAATAATTTTAAGTTTAAGCACTTTTGGTACTCTGGAGACATAAATCAAGATTTCAATACATTGCCCGACATTTTATGTGTGCCTGGCGATTCCTAGACAAGGAATTGAGCCTTGTCTACTGGAAATGAACCACAATGGCATAATACAGGCTCCTCATTTCTAAGGGACATCTTCATACACCTCAATAAAACATAAATAGACTAATCCATACCCAATAAAGTCCGAAAGAGTACTATTTTTAATATGGTGACTGCCAGTGTTTCTGTGAGATTGGTCTAAGTAGCCACCACGGAATCTCTCCCATCCGTGTGTGTTTGTGTGTCGATCTGAGGAATGTCAGAAACACACCTTAAGACTGATTTTTCTACATCTGGCCGAAATTGGATGGTTTCCCCAATCTCTAAACCACTTAAGTGATATATGGGAGCTTGTCATATTGAAGATTCCACACCACTTTTTGAATTACAAGAGAACACATCAAATTGTGAAACTGTGATTGTATTCCAAGAAGTTACCGTTATGTCATGCCTAATTAAGCACAGCAGCTCATCAGGAGACACTAGAAAGCATGGCATGTAAAGCAGCCACTCAAGGAACTCATTTGACGTGTTTTACGAAATGATATAGCCTTCCGAGAAGTCCAGGAAACTTGATGTGCCTGGTTGGCAAGCACAGAGCTTCTCATTTCTTGTGCTCTCTTCTGGGCTGATCTCAGCTTATTCATAATTTTATCCATGGAAGATGATCTTTTCTTTTCCAGCTTCATCTGTAACACATTTTCAAGTCATGAATCACCAAGTAAAGATCAAGCCTCCATTTAATGAAGCAAAACACAAAAAATTGAATGCCAAAGGCTAGTAACATATCGATCAAAGTCTACATGGCCACTTAAAATGACACAAAGACTTTGCTACAGAATGCCACATTTGACAGCCATCAGTATTTGCCCTGGTTTTACGGTTATGTTTTGGAGAGGAAAATGTGTAGGAGTACAAGATCCCAGCACTTTAATATTAATTTAATAACAAGTTCATGAAACTCAATAGTAAGAAATCTACAATTCCACCAAGTTCTCTATAACGGGTTATGGGCCTTATAGTCCCTTCCTAATTCAACAAACAGCAACAAGACGAACTTTAATGCAGTTAGTTTATATATTCCAATACACTATACATCAAAGCAAGGTTAAGGTAACAGATACGCAAAAAGAAAACAGTTACACTCATAGACCTAGGTTGACCAATATGTCCTGTAGTCACTAGAAGTATGTGTTAAAAATATGCAGGAAGAAAAAGAACCTCGAGTTTCCTTATTGCTGCCTCTGCTTTTGCCCTCTGTAGGTTCTCCCATGCAGTAATCTGGGCTTCCTCTCTTTTGACTCTGCCAAAAAAGAAAAGTTGACATTAATAGAGCAAGACATTCAGCTCCAGTTATTATACAGAAAACTATGTCAAAGGGGTAAATGCAATTCACAGTTTATCACATAAAGTTTGGTAGATAATGGAATCCAAGCAACATAATGAGCATAAATGTTAATAAAATTGGATTTTGATTGCATTGCATATGACATCATTGTGAATAAGAACAAGAGCAATAAGCAACCTGTAGATAGGCCATCTGCAGTGCATAAAAATTGACTCAATCTAGATGATTGTAAAATGTTAGAATTAAATATATGCTCAACATGAAAATAATTTTATAAATTTATTTAGTTATAATGATTTTTATTAATAATAATATTATAAAATTAAATTTTATCTTATATTATAATTAAAGAAAATATAAATTAAATAATAAATATTTAATATATCTATAATTAATTTAAATATAAAAAATAATTTTTTTAATAATTATTATTTTTAAATAAAAGTAAATAAAATAAAAATAATTTTTAATTAAATCTATTTACAAAATTTAGTTTTTATTAAAGTAAATTAAAATTTTGAGTTAAATTCAATTTAAATTAGTTCGATTGTTGTTAATTTTAGATTAGTTGAGTTCAAATTATGAATTATTTTTAATTTAAATTATTTTAAATTATAATTATTTAGATTTTGAATAATTTTAATTTTAAATTATTTAAATTTTAAATTCTTTTAACATGGATTACTTGGTTTTTAATTAATTTTAAATTCAAAACAAACTGCAAATCATTGACATCAAAATAAGTCCGGGTTAAATTGAGTGAATTACGTTAGGTTAGCTTGCCTATATTGAAACCACGCTGAATTTTTGCAAAATCGTCTCTTAAACTCGTGCAGAGAATGGACATCGAAATATGAAATAGAAGACTCACTTTGAAATACTCTTGGCACTCTCTGAAACATCCCGAGCTGAGGATCGAACATCAACAGCTTTCTTTCTCCAGTCATCAATGATATCTGAGCTCTTCCCACTATTGCGGGGTCTATGTCTCTTAGACCACCTCGTTAAAATAACCCTGTCATCTACCTGGACATCTCTCTCCTCTGATTCAGAGGGATAGATACTCCGTACTTCAACAATAGGTAGGGCAGAGGGAGTGGAAGCAGAAAATGAAGGCCTTCGGCAGGGAGATGAATGGTTGCTAGCCTCGGGACTCATCTGGGTTGCCATGTCTCTCCTTGAAACTGTACGAGAAATATCAGTGGCTGCATCCTTGACACCCTCGATCTTTTCGTCTACACAATTTCATAAGAAAGACCCAAATCAAATATCTGAACTAAAATAGAATTAACAATGATTGCCTGCACAACAATTTCACACCCAATATATCTATCTCATCACTTTTTTTTTTTTGTCAAATTGAGTACCTTGAGAGCAGTGAAAAAAATAGCCCCATGATTTCAACTGACAGCAAAAGCATGTCTGTAAAAGTTTGATTGACCTTTGCATGTCGAATCTCTGAAGAAATTCTACAGACGAATGTCATAACAGCTGGGTAAACCGTACAATCACGCCTTCTCGTTACACACGTGTTCATAATGGTGTAGACAGGGCAATCATTCAGGCGTTTAAACAGGTTTGTATTAACGTAATTCACCAGAAATTTTAGCAGTCACAAATCATTCTTGACAAGGCATGTTACCATCCATCTCATTTCTGTGCGTTAATTAGTTCAAAGTGTGCCAATTTGATTTTAACTCATTCAAATCCAGACAAAAAAGACGCTAACCTATACCGTGAGAGGGCAAGGAGGACTCGGCAATCAACTCAGAGCATCCGTGCACGCTGACTGAGCGGGCCATGCAAGGTTCGGTCGGCAGAGTAAAGGGTAAGCCGTGACCATTGGAACGAATAGCCAGGCCGTCTGCAGCAATAACACCAGCCGAAAAGGGGGAACCCGCCAAGAAGGACCCCACGTCGCCTCCATCAAACACTTGCATTGCGGGCGAATACAACGAGTAGTACGCAACCCCAGGTGGGCCAAGGGGACCACTCTTCGACTTGGGCCTCCGCTGGGGAGGCGGAAACTGGGCCACCCTCACTGCACCATCTCCCGGAACAGGACTAAGTATCCATCTCTCCGCATCCTCCCACTTGGACGGCAACGTCTTCCCGCTATTAAGAGGCAACAACGCAGCAGCACTCCCTTGGCGCCTGTTGCCGTTGACATGCAAAGGCACTCGCTCCGAGCTCCAACCCTTGTGCATTCCGACGCCGGAGTGGCGATAATTGGGGGTGCCGGGGCTGGGAAACGCTCCCGACAACCTCCGAGGCGAAATCGAGCTCTTGTTCATGGCCCCCAATCGCGGCGAAGACGACGCAGCCACCGCATTGTTCAGATCTAGCGATGCAGGCCTCCGCCTATCCGGCTTCTTGAATTTTGCTTCAGATCCGGATCTCCTGTCCCGACACTCTGTTATAAAAAGCCGGTCAGAGCCAGAGGGGCGTAGACAGAGACTTTAGCTCAAACTAGAATTTACTTTTTGGAAAACTGAGAGTCGAACAAATGGGTAGTACTACTACTAATATAGGAAGTACCTTTGAGGGCGAGAGAGAAAGAGCTCCTCGCTGAATCCTTATCGTCTTCTTCTATAGTCGTAGAAGTAGCTGCAGTAGCTGTACTGTCCTCTTTTTGAACTGCTTATAATTCAATGTAGACAAACAGTGAACGAGCCGGCGTGCGAATTTGAAATTTCTCCTCTTTTTTTTTTTTTTTTTGTCTTTGTTCGGCGTTGCCTTTTTTCGTTTTTGTCTTTGTTTTTGTTTTTTTTTCCTTTTTTCGAGTTTATTATTATTATTATTATTATTATTACTTGAAAAATAAAGGAAATCGAGCACACAAATACGAAAACCCATACGCGCACCTTTAGCTTTGTCTGCCTTTCTGGAAAGGCGAGAGGAAGCGTGAGAGTGAGGGTGCTTCTTGTTATGAGCAGTGGTGAGTTTGTTTGGATCCGGATGATCTCGATCTGGACCACTCGAGCAGCTCTCCTTCTGACCGCTGCTGCTCTCATGTCCTGCCAAATGCTGCATCCCAAAACGACACATAAAAACGCGAGAATGTCGAAAATTTTCGTAGAAATCAGACCTCAATTCAGGTAATCGAGATGTATGAGTTCGGTTGAAGAAGAGGACGGTGGAATTCATTACCAGGTGGGCGAGTTCGGAGGCGAGCGAGTCCTGATCGTGAGCGTCGGAAGCAAAAGAGCAGCGATCGACGCTGGCCGAAGCAGACGAGAACAGACTGAAGTTGGACTCGTGCGTGAAGATCACGGAATCGGGGCTAGAGTCGCGAGCTCTATTAATGAATCCCGATCTCAACGGACCCTGATCCAGCTGACATCCTAGCTCTGCCATTGTCGCTCCGCCTCTTCTTCTACTTCTTCTTCCTATTTCTTCTCTTCTTCACATTCTAATCCGAGCCAGAGAGAGAGAGAGAGCGAGAGAATCTGTTTCTGTTGCAACGGCTTAAATGGCAGATGTTCGATTGTTTAGTTCCATGCCCTTTCGGCTTTGATGATATCCCACATTGCTTGTGCGTGACGCGTGGGATTGGATGGTAAAAGACCAGACAATAAATTCGGCTAAAAAATTTAAACTAACTTATAGATATATATATATATCTGAAAATTTGATTAATTAGAATGATTATTTTAGGAAAGTATAATTAATTTATTAAGACTGGATAATAAAAAGAAAAAGAAATTAAGAATTCATTATGATCTTATAATTTTTTTTTCAAAGAGAAAGTATAATTCTGTTAAGTTAATAGGATTTGATAAGGTAACGCGGGTGTTATTCTAGAAATTGTTGAGGCGTAATAGGTACGTCGGGGTATTTTCATCCATCATAATTGTGACTTTGACACCGTCAGAATTGACTGACTGGAAGGAAAATGACAGCAGGGTAGGGCCCTCCATTCATTTAGTAGATTTTCTACGCCCTGGTCCAGACGCAGCAGCGCCCACAATGTAACTTTTGAATTGTGGGATCCTTTTGTTGTTTTTGGTCAAAAAGGAGGCGAGTAATTTTTGGCTGAGGGCATTAGATGCACGATAAAAATCCTCCCACTCAAGACAATAACGATGCCAGCAGGTGCCCATCTTGCCCTGCTTCGGCCTCAGACATAATGGATCCGGCATGTGAATTCTACCGTCATGGTTATGGGATATGGGGCTGTGAAGGAGTTATTAACACGAATGCATTCAGTTATGAACTCTATTTGACGAATAAAGATATATATATATATTAGGCATCCGATCCGCTTGATTCATAACCGTAATATTTAAGAAGTTTGCTGGAAAATAACTTGGATGCGAAGTAGTATTTTTTGAGAAAAATATCTTATGAGAATATAATTTTTTTTTCTACTGTATCTTAGCACCATTTTAATTTGATTGTAGATTAGCCCTTTTCGTATTGTTTTAACACTAACTTTTTCTTTGTTGATGGCGTAATCGCACGGGCAAGCAAACAAAGAAAAGGAGAAACATTTTGCCAAAGGCCAAATCCTGTTGACTGGAGTGGGACAGGGTAGTCCTGTTTCAGGCATTGGAAAAAATACAGCTATTATATTCTCTCTATTGATTGATGTTTCCTGAAGATAACGGCAGACAGAGCCAATCGAGGAATGGGCCAGGGGGGGTGACCAAAAATTCTGTGTGTCCCCTTGAAAATTGCCGCGGTACGGGCTCAACTTCGTGGCCAATTTGATTCTTTCGCCAAAGTCGGCCTGGCCCATCGTCGGTGCATAGGATCTTTATAGATACGCTTCAGCTCGTCTCTCTCTGTCTCGTGATGGGGTACTCGCAGGTTGGTTTGAATTGGGTTGATGTTTATATTTAAATTAAAATATTAATAATAATTTAAAAAATTTTAATATGAACTATGTTATGATAGGTGAAAAAAAGAAATTCTAGACCAAGAAACAGAAGAACAAGCAATAACTTGTACTAAAATCCGCCGAGAAACAAAAAGGATGAGAAGACGGTGGATTAGGCTGGACCGAACACCCAATTATCCAATCGTCTTGTGCATTACTTGACGTTTGAATGATTAAGCTTGCTCATCCATCAGATGTGAACCTCAGACATTTCAGCTAATTTTGATTAGAAGGTGATAATCTGCTTCTCCTCACTAATGTTGGGAGATTTGGAGTAGACTGGCTCTCATCGTTCCCACGTTTTCCTGGTCCTCATGCCCTTGAGGGCAAAGGTTGTGATCCCTTATGAGGGGGGCAACTAATAATTATGAGTTGTGACTGGAAACAAGCATGACATAGATACAGAGTTTGACTATACTACAATCTCTAAGTGGACGATGTGACTCGTTCCCTTCGGTTGTTTTCGAAATATCAGGCTATGCTTCTTGTTGATATCAGTGGTGGATCTTCTTTGTGTACTTTTTATTAGCTTTGCTTGAGTGCTTTCACAAGCCTGTGTTGATGTCAAGTAGAAATCCAGTGTATTTTAGTCAATTATTTTTCACTTAGTAAAGATTATGGAAATAAATGTACTTATGATGTTCTAAAAAAATTAAGAATACCATTTCATGTCTTGGTTGCATAAAAATTGAAGACAAGAAGGAAAAGTAATGTATGTCCATAGTAGTACTTCTACGTTTTTATAAAATATATGCTTGATATTAAGTATTATAAAATGATTAATTTGATTTTAGTTATTTTTAAATTTTTAAAATTATAACTAAATTGTGGAATACAATTTATTTAAATTATAAATTACTTTGCAACGATTTTCATGATTTTGATTTGACTTTGACTGATAAGTAAATTGGGCAATTTTAACTACCCTCCTAACATAGATGGAAGCGTCTGCATGTGATCGTTTGACCATGACTAAAGCTACTTTCTTCCCTATTTTCTTTATTCCCCCTACCAGTGCTATTTGTTACAACAGCATCTCCAAAATTTTCAAGCTTGTGACTTGGTATTTGTTCCTATTTGGTAATTTTTCAGGCTTCGCTCGGTTAAATAAATATTTTAGATTATCATTTTTACTCCAATCCATGGTATAAGAAAGAATGTTGTGTCTCCGAGAACGTAAAGAATTTAAGATCTTGCAAAAAGCACAGAATAGATGGGGCCTTCCGACTCCATCTAAAAATCTTCACTATTTATTGAGAAGATTGACCCATCGTGTAGGACAAACACAATTTAAATGCTCTGAAGAGGGGGAGTTCAGATGCATAGCTTGACGGCCGGGACTTGACTGTTCCTGCCGGTCAAACCTGCTTTTACGCTGCCAATAAAATAACAAAAGGCTAAACCCATAATTTGATAATTGAATTTTTGGGGTTTATTTTAATGTTCCAAAGGTTCTACTTCAGTCTAGACCTTTAAGTACAATGTTTCAGAAAGATTCCAAACCCCATGGAATTACTATTGTCATTAGAAGTTGAAGAAAACTGAGAAAAAAAAATTAAAATATATATATATATATATATATATATATATATATATATATGCATTTACAGGGCTAAATCAAAACCAACTGAGCCCGTACCGCGGTGGGGCGCCATGGGCTGATGTCATGTTCAGGTCACACTCCGTTCGGTTCGCTCTGCCAATGCCATAAAAAAAATAAAAATAAAAATGAAGAACTCCATCTGCCAATGGACCTAATGGCATTTTCAATTGCAATTTGTCGACACTCTTAAAAGTTAATAACTGATTTTAAGCTAATCGGATTAAAAATGTAAGGAAGGTTGACTTGTCACATTATGCAGTAGGTAATTCTATTGATTAACTTAAGATGAAAGAGACCACGACTGTGAATATTGAAAGTCTGGAGGATTGATATTAGGAGTCGTTTTCTCTCTTTCGATGAAAGTCCTCTCCCTCGCCCCCTTTGACGGCCAAAAAAAAAAAAAAAATCATATTTGCGTATCCTTGACAAAGGAGGATGATCTCCTGGATCGTAGCATAAAAGAGAGAAAAAATTGATAGAGGGTGTCGCACTAAATGGTAAAACTATAAGTGAAAGTCTTAACGTGATCTCAAAAGGAGCTAGAGTCTCCTTCAAAGAAAAGGTTCAGAGAAGACCCTCGACCTCCTCTTTGGCTTATCAAACAGATCGTGATGAACATGTTAAGCCAAGTGCAAATGCTGTCAAAGATATCTCAGTGACCTTTGAGGATAGGCACCCACACATTCATCTTTCCAAGGCTAAGAAAAATGCCATTGTGAGAGCAATGGTAGAACACTCTCACTGTAAAACTTTGGGAAAGATCCATGGGCTACAACCATTAATACAATCGCTTGAAGATTCTGTGGAAGACAAAGGGTGAATTGCACATTGTGGATTTGGGCAATGAATATTTCAATATCAAGTTTTCATGTGCAAAGTGGTTAAAATACTGTTCTTTGCGATGGCCTTTGGCTTGTATTGGGTCACTATCTTGTGGTTTGTGAATGGACACTGAATTTCTGCCCTTCCAAAGTTATAATCAATTCAGTTGTGATTGGGGCAAGGTTCCTGGGAATGCCTGAGAGTATTATAACAAAGATGTTTTTAATACAAGTGGTAGATGATCGGCAAAATGGTTAAGGTTGATGCTTCTACAGTTGTTACTTCACATGGAAAGTTCGCTAAGTTATGTTTCCAAATTGATCTTAACAAACCTCTCTTCAAAATTCTGGATTGCGGATTTATTACTTGCAATTGAATGGGAGGGTTTCACTCAAATATGTCTTGAATGTGGCTAGGTGGATCATAAAAAAAGGTCCATATCCAATACCAACCAGGCCAGTAATGCCCCTAATGCTGATAGGGGGAATATCTTAATAGGAAAGCTAGCAAATGGTTCGAATCCAAGGGTGGAGTGTTTTGGTCCTTAGATGCATGCACAAAAATGGGGCAGAAGGATGGCAAAAAAGGGCTCGGGAGTAAGACCGAATAAGAAAGATAGTGATGTTATTCCAATGTCAGTTGTTGAAGCATCGTGTTTTGCAGTGTTAGAAGAGCTTGATGAGGGGGATAATAGGCAAAATTTGGGCAATATTATTAGTAGCCAGACCCGGCAAAAAAATAGAAGTTTGAATTTGAATGGAGCCAGTCATGATAAAAGGCCCTACGCTGTTTATTTAAAGCTAGTAAAAATAAAATTAAAAAAAAAAAAACGAATGAATATAGCAAATCCAGTAAACTGAGAGAATTTCAATGATATTTCTGCGTCTCCACCAAAAAGTGTTGAGATCATCACAGAATCTCTGAAATCTTAAAACCAGATTTCAGACTTATCCCGTAAGAATCCTGAGTTCCTAAAATCACGGGGAAGCAAGGATTTTACATGGGGAACAAGTAGCATCCAAAGTCAAGGCTCTGCCCAAAGCCTGGATGCAGAGAAGGGGCGAGCTCTGAAAATTTCACGTCATGGACCTTTGATCTCACATCTACATTTTGCAGACGATTGGGGCTGCCACTGCTTCTTAGGCAAGAACTATTAATTAGACTCTAAATTATTTTTGTGCCATCTCTGGTCAGAAAATAAATCGTGATAAGTCTTAAGCTCTTTCGTGGTAGGAGGAGCTCAAAATTGTTCCAGAGATCATTTCAAAAGTGCCAGCAAAATTGAGTGGCTAGAAGGCGAACTCCTTCTCGCTAGTTTGGGCGAGCCACCCTTGTACAGTCTGTGACGCAAGCTATCTCTTATTATTTAATGCAAACGACACTGCTGCCGCGCTGCATTTGTGATGAACTTGATTAGTGTAACCGCCTTTTCTTATGGGGTGATGAAAAGGACCATCATAAACTCAGTCTTTGTTTCTTGGCAAGACGTCTGCAAACCTTAAATGGGTGGGGGGTCTTGGCCTTCGTACTACTCGAGGCATGAACTCAGCTTTGCTATCAAAACTCGGATGGCAAATTATTTGTGGCAATGACAAGTTTTGGGTGCAAGTTTTAAAAGTAAATATTTTCTTAATTATGATTTCCTCCATGCACTTAAATTTCAAGTTCTTCCCCCACTCCGACTGCTATCTAGCATGGACGTGAGTTACTTAAGAAGGGCCTTTGTTGGAGTGCAGGGGATGGTAAAAGCATCAATTTTTGGCAGGCCCCTTGCACGTTAAATTCTCCTTGAATGAAGCTTGCGGGCGTAAATCCCAAAGAGCAGAAAGTAGGAAGGACGATGTGTGATTATTTGACAGAAAATGGAGAGTTGAGATTGCATTTCTTACTTAGAAAAATTCCTGATGACGTGAGAATGCAGCTTCATGGCATTTATGTGTCTCCATCTTCAAAAGTTTGTGATAAATCGGTATGGGTTTTCAACTCTAGATGCTTGTCCGTTGAAGGTACATATGAAGTTTTATTAGAAGATGAGGTAGCTGTTATAGAAGATTGGATGTGGATATTGCGTTTACCAACCCCATAATACATGAAAACTTTTATTACTACTCTTTGGCAGCTTTGGAATTGGTGGAACAAATCTATATTCAATGATGATCAAAGGTCCTCTCGTGATATTGTGAAAGTTGTACGCAAGAGGGCAATTGAGATCTTTGATGCTTGGTCTACGAATAGTTTGTCAAGAAGAGATTTGGGCTGTATTATTCCGTCAAATGTCGACTTCATAAGCTAGTAGCCGCCTGCTGCTTTGGTTGTAAGGATTAATGTCGACGGGTGCACCGAAGGGACTCCTGGAGTGGTTGGCTTTGGGGGTGTTGCGAGCGATAGTTGCGGTCGTTGGATTTTTTGGTTATTGGGGTATCGCTATGGCTATTGAAGTTAAACTATGGGTTATATGCGTTGTAATGCAAACGACTTGGCATAAGAGGCTTCAAGGATTATTATAGAGACAAATTGTGTTTATTCCATGTCGGTTAAAAATCTATTTAGTGAGAGCTATTCCATTTCACATTAGCGCAAGTTGGTGAGCTCCTTAACACGACTGCTATTAATAGTAACTGAAGGGATCCCATCTTTTGTTTGTCTGTCTGCATCTGTTTCTCGGAATCGGATAACATAATCGGCATGTTGTTTTTTGCTTTTTTCTTATTTCCATGTTTTTCCCCCATTGATTTTGATCCATGAGGTGATGTCAGACCCCCAAAAAACACTTGTAAACAATGATATATGGGAATAATTCAATTGTTCAAGTTAGAAATTACCCTTCCTGGAATCCACAAAATAAATTAACAGAAAATTTTAGAGATGGACAAAAGCTGTTTTTTAATATTAATATGAGCAGACCTACGGAAAAGTATTCAGATTTGTGTTTATCCAAAATCGAAATAAATATTCAGGATGAATAATATTATTCTCCTGCTAGAACTTAAACCACCCTCTTTTGGAATCGCTATGCTTCATTGGATTTAATGTTGCAGAGACATTCCCACTCTGACCCTGGCCCCAACCCTGACATAAGTGGACAATGGGATACCAAACCATTCCCAACTTCTCTTTGTAGCAAAACATGAATTGACCGAGATGGTAGTAGCCCAGATACAGCTTCAAGTCTAATCCACTTTGCAACCAAATAGAAGTAATTTCAATAGATATAGCAGCATTACGTGCAAATTTTAAAGTTGGCTGGTTGCTACGTCTTTTCTGTAAAAAATGTGGGAGATGCTTCATTGAGATTCAAAATTGCCATGCAACTTTGATTGGAGGGAAACAAACGATCCTGAGAATTGCATCGACTGCAAATCTTAACAGAGTATCAGAGCTGGAATGCTAATGAGATCTTCTAGGTTAATACGGTCTCTCTTCAACCGCGATCCTATGACTCGTTATCCAGGCTGAGGAGGGGAAACTCGGTGATTGCATGTTTTTCAGGAGTAGACATCGTAAACAGTTCCTTAACAGGGAAACTCTATGGAATCCTTGTATCTGCAAGTAAATGTTGAAATCACATTTACCTCAGTTTGATTACAATTTCAAAAATTATTAACCCATAACTAATATTTTAAATTAAATATATATATCAAATCGGTTCAAATTTCCTTTTTAGAGCTGTATAATAAACTTTTTTTCTTTTTTTTTTGAGCTGGAAGCGGGTTTGTGATATGCTTATTATTGCTTTTTGAGATAACCCAACATTTTGTTCCTATTCTATTGACTATTATCTTTTTTTTTTTTTTTCCTGATAGTAATCCGGGGATGAGGTGACCTGCACCTCATGAGCCCGCTTTGGCATTTTTGCCATCAACCCGAACACAACCATTGAAACAGGACCCGAGATTAGAATTGGGAAAGCAAATTTTAAAAGCTTACATAGACCCACGTCGTGTGACGCCCCAGAGACAGAGGAAGGGATGACAGCGACCTGGGGCCTGTCCAAGTTCTATGAGAAAAGAGATGTAGAGATTTGATAAAAAAGGAAAAAAAGAATTTATATAATTACAAACAAAAATCCCAACTCTATGAAAGAAAAAAAAAAAAAAACTAGTTTCCTACATGCAGGGAAGTCGACATACTTTCAACTCAAACTACATGCGAACAAATCACCAACATAAAAATGCCTTTGCTTCCCCAACTTCGATGGTTCCCCGGTAGAAGAAAAGACAGAATGGATATCGGACGAAAAATCCTTTCCTCAGCTGCAAAATTGGCATCTCATCAATATGAGGAAGGAAAACACGTTCCCATAAAATATGCACAGCAACATACCATACATAATTTCAACAACGAGATCACAACTACACCCTCTTCACTTCACCACGGACCAGACTGAGTTCGTCTCAAGCATTGTCTTTTAACTCCTTGCTGCATATTAATCATTTCCATTACCTGTCATCAGACCAGAGATTATGTTTGCACCAATTTACCAATAGAAGTTCTCACCATATTATGAATATCTTAGACCTACACCCATGATAAACATGTGTGTCACACAAAACATTCACACTCTGCAGCCTAATAGTTCGTTAAACAGATCCTTAGAGCAGGCTGTGAGCAAAGGCCAATCCCACATTTGATGGACATAATATGATTCTACAAGAAAGGAATCCTCTGAAGGATTCACAGATGGCTCCCCAGTAAGTGTGCCAAAAGTAATTTATCAATTCCAAGCATATTGAAGAACAAAATAAATGAAAATGTTTCATCATGTATACAGGTTGTTTTGATATCATACACTGGCAAAACAAGGGGGGAAGCCTGTATATCTTTTGAAACTTGGCTACTTGGGTATGGTATCAAAATTGAACCTATGATTTACTTGCTTTCTACCTTGCTTCTTTCAAGCAATTTTGTAGGCATTAAAATAAAGAACTGCACACAGTGGGTTGAACTAAATTTTATCCCAAGTCCCAACCTGAGTTAACAGAGTCCCGAGGAAACAAGTTGAACAGCTCACTGTGGAAACTGATTAGGCATTGCTAATAAAATCAAAGTGCTATTACATCTAATGTTTTTCCTACCTCTCTCAACTATTTCTGGTTTTCTACTCCCTGTATCCTCAAGTTTCCATTGAGCTTTCTTCTTACTGAACTCCACTTGCACGTTTGATTCACAATTTTCATTGCCATGCACTGTCCTTTGTCCATCTGATGCATTTCTCAAATATTATATCAACAGTCAATCACCAAACCCATTGTATATCTATGGCCAATTAAAACTGGTTCAAACCACCATCTCTCTCACACACCCTATCTGACCCCAAATGCACAAAAAATTCAAATTGAAGGCATTTCATTTCTTTCATTTTATTATTCAAAAGAACTAGGAGGAACTCTAAATGAAGAATTACTATATGAAAGAATCCAACAATTACAAGCTTAATGTGATATGTGAATAAGAATTAACATGATATACGTCACTTATAAAAAAAAAAAAAAGGAATTAACATGATATCTCAGTGACTATTCACGTGACATTAGTTACAGGCAAATAACTAAGAAAATTACCTACTTTTGGCAGTAGAAAGAGATAGAGTAATTGCCATAGACTACCAAAAAGTCATAGAAATTTCACCTGATTTTTCTTAATCTCCAAGATTTCCGCCTGCAGAAACCAAACCATAATCATTCATGCTTCAACTTGAGATATGAAGTCAATGCAGACACTGATTTCATGAGTGCATTGGTATTTATGCATCTTCATGACCATATAACACAAAGAGAATACCTGCTTTTTCAATGCTTGGTTCTCCTGCTTAAGCTTTGCAACTTCTGCTTCCAATTCTGTGGTGTAGGCCTGGAAGAAGACTGAAAAATTAATGCATGTTGCTAACATTCTTGTTTCTCAAAAAGAATCTTCTATATTCCCTCAATGATGTTTCCTTTTGGAAGGCTTTTGGCTTAATACTGTTGTTCCTAATTAGCAATCTTATTACTCCAACACAAGCAATCTAACTAAATGTTGTGGTTCCTAAAGCAATTAGTCAGTTACAACAAACTGGATCCTTATAACTTCGCATGAATTTTGCTTCTCAAAACTTCTTATCTCTTGTCATGTCAGATCTCTATCTCATTATCTTTCTCCCACATAATATTCCATGATGTTGTTGCATCCAGCATGGCCATGGATGATACAACCAGAATGTTAACAGCTAGCAAATTCACGAAACCAAAACTAGTCTGTAATTGTTTCTTTTTTTTCTTTCTAGTTTTGTTCACATGATATAATTACACCTATTGACACAGCTTACAATCTTGTAAAGTTCTGGCCCTGGGGAGAATGGAGAGGAATAACGTGATCCACATCCTCTATTGACATAATCTCACAATCTTATTACTATTTTTCATCTTTTTAACACTGGACTGCACTAAACTTTCTAGGATAAGGAGGTTGCATAATCACAGGTAACAACTTGGCTTCATATGTGCTTTTCCCTCACTGCAGCCCCAGTTATGCTTGAAAGCATGACTAACAAAACTCGTGCAATTTATAAATATTTAGAACAAGCACAGAAAGATAATGCTTTCTAAGTTGGCGGCATTAATAGTGGATGTTAATTACCCAAATTACTTGAGAGCAGATTCCACCCAAGGAAGTAAATTAAGATAAAAGTAAACTGGTTTCTTTATACACTGAGCAGTAGCATCATTAAGCAAAATATTCACCTGCTTGCGAGCCCGTGACCTTGCAGCTGACTCTCTGTTTTTGATCATTCTCTTCTGCCTCCTTTCAGCCACCTTCTCCACAGCACCACCGGCTCTCTTGCCTCTTAAAGATCCATTAAACACATAAGGAACTGGTGACACAGAAGATTTATCCCCATTACTCTTTCCAATCCCGTCTGATGAAGGCTGGCTCACTGGAGAACCTGTTGCAATGCCTAATCCAACCATTCCCACCCCTCCAGCCTGCATCAAACCACCACTGATCCCCTGATCCCCAATCCCCATCATTCCGCCTCTAATTCCTGAACTGCTCTGTAATGGCAATTGTGACATATATCCTACATTAGGCTGCTTGGGATATATTTGCTGCTGCTGTGCCTGTGCTTGTGCCTGCGCCTGCGCCTGATTTGATCTGACCCCATGAACACTCAAAGGCAAATTGGAGGATTGCATAGGAATTTGATTGCCAGCAGTATTACTCAACACCACACCCCCACTTGGCTGAAATCCAATTCCTAAAGCAGAATTATTTACTGACTGTGATAAATCGCCAAAAAAAACACCATTAGTATTGATCTTACCCGCCAACTGAGTGTCTTCTCTGACCACTCCAGCCCTCAACAAAAACTCCTCTAAAGTAATCTCTCTTAAAGTCTGCTGCCTCTGGGGCACATCAGCTCCTCCAGTCCCACTCCCACTCCCACCACCGAACTCTCTCGATATGTCTCTCCAGACCTCATCAACTGTCTTTTGGCTCAGCGTCCGTGGCAGTGTCAACGAACCCTGGCGCTGGAGACCCTCTTGGACCCCACTGGAGGTGGCTGCCGTCGTCTGCTGCTGGTTCTCCTCTGCGCTCCATATGTTCTTGAGCAGCTCATCCATGTTCATTGACCCAAATTCCTTACCCAATCCTCCCATGGTGCTCTGAAACTCATCGAATGTCAACGAATATATCGACGGCTGCCTTGTCAACGGAGAGCTCCCCGGCGGCCGAACACCGTCGCCGCCGCCACCTCCAGTGTCGAAGGACGGTTCGTTGGCAAAGTTCTTGAAGTTCAGGTTAGTCCCCATCTTTGCAAATATCTGGATAAAACAGTGTCAAGAGGCTCAAAACGAATCTGACAAACTCAAATCTCTAAACTTGCCTTCTATATGGTACTCTGATTTCTCATCAACCCCATGCTTTAAGCCTTCAATCAATCTCTAGAACTAGTAGAATTCACCTTATTTTTCCTTTTCCTGAAACCAGAGAGTATTCAACTTCTAAAACTTTGAACAAAAGAAAAAAACATGAAAATATTCAACATTTGCAAGTACAACCAAAGATTCTTTCTTCCCTTTGTACCCAACAGAGAAAAAAAAAAATCCCTTCTTCCCCTAAAACCAGGAATTTTAAAACACAGCAGCCACCACCAATGGGTCAAAATCCATCCATAGCTAAAGAGTAACCTAAAACACCATCATAAGTAAACAGACTCAATTTACAGGAACAAAAGTTAGATGCTGTTTAAAAGTTGAAAAAACGAATGATTTTTGGCATTGACTATCATGTAATAAAAGCAATTATCATAAGTTATATGTACTTAGAAAAATAAGGAAGAAAAGTTGGTATTAAATAACAAAACAAATCCTTTTTTTTTTTTCTTCTTTTTACTTTACCCCCATCTGTTTTTGTCGGCTTTCCTCTTTAGGCCTGCGTTTAGAGCTTCGAGGATCCGCCAAGTGGTCGATTGTCACTTCATTTTCTTTTTAACTTTCCTTTTTTTCTTTTTCTTTTTTTTTTTACTAAAGAAAGAAAGAGTTGCATAACTGATATATTTATATATCTTAAAAAAAGCAAAATTTGAACAATTATCTTTTTTTTTTATTAACACAATACCTATAAAAATAATTTATCAATTAAATTGCTGATGAATTATGATTTACGAAAACAATATCTTTTTAATAAATGTTTTACGCTACATGAAAACTGAAAAATTCACATGCAGTTCTAATAAAATATATATAAAGATTATTAAAAAAGTAAAATATTATAAATTATTATCATTGGTGCACTTATCATCGTACACTTCATGTAATTTTTACATTAATTAAAAAATATATATTATTTTACTCCGAGGCAGCTTTGCAATTAGATGGGCCGGCTGACTTTTTTAGACGTGGACCAATCAGCGGTGTGACGTGACGTCCAACCAAAGGAACGAAACCACGTGGGAGGCTCTTGACAGTCCACGTATGGCAGAGTGTTCGACGGTGCGGTCTCCGGGGGCATTTTCGTCTAAAGGCAGAAAAAAAAAAAAAGCCTCCTATCTTTTGCAGTCCTCCGTTGGACGAAATTGTCCTCATGGTTCGAGATGAACAAAACAAAAGAATGTCTTCCGAGTGATAGCAAAATTAAAAATGTTTTTTCCCTTTTTTTTTTTTCCGTTGTTATTCCTTGTGTTTCAATATTAAGATGCAGAATTATGAAAGAAAAAAGGAAAGGAAAAGAAAAGAAAAGAAAAAAAACTTTTGAAAATGAGGATTTTCAAGTGTTCAGGTTAAGTTGCAAAGTTGGAACAGGCATACTTATCCGTAACGAGACCACACCTTAAATAGAATTTGGAGGCAGACTCTGTCCTGGATGTGTTTGAAACCATTCGCAATTGTCATCGTGAAGAGAGTCTAATTGACTTTGCTGCATCTACTTGTGAACTTGTTGTAAGTGACCGTGCTTTTGACGCGCTGATATTTGAGAGGAAGTTGTGATCCCAGTAAGCCACGTCGGTTGGGAGAAGACGCACGCAACTAAAAGTCTGGCCAGCGGACCATAAATGTGGGAGAAATAAGAACACAGTGCACCTACCCCCAACCGGTGAGGAGGATGATATCCCCCACTCAACCCCCAAAAGAAGAAGAGTCTAAAGCACTACCCTTTTGGAATATTCCTTGGCATAATATGTCTCTGTGTGTGTATATTCTAATTTATGTTTTTGAAGCCATGAATTTTGCCGTTGGCTGTTATTTTTGCAGTCTGAGTTTATGACTTAATTATTCTTAATTCTTTGAATAATTTTCGTTAAGTTGTAATTTTTTTTTTAATTTTTTGATTTTAGTATCCTCTTAAATGAGATAAAGATATTTTTTTTAAATTAAAATTAATAAATTATTACTCTTACATATTATTTGATAATAATTATATTTTTCATTATAACTATCATTTGAATTAGTATCAAATGTTTTTTTTTTCCAAAAAAGTCTACTTGTAAATCTTATTCTTCTAACTCACTTTTTAATAATAAAATATATATTAATAATTTCTTAAAATCTTCTTCTAAAAGTAATTTTTAATTTTTATATTTATTAGAGTAATATTTTACTCTTTTTTTTATATTTATGCATATTAGGCTTTTTCTCTTATTTTGTTTTTTCTTCTTTCTTTTCCTTTAAATAAAAAGTTTTCTTTGAAATTAAAAGTTTATAACCTTTTTCTTGTATTTTTTAAAAATAGTTCATTAGTTAATAACTCAACTATTAATAAAAATATCCTAACATTCTTTTACACTCAATTTTATTCTTTTGTCATTGTTAATACAATTTAATCTCATTGTAAAGTTTAACTTCTTTAGTTACTATTTCAACAATTAATTCTCTATAAATATAGTTATTATAGTCAATTACTATTTTATGATAAAATTTTAATTTATTTTTAACTTTTTCTATAAATAAAATAACTAAAATAATAAAAAAAATTCAAAAAAATACTTTAATTATTCTCTCTAATAGAAATTTTAGAAAAAAAAATATATCTTTATAACACTTAAAATGATATTAATATAAACATCTCAAATTAATGAACTACTCATAACTTTTATTTATTAATAAAATAGTTATACTAATAAAATGATTGATAATTATATATATTAATAAGTTAAGTTTCTTGTTTTATCTTTATAGTAGAAAAAATATAAATTTTACTTTTTTAAATAAATAAAAATTTCATTAATTTTTAAATTGTTCAATAAATCTATTTATTATAAATTTTACTATCTAACAGCCAAAATTATTCTCTAATTTGATAATAATTGCAAATATTATTATATAATGAAATAGAATCAAAATTTAATGTTTAGACAATGCATTTAAATTTCATTCTACTATATTATTATTATTATATTAAATATAATTATATTTAAATTGTTTCTTTAATAAGAGGCGGATTGAAATTGTTATAAAATAATATAACTTTGTAAAAATTTTATTAAAAGCCATTTTATTAATATTTATGATTTCCTTTTTATAAAAAAGTCACAAATCCTTTTGTACCAAATTTTATTCTCTAATAAAAATATTTCTTCAATTTTATCTATATAATTTTTAACTTCATTTTCATCTTCTTTAATCTGTCCCTCTTTTTTTTTTTCAATTAAAGAATTTTAAATTTTTTAACTATTTCATCTACTATTCATATCTCTCTAAAATTTTTATTACTCTTATTATATTTTACATTTTTTGAAAATAAAAATTTTAATAATTTTTTTTTCTATTTTTAGTTTAATTAGAAATTTTAGAACTTATAAGAAATTTTTTTTAACATTTTCTTGTAATTTCAGCTTTACAGAGTGATAGATATATATATAACAAAAAAGGCCCTAAGGGGGCACGTTTTGTCTTTCTGTGAAATTTTCCAAAATGACGCAACGCTTGCTGACAAATCATTCATTTCCACTGGGAGATTGTAAGCAAAGGGAGCAATGACGTGTTCTGCTATTCATTCAGCAGCAGCGCGCTACCCAGATGCAACAAACCAGCTAACACGAGGGGTTAATTGTCGACTTAGATAGTTCAATCGGACGCTCATACCATATGTTGAATGAACTGTACAAAGGCAGCTAGGATAATAGACAGACAGACAGAGCAGAGTTGCTCCGACAGATAGGCATGGAGGTAGTTAACAATGGAAGATGTCATTCTGACGCCTAGCCTGTGGACTGGCTACACAGAGACTGGAGACATCAGGCACGAATATCCGTGTCCAAGTATTAACTTCCGTGCCATCGCCAGATGGAGATAGTTGGCTTTGACGTGCACCAGATCCATCCAATTACCAAACCGAGCGAAGATTCATCCAATTAAGCGCAAAGGGCAGCACCCGAAGCACGAACTCGTGGTACAAAAGAATGCCACTTGACAAAGTTCGAACTGGCATTCTTCTTCTTTTAATTCATCTCATATTAATCGCCAGAAAGAAAAAGGTGGCGCAGTCATTGGTTTCGTAGTTGTAGGGAAGAACGCATTTTCTCCATATCCAGATTCTTATGTTATACATTGTTGGGTGGTGACGTTTGTGACCATGAAAAATGCCATCAGTCACATATTTTACATAGATAACACAGTTTTAGAAACTACAACCATAACCACATCGGTGAATCAAGTGGACTAAATAATTTTTCCCACCAAATTCAGAGTGTCATTGCAAAAGTCTTTTCCACGGTATTACCAACACTTGTGAACATGACTGATGCTACAAGTTTAGTTTGAAACTATAAAAAAGTCAAGACTGATCTCAAAGCAGCATACTCACCGCAACACTCAAAGAACAAAGATATCATCAGCAGAATTTAACACTGATAAAGTCACCATGTCTGCTACATAAAGTTGAAAATACATAGAGAGAGAGAGAGAGAGAGAATCCAATCACACTCCTGCCATTTAAAGGATCCTACGAGGAAGCCAGCACCCAGAAGAACATGCTTATATAAATTAGCTTAAATGGAATTTGCAAATATCAATGGAAACACATGAAGATGATATAACAGTTGAGTCACACTGTGGCATTGGCTTCAACCTCACAGGTCTATGCCTCTAAAAACTTCACTGAGCAATAGCAAATTTAGGATTTTTTACATCTGCTTCTAATTGCAAAGTATCATACTTCGGGGACTCGAATAACACTTTGTAGGCAATGCCAAAGAAAGAAGCCACTCCCCGGTGTAAAATTACAGTTTGCTGACAATTTGGGAGGAACTACTTTATCAAATACGTTTCTGCTGCCGGAAATGTCTGAGAATAAAGCTGTCTGCATATAGTGGATATTTCTTCCTGATCAGGCCCTTTATGCATTTCCAATAAGAAAAATCAATCCGTTTTCCATCTTTTCTAACTATGAACAAACATCTTGATGTTTCAAAATCAGGGTGATATCCAACCTGTCAACTCAAAAGGAATCTTGCATCATTGAGACATAAAGAGGCGCATAGATTTCATTCGGCCAAATCATGGAGCATAAAGAAAAGGAATTGAGACACTTCCGATTCTTAATTTTAGTGTTCAAATCATGGAGCATTCTCTCATTTTATTTGCTGTCAACACTTCCCAGTTTTGTGTTCACACAAGTTTCTGATTTCCAACAGAAACAAACGCAACATTGCAGTTCTGACAGGTTACCCTAGAAATCCTGTCTTACTAGAGGGTGTGGATCAAAACCAACTAATGGTTTTAAGCAGCACAAATTTAGGTTCCATCACCCTGGTGGCATTCTTCTACTGCACGTGTGACTTTGCCTCAACTATTCGAAAGAAAGAGGATCACCTCCAGTTTTTTAAATTCATGGGGCCGGATTACCAACCAAGAGATGCACACAGATAACATCTTTGTTCAATGGCTCTTTCCGAGGTGCACATCAAAACCTCCAAGATTCCATCCACCAACATCAATCATAAATCCCTACCTCATGTACGTTAAGTTTTCATTTCTACGAATTGCAAATCTTGCATGAGAGAAAGTTGTCCAACTATCAAGTGGAGAAATTTCTCGCTTTCAATCAAAGAACACGATCCTTGTTGCACAAAGCAGAGTCTTATCCAGGGATTTGAAAAAACAAAAAAGAAAAAAAAAACACGCACAAAAGTGGAAAGGGTCAAAGAGACTCGTACCGTAATACAGTCAATTCCACATCCGACTTTCTTTTCGCAATCCGGATGATACGCAAGCAACTTGTCTACGATAGTTCTTTCATGGTCTGGACTCAGCCTATCGCCATTCTCGTACCTGTATCCACAACAACAAGTATCCAAGTCGCACAAACGTCCATAATTAAGCAAGTAAAGTCGAAGCGTGAGCAATTAAGAAAACATACGTACTTGCCGGAATGAAGAATCATTCGGGCAAATCCAACAAGCGGAACCGTATCCTCCAAAATCCGGTCCTCCCAATCGATCCATTCATTCCCTTCTTTCTCCTCGTAACCTCCTTTCTCTACGCCGTCCTCCACTTCCTCAGAAATCCCACCAAAGTCCTTCGCCGCCGGAACAATCGGTTTCCTCAGCAAGCCCGACCCCTCGGACTCGGCCTTCACCGCACGTACGCGCGGCAGCTTGAGAGATAGTTGAAAAGATAAGAGGATAGGAGAGGAGACGACAGAGATAGGTCTCGAGTGGCCGTGCAGTGATGGCGATGGTGGTTGACTGGATAAGGAAGCCATGGTAGTGGTGGTGGCGGTCTCTAATTTTACTGGTTGCTCGATTGTTAGCTATGGATTCTCATTTGGTCATTCCGTTGCTCCCCCGTCGCTGGAGTAGAGTGAAGTCCTGCTGCTGTGCTGTGGCGGAGCAGAAGATACCTCAAAGCAGATGAAAAAACCAATGCATTTCGGTATCTGAAGTGCAATTAGGGAGGCAGGACCGAACATGGTCCGATTTCTGAGCCTGTCAGCCCTTTTATTCCGCTTTTGGGTTTATGAATCAGGGCCTAGTTGGTCACTTATTGGGCTTTATCAAGCCCGTTCCATTACATGTACCCTGTGTAGTTCTCTGGGGACACTGCTTGGCAATGTCCGTCCGTCCATTCCTCGGGGCATGCTGGCTCATCCAGGAAACTTCCCTAACTCTGCTGTAACAATTGGTTTTTTGAGCACGGCATTGGAGCCTGAGGCCCCAGTTCATATTAAGCATATGTATTCATTATGGTTCTTGCAATCATTTTGGATTGAAATCAAAGCAACTAAGACGACAATTGTTTACCATGTCTCTGGGGTACAGACGACAATTGATTATATGTCTATTTCATTTTAATTATAAAATATATCTTAAAAATACAACTTACAATTTTTTTGAAAAAAATAAAGTGCATACAATTAAAATATATATACAAATAATTATTAATTTTGTGGTATAAAATTTTTTAATAATTATATACACATCTTATTATATTTATTTATACATCTGACTTAAATTATATATACAACATATATTTCAAAGGAAATAAAGCGACGGAATTCAGGCGAAACCTACCTGCGTCGGCGCCCCCCCCCCCCCGAGGCCTTTTCCGCCTCCCAAAATCTCGTCCCCTTATCGTTTCCCTGTTAATTTAATGTTAGAAAAAGCTGAACCAAGCAGTACAGTCCTGGAAGAAATCATTAATTTAGAGACAGTTGTAACCAGTTGTAGTATACGGTTGTTAACGAATCACATCAAATATGACTAAGCAATTATCGTACCGAGCCGTCTCTAAAAATACTAATAATAATAATAATAATAATAGTAATAATCTTAATGAGCGGTCGTGGCCGTGTTACAAAGAATGAACCCAAAAAAAAAAGGAGCATGTACCTAAGTAAATTTTTGTGGGCCGTGTGGCCTATTTCATATCTCTCGTGTTGGGAATTGACGCTTTGGTCTCTCTTTTCTCCTTTATTTTCTTTAATTTTCCAAATGCAGTGGATTTGGTATCGTCTGTTCTCGACGTCAACAAATCCACAATGGGTCATTCAAGTGGATGATCGAAATTGAGTTTTTCTTTTTTCCCCCCCTTTTTAAGAATTGATGACTTAAAAAATAAGTTCAAATTGATAATTAATGACGAAGATTGACAAAATTAACAAAATTAGTGACCAAAACTTGTACTTATCGGGTCCCATATCAATCCCTCAAAATTATTATTATTATTATCATTAAGTCCCATTAAATAGATCAGATCATATATTCCCTATGTAATATTTATTATATTAATAAAATATAATTACATAACAATGTTTTTAAAAATTGATTAAATTCATTTATATTTATCGTGAACTCCAAAAAAGTGGATGCATCCGGGTGAGGGCCACGCACGTCCCACGAGATCCACCGAACTCGGCTTCTTTCCAGCGCCAAGTGTTGCCAGGTCACCTACTTGCGTACTGTCTGCTCATCGCATTCCCACGAGTCTCGGCCGACACTCCAGACGGTCGCGCCCCTCCCTCCTCCATATTCGAAACAGGTGGGGCCGGTGACTATAAATGCTTCGGAGATCCCAGTCGCGGTGGCGTCGCTCGAAAGGGGTAACGAAGGAAGAAACACACTGTATCGTAAAAACCGGAATTTTTTTAAATAATAATAACAATAAGAATGACGGTAACGAGAATATTCAAAGCCAATAACTGACGCAAAGAAGAGGAAGTAAACAAACAAACAGATCACGGATGTCGAAAGACGGCCTCTTTTTTGAGCTTTCTATGGATTTTACAGATGTTTCCAGTTCATTTTGCTTGTAATTTTTCTTTCTTTTTGTTTTTTTTATTTTTATTTTTTTATTCTCTCTCTCTCTCTCTCTCTCTCTCCCCCTGTGTGTCTCAGTCATTTTCACAGAGACTGACAGGCCCACGTCTTCGCTTAGATCTCTCCTCGAGACCTACGATGATATCATAACGGCAGCTCCGTAGAAGAGATCCCTCCAAAATGAGACTTCTGATCGGTTGCATGAATCAATTCTTCTAACTGGTTGACTTGAGTTTGATCTTTGGGTTCCTTTTCTTTCCGCGGAATGGACGGCGCTGATGGCACGGTCCGGCTGGGCGCTCTAAACTTGAAGCCGGATCGGACCGGCTTTGATTCCGAACCCGACGTGTCGGTCTCGTCACCCGTTACCAGGCAGAAAGCCGCGGCGGCCAAGCAGTTCATCGAGAATCACTACAAGAACTACTTGCAAGGATTGCAGGAACGGTCAGAGAGGTAACCAAGAAAGAAAGAAAGAAATAAATAAATAAATAATCCTCTGTTGTTCTCTGTTTTCCTATATTTTTCATTTTTTGCGTAATTGAAATTTGCGGCTTGAATTCTGGTGCTCTATATTGCCGTTTCAATTTGAAGTCAACGTGAGGTCAACATTTAAAACTTTTTAATTGTTAGTTTCTTCTCCTTTGCTTTTAATTTTAGGCATTCGGGGTGTTGTTAATTCGCTCCTTAATCCTTGTATTCATATTCTTTAGCATTTAATTAAAAGGCTTTGTTTGATTGCTGCTTGTCTGGTTCATTGATTGATTATCTCTAAGATGGCAGTTTTCTATATAGATAGGCAGCCTGCATGGGGAGAGGGGTAGCTATGGTCTATAACTACAATCATGGATGGATTAGGATCTTCTCTCCTTTACCTAATTAAGCATCGTCGTTAATGTTTTTTAATCTATCTGCTTTAGACGGCGGGCACTTCAAATGAGGGCACAGGAGGCTCGTATATCAAATGAGGAACAGGAGCAGATGCTGAGAAATTTGGAGCGCAAAGAAACTGAGTATATGAGGCTGCAACGGCGTAAAGTTGGAATTGATGACTTTGAGCAGTTAACCATGATTGGAAAAGGTGCATTTGGTGAGGTAAATGGAATAACTTCCAACACTCTCTTCTTCAAGTGCTGTAGTTACGCAGGAAATGAATTTATATATCGGTTGTACATTGCTTATCAAATGATATGGATCAAGGAATTCAGGTCAGGTTATGCCGAGCCAAAGGTACTGGAGAGATTTTTGCCATGAAGAAACTGAAGAAGTCCGAGATGCTCAGTCGTGGGCAGGTGAGACCTCGGTACCCAATGTCCATTCATATCTAATCCCTTTTTGGTGCATGTGTTGATAATTACTTGCATCAAAATCTCTATCCATGCAAGCATCCAATTTCAACTGAATTCATCAGCTGATCTATAATAGTAGGGAGAGTTATTCTCCGCTCATTGTATGATAAGAAGTCTTATGCTGATGGTGCATCCGGCTGTTTCAAATGTACCTTCTTTCTCCTTTCGATTTACCTAACATATACCTTGTATGATAAGAAGTCCTATGCTGATGGTGCAACCAGCTATTTTAAATGTACCCTCTTTCTCCTTTTGATATACCTAACATATACGTTGAAACCTACCTCAAAGTAAATCAGTTTCATACCTTAATTAGTGCTTTATGTGCCCCTGCTGGCTTTGATGGCATTTGCTAAGATCAATTAATCACAACGTGATTATGTGAAAGAGCAAAGGGTGTCCAAATTTTCACATCAACATCTATTTGGCTTTTCCTTGTGCATTGCACTTGACTATATTCATTGTCTGGGAAAATAAATGCATGTAGTTGAATGTACTTGAAAAATAGAGGTTTAACTTGAATACGAACATCTATTTGTCATACTTTCTTTTGCAATCAAATGATGGTTTTTTTTTTCTTGTTTCTTTTTTCTTTATTGTCCTTGTCTTGTTGTCAGGTTGAGCATGTCCGATCTGAGAGGAACTTACTTGCTGAGGTTGATAGTCGGTGCATTGTACAACTTCACTATTCTTTTCAAGATTCTGATTTCTTGTACCTTATCATGGAGTATCTACCTGGTGGAGACATAATGACATTACTTATGAGAGAAGATATTCTTTCTGAAGATGTTGCATGTTTTTACATAGCGGAGAGCATTCTGGCTATAGATTCCATTCACCAACATGGTTATATCCATAGGTATGACGACAATGTCTTATGCGGTAACCTGAAAATTTTGCACCTTCACCTCTTTGTATTTGTGCACATACGTATGCATTTCATGTTGTGCTATGTCCAGACCACTTGATTGTCAGATAGTAGAAGTTTAGAATGATTACTTGATATCCATGATTCATGGCAAGATGAAATTTATCTTCATTACTTCCTTTATGTTTGCTCAAAACATGTTCTTGCGCAGGGACATTAAACCAGATAACCTTATACTAGACAAAAATGGCCATTTGAAGCTTTCAGATTTTGGCTTGTGCAAGCCACTGGATGACAAGTATTCATTGATATTGCTGGAAAATGAAGATATCTCTACACAGGAGGCCATAGATGAATCTGAAAGACAATCTGGCAGTGACAGAGCCCCTTGGTCAATGCCAAAAGAACAGTTGCAGCAATGGAAACGTAATCGCCGTGCACTGGTATTATCTTGATTGCAATTTTTTGAAGCCAAATGTCATGTATGCCAGTTAAACGAAGCTTCTATTGAACTGTACAAAAGACTGCTTAATTTGTTACTTGTTTCAGCTTACCGGTTAATATCGATGTTCATCAGGCTTATTCCACTGTTGGAACTCTTGATTATATGGCACCCGAAGTGTTGCTAAAGAAGGGATATGGAATGGAGTGTGATTGGTGGTCTCTGGGGGCAATCATGTATGAGATGCTCATAGGTTATCCTCCCTTCTGTTCTGATGACCCAAGGATCACATGCCGGAAGGTAGTGCTTGAGTTATTGTCCTCAATTCCCAGGTATTTGTTTAGCCTTCTTCGTATGTACTGAGTAGACAGTGCTTCTGTCTTCTGTCAGATAATCAATTGGAAGACATGCCTCAAGTTCCCCGAGGAACCAAAGATATCAGATGAGGCCAAAGATCTAATTTGCCACTTACTCTGTGATGTTGAAACAAGGCGTGGGACAAGAGGAATTCAAGAATTGAAGGTAATTGCTTTGCTGAAAATAATAGCATCCATCCACCTTATCAACTGAAGCATTGGGAATTTCTACTTGTGCTTTTTCTCGTAACTATGGGGTACTGAAAGCACTACCCATTAGTGGAAAGGGTAATGTATCACTTTGAAGGGTTTCCATAATTTGCATTCTCAATTTGGAAAACATGAATGATGATTGCTGCAATCTCTTATGAGAAATATTGTAGTTTGAGCTGGTTAATATTCAGTTCCCCATTGTTCTAGGCACATCCGTGGTTCAAATCCATTCAATGGGATATGCTATATGAGATGGAAGCTGCATATAAGCCTATGGTCAATGGAGACACAGATACTCAGAATTTCGAAAAATTTCCTGATGTAAGTACATTGAACATGAAGAAGAAAATGTGGTTTGTAGTTGTCATGTTGGATGAAACCATAATGACCCTGTAACTTCGGAAATGATTCACCCACTAAGAAGGAATGTTTCCAACTTTGCATTCACATCAGAGTTCCTATAGCATTAATTTTTCCTTTTTACAATTTTTCCTTCACTGCTTTCTCTTTCAGTTCATTAACCATTTTCTTTAATCATTTCCTTGGAGCTAGAGACAGAGAGCATTATGTGTGTGTGTGTTTGATGTATGGCAAGCAAACTATAGATTGCCTGTTGGAGACAATGATATTCTGAATTCTGGAAACATATATTGAAAATCTCTGATCAGAATTCTCCAAGATTCAATACTTTTAGAACAACATTACTTTGAAGTTTAAGGACATATCAAGCATGTTTCTTTTGCTTCTCGTAGAAAAATCTTAAGCCATTTTTCAATTTTTTCTTTCCCTCTTGAAAGGGAAATAGGTCAAAGAATTATCTGCTAAGGTTTTACTTTCTGACAGTTGGAAGCTGCACCATCAATGACACCAACTGTGGGACCTTGGAGGAAGGTAAGGAAGTAGTTTCATTTCTTTTACCTGATGCATGCTGAAAACATTGTGGGAAAGTGGTTATGTCTAAGCTATTTAAAAATCAGCTAACAATGGTTTGGTGGAATGACACCCACCAATCACTGGGTGCAAGCCATTACTGTCTTGCAACAAATATATCAATTATGGTGTAGGGATGCATTCTGTTAGCGTTATCTATAAACTGTAATTTCATGTCATATGACTGCTGGAATTGAATTATCTGATATTTTGTCTTTGATTATACTGTTTTTTTCCACACGCAAAATTATACCATTGCTTCATGGCCTCTGTATATCATAACTCTTTGTACATTTGGATGCTCCATCTATTCCTTTTCTTCCAATCTAAATTCTTTTGTCTCAAAGTTGAGATTTTGCATTAAAGAGGAAAGGCATGGTTTTAAATTTTTCCCACTGTATCTCTGCATAGGTTTATCGACAATTAGTATAATATTGACTGTTGTTTTGATGGTATACATTTAAAATTCTTCATCAACTTTGGGAAGGGCCGCTCTACCAAAATATGAGTTTGGTTCAAATACTTGATGGCTGGACTCAAGTATAATCAAAATTGTGCAAGTATACCTGTTTGTTGTTGTTTGCAGGTTTACCTGTGATGCTAATCTTTACGTTTTGCTTCTTTTGTGGCACAGATGTTAACATCAAAAGATAACAATTTCATTGGATTCACTTTTAAGAAATCAGATGTCCTTAAATCAGTGGAAAGTTCAGGTATGCTGATTTAGATTTTGAGACCATTTCTGTAATGATGTTACTTTTTCAATCTGATTCTTCAATGTTGCACCACACAGATGCATGATCACTGAAAAAGAAATGACACAATTGAACACCAAATGCTTGGAATTTAATTTTCTTCATGATAGGAAAATATGAGAGGAACGAAGAAAGAGCATCAGTTACTCTGTGGTATACTCAGGAGTCAACCATTGTCATGTGTGTGAAAATAACATAGCCAGGATTCGGAGATATCAATAGAAAAAATGCACGAGAACTTGAACTCTAGTAGAACCTGGGAGAAATTTAGAAGTTCCTGGCATCTCTGTAACTACGAGGGAAATTAGAGAGAATGCCATCAATCTTTCCAACGTGCTTTATATATGATTAATTTGACTGTAATTTTGGAACTTATGGGAATTTTTTTATTAGATTGTCTATGAAAGCCTATAAACCGGAGAATCATTTCTGTATCTTTTGTCCTATTCTCCTGTGCAACATTTGACCATATAGAAGATTTCTTATAGTTTGCTTAAGCATTTGCATTGTTTTCCAAAATATGTGTCTCTCTATGGACTTTACACTTCTTCAGTAGGCACTTGACAATGCCATTACATGATGAGTAGCAATTTTTTTTTTTTTGTCAAATCTTTTTGAATGAAGTAGCAAATAGTTGTTGCATGCAATATTGTAGACTGGTGCCATTGATTTTTTATGTTGATTTTTTCAGGTGCAGCCATTAAATCAAAAAGATCTTCAAAAGCTCCATCTTTAGTCTCCTTGTTAGGTACAATTATTTTCCTTTGACAAAGTCCTCGTATTCGACAAGGTTTTAATTTTATTAGGTGTGATTGAATTTTATGATAATAGAAACCGGCCTTAGTTCTGTCCTTGGGAACCAACTGTTTCTTCTTGTCAACAAGGAGACCATTTTAAGCTAGTCTTTAATTTGATGCATCCAGAAGCTGATATCATTGGACTTAATTCACTATGGTTTCTTTCTGGCATTGCAGGTCGGATTGACCTGCAAGAAACTCCGATATTGGAAGATGAGCAGAAGCTGGAACCTTGAAATTCAGCAAGCCTATATTGTGTTTCCATTGCCGTACGTATTAAGTGTTTGTTGACGAGTGTATGTACAAGATTGAAGTGACAAGAAGTGCTATATGTATGAAGAAGGAATAAGGACATCAGCTTCAGAGTTGATCTAAACTTCGGCCCAATTCACTAGTTTTCACCGGGCGACAACTGTGTTTGGAACCATGGAATTTCGGTAAAATAGTAGAATACACTCTGGAAACCAATATTACATTTCCTCTTATAGAAGAAACACCCATTTTGAGAAACTCACTTTTGTTTTCCATTTGCCTATGTCAAGCCCACGAAATGCTTTTTTTTTTTTTCTTTCTCAATGTAATCTTAATGTTGAAAGGGATTTTGTCGAACCAGTTTTGTATTATCCAACTGCTGCATTTTTCTGCTATTTTCATCGCCTCCATGAAAGCTTTTAAGAGGACTCAGGTTTGCTCGGATGACAAGAGGCACACCCCACTGGCAAGGATTTGAGCTTCTGTCAATGTCTCATCATTCCGGAGGCCACTCTTACTAATACCAAAACAAAAGAAAGCTTTTAAATTTTGATTGGGGTGTGTATTGTTGCCATACGGTTGATGTTCTGCTCATTGTATTGGAGGACACAGCTACCAAAAGTAGCGACCATCCAACGGAAACCACTGGCTGGCAGGTGCCAGAAAATTCGCGCCTGTATTCTGTGGACTCATTGACTTTTGACCAAGCGCCAATTGCCACTGACAAGAACCAGCCTTGCTACATGGACGTTTCCATGACAACAACTCGTGAAAATGCCTATTGTTTGAATTGATTAAAAAGCGTCCCCTACATTGATTGAGGACCACTCTCGATTTCTAATTGTCTTTGATTGTCGCTTGAATCTTCTCGTACTAATGGTTGACTGGATTTCTTTCGGGCGCCATAAACCCTCTATTTCACTAGCCTTTTCGTATGTACATTATGTTATATTAGTCATATTTTTTTTATGAAAACTTAAAATTTTTTTTAAAATAATACCATGCGGATGTCAACATAATGTGTGTGTGTGTGTGTGTGTGTGTGTTTTTTTTTTTTTATTCATAATATCTCGGATCCTTCATTCATGTAATGGATTTCATATACACAATACCAAAAATTCTATGTGCTTGAAGCCGCAGCCATGATCTTCCAATATGATACATTTCATATAGAATTTATTTGGAAGCCTCTTGGCCTCATATCCATCTAGTCCAGTCGCAGTCCTATCAATTAACTGTAGTTTAATAGTATTATAGACTTTTTTTTTTAAAGATTAAAGTTAAATAACAAAGAAAAAAAAAAGATCTTAGTCTACCCAACCAAAAAAATAAAATAAAATCCTAGAAAGGCACAGCATGCCTAAAATTACAAAAATATAGCAGAAGGTGAAAAGCGCGAGAATGGGGTTAAAAAAAAAAAAAAAAGGAAACTGCAACGCCACGTAACGCTAACGCGCAAGTCAGGACAAAGAGATATTTTCGATACTCCTGACGGACCCCACCCTCCCTGTAAGAAAATATCTGGCCGCGCCTCAGCTCTAATCAGCATCCAAAGATGACGTGGCAACGGATGGTCCCAAGACACGTGTAAAAGGCGGTGACTGTAAACTTAATTTTGAGTCCTCTAAACACCAAACAGTCATAAAATACAGAATAATGTCCCTGGGAAATCTGGCACTTAAACCCGATTAAACTTTTCTTTCTGAAAGCATAATCTGGAGATTAATACAATGGATGATTGCAGGAGAAGAAGCAGAACCCGGACGGCAAGCTCGCAGACGTCCGGTTTATCTTGGGACCACGAGTCGGAAGAGTTTGCTCCACAGGTAGGATTTTGCAGCCTGCAATAATAATAATAATAATAATGTTAACTAAGATGTCTGTATTGACGTTCTTTTATTTTCTGTGTTTAAAATTTTTATTCATTTTGTTTGTGGTTTTAGCAGATATAAGATGGGTTTCTTGGTTGTAAACGGGGAAGAAATTAAGAACAAAAGCGAATAAACTGATACTGTTTTTTTTTTTTATTATTATTTTTAAATTATTTATCTAATCATCTAATGGAATGGTGTGTTATCTATTTATTTATTACATTTTTTTTTTGTTAATATGTTGTTTTCTATGTATTGATTATGCATGATAGGATTGGCGGGTAAAAGATTCGATGTCCGCGGAATGGACGGATGAGAAGCACAGTCTGTACCTTAAATCCATGGAAGCATCATTTGTTGACCAATTATATAATTCCATGGACCTTCTCGTTTGGGAATCAAAGAAGGAAGTTTCGGATCCAAAGTTGACCCAGCATGTCAAGTGTGACAGTTGTACTTGTTCTGGCCAGGTTGGAAGCTAAACCCTTTTGTTTGCTTTGTATGTATATGCAATTTTTGGTGGATGTGCTGTTGTTGTATAACTTCTTCCATTTCTCTCTGTTTTTCTTTTTTTTTGGATTTTTTTTTTCCAGTTTAAGGTTCTTCGATATGGTGGCTGGCAGAAAATACATTTTCGAAGGCCTGAATCACAAAGAAATGTTGGAAGTCAACCCCTTGGCCTTTTGTCTAGTCCATGGATCCAGCACTTTATATCTGCAAGGAAACCCCAAGTGGTGCCTTCTTCCACCATTCAAGAAACTGCTGTGCCCCAAAGTCGACTAGTCAATCGATGTGGGAAGAAGGCAACATCTTGTGGATCGTCAGCAACTAGTTGTTCAAAGCATTCCTCTCGTCGTTCTCGGAGTCAGACATATCATCACGATATGGTTGATGGGAATACAGGTGCTGTCATTTAAGATTTTGGCATTTACTTGAAGATACCTTGTTTCCGCTCTGCTTTGCAGCATTGCCAACGGATGTTTTTCTTAAATTGGAGATCATGCTAGCTCTCTTTGATGATATCCCTGATCTTTGATATCCTAACTTAGTGCATAATAGATGGGAATAACAATCAAAGATTCACGTAGCCGACCCCTATTAAATTAAGGCTTTGTTGTTGTTGTTGTTGTCATGGTCTATTTATCGTACTGTCATTCCCTTCTTCCACGCCACACTGTGATTTAGAGTAGGTGGAAATATGTAGTTTCAGTGTGTCAATGTAGTCTTCCTTATCTGCATGGTTGAATTGCCTCTATATGGTGACACACTGACAGAATAAATATCCTACGTGTAGTAACACACAAATGTTTGAACAAAAATTGTGCCAACTTAAGACAGGTAATTCATTGATGGACCAAATGATGAGTTGCAATATAGTCAATGTGCGACAAACATGCTCAAACTAATTTTCTACATCCAAGGTTTTTATTCCATGGTCTAAATGGTGTTGTCAGCCATTTTCCCTATTTCTTGACTGGCTCTCTCAGATGCTTTGAGTGCTACAGTTAAAGGAAAAAATAGAAAAATGTGTGGTCTTTACTGTTCTTGTTGTTGTAGAGATGTCGGATCAGAATTTCGTGGATGAAGATGTTAAGGGTGAAAAGGCAAGTGCCTGCAGCTCAAAGAAGATGAAAACTCTGGCAATTGATGCTTCAGGTAGTGATCAGGTAGCATCCAAATTCATTTTAATCCATGTCCTTTCACAGGAATTGAGCTTTTCATTATAATATTACCATTGTAATGCCTGATTAATGCATCACTGAAATGCTATTTTAGGTTGTTCCAAGTGGGAAGCAGGCCATGACAGGTGATGTTACTGAGTAGTTTATTTCTGCAGCTGGTGGAAGGACCTGCAGCGGTAAGCGGGATTTAGTGATTAAGCATGGCTGGATTGCATGACCATTTTGCTAAACCGTGAAGAGATTGAGGAGGACTTTATCAAATTTTATCAGATTTCAAAATTTCGCAAAGAAAGAAGCCTGATATACCCATTTGGTGCCTGCAAAGACTAGTAAGGTGAAGAAAGCCCTGTAGCCATTGCCTACTAAGCCTGTAATATGCCTTAGAAGTCGGAATATGTACAGTAATAGAGGTTTGCGGTTTAAGTTGTGATCAGTAGTTGCTTAAGTACGATCGTAGGAATCAGCGGCATTGGTTTCGTGTTTTTTTTTTTGTTTATTATGGAAAATGTATGTGTTGATTTCCAGTTCCGAACAATGTGTGAATGTGATTGAAATTGTTCTGTTTTGTTCTTTCATTTTGCATTGAATCGGACGCAAGCACAACAATGAACCAATTCTGATTATAGCCTCTTATTGTGAATGTGTAAGCCTTCGTTGAAATAGATCGGACCCCTTTTCCTGCTCATATCTGTATTATAAAATAATAAAAAAATATAAAGTAAAAATAAAAATTAAATTAAATTGAATAAAAAAATGTATAAAGTGTATTTGATTTTATTTTTAAAATAATTTTTGTTCTTATATATAATATTTTAATATAAAAACTTATAACATTTATTTTTTAAAATATAATATATTTTTTATTAATATGTATAAATAATAAAATAATAAAAATATTAATAATTTGATTAATTTAACAATTTTTAATAAGAGAAGGAAGATAGTAAAAGGTGATATTTTTTTTTTTTTGATGAATATGGACGAAGAAGAAGTTTTTTTTTTTATATATTAGTTCTAAATTTAATATCTTATAAAAATAAATATTAAAAATAAAAATAATAATTAATAGTTATAGTGATTTTATTATTATAATAATTAATTTTTCAACAACTAAAATGACTAATCAAAACAACTAATTTGATCAACACAATTTGAAACGTCTTAAAAAATATTTTGGGTTAAGGGTGGGCTAGTTCATTGCATGAGATTGAAATGAATCTTTTATATCAAGTTTAAGTTTTGAATTATTTACTTATGAGCGAGACCTTTTCTTAGTTTGTTTTGTTTTGTTTTAATTTTGTATAATATAAAATAAATATTATCTTAGAAACAAATATAACATGACTTCTTATTTTCAATGTAGGATATAAACTTTTTAAAATACACTTATTTCCTAATATTCTCTCACATATTTCAAAAGGCTCAACTTTGTTGGGTTAATCAATTGGTATATAATACATTATCTTCAGTGCCTTTCAGGTTGTAAATCAAAGATTAGGATGTATAAGTTTTGATATTCATAAGGATGGTGAAATTAAAAATTTTTATAAACCAGGACTTTTTAATATATAGTAGTGAACTTATCTCCATGTTATATTATTTGAGATCATATTGTTTAGCACAATTTAATGTTGTTAGACCTTATACGTGCTTGATTATTTTCATAAGAGCTCTAAAGATCTTACTTAGGACCTTATATAAGTGGCTCTACTCCACTTTTATATAATTGAATATATCAAGTGTACATTTTAGTAATACACTACTTATAAGGATTATAGAATTCATTAAGAGTATAACTCAACTTCAAACATTGAAATTATTGCATTATCTACATCATAAGCAAGGACTTTACAATTTTGATAATGTACATGAATGGTCAATTAATGAATTATCATTAGCCATATGAACCTACTTCAAGAGATTTTTTATTATAGAAGTTGGTTCTCATCACTCTTAATTATGCTTTCTGGGCATTAGTCTTATTCCCCTTGATTTATTTTCCATTAGCTTAATACTCCTCAAACAAATTAACTCATAATTGACTAATGTAAATAAATTATAAGAAATAATATCAAGAAGATCTTAAAGAGACATGAGATTAACTATTTCAAATAATTATATGATTTATATGTAAGAGTCAAAATTTTTATGTTAAAATCAATAAGGATCTAACTTCTTTTTCACATATGATAAAAAGTATATTATTAAAAATAATTATGACATTAGTAGCTTATTATGATTTAAAATTTTACTAAATATATGTGAAAAATGTCTTTCTTAAAAAATCTTGAAGAATAAGTTTATATGAATTAATTTGAAAATTTTTTCATTAAAAGTAAAAATCAAATGATGTGTAGCCTAAAAAAGTTAACATATAGATTGAAATAAGTTCCCCTACAATATTATTAAGTTTAATGATATTATAACATTTTTTTAATTTAAGGAAGAAAACTATTGATCAATGTTATATATTAAAAAATGAGTAGAAGTAAATTTATTATCTAGTCTGATGTGTTACTTACTATTAATATTTTAAGTATATTATATGAAACTAAAAAATTTTGTTAAAAGAATTTTATAATGAAAAATATGAGAGAGACATTTTATATAATAAGAATATAAATATTTCGTAACATATTAGAATGAATGATGATTGTTTCAAAATAGTTATATTGAAAAAATTTTAAAGAAATTTTATAAGAGTAAGTATTCACCTCGGTTATTTTTATATAAAAAAAAGTAATAAATTCAGTCTTATATAATGTTTTAAGAATAATGTAAAATATAAGAAAATGAAATCAATTCTATATTTTTTTTGTTTTTAGTAACTTAAAGTATTAAGATATTTGAAAGAACAAAGAATTACATACTTATATACAAAAAATCTAATTACTAAGAAGTGATTGAATATTTAGATTTAAATCTTTTTGAATATATTAATAGTAGAAGTCTACTTTTGGTCATTTGTTCCTGTTAAGAGAAGGAGCAAAATTGTAGAATGATGAAAAATTATTTATCATTATTTTATATATTATAAAAGTAAAATTTGTAATATGATTTAAAGTTATGATTCATACATTATGACTGTAAAATTTTATTTCAAAATTTAGAGTTGTCAATATCATTATTAAACTACTAAAAATTTATATAATAATTTGACAATAATATTCTTCTTTGAAAGTGACAAATATTTAAAAGGTATTAAATTTTTATGAATTAAAGTATTGTCATTAAAAAGAAAGTTAAAAAATAAAAAGTATCTATAAAGTAAGAATTGATTTCAAGATTATAGATCAATATGAGAGTTTATAACTAACATTATGTAACGAAATAGACTTTGGTTGTATTAATAATAATTAATGATATATGATGTAATGACACTTTAAACTCATTAATATATTTCTTATATATACACATCATTATTTTAAAATTAACACAAAAGTATTTATGAAATATTATTCTAAATTATTATGAAATTATATATATCTTATGAGTATTATATGGAAAATTGTAAATATTATAGTATATAAAAGAAAGGATTATGGATGAATAGGACATAATTGTCATAATTTAATTAAATAATTTATTATATTATGATATTATAATAGAGTTGTAGAAAATTATTATTATTATTATTTGTGTATAATGATTAATATGATAAATTTTAATTAAATTAAGTAAGAGAATATTAAAATATTTTTAAATAATAATATTATTAAGGATTCAATTATAATGTAACTTGATTAATAAAAAATAATTTTATATATTATTACATTATTAAAGATAATAATATCAAATGTAATTGAAATATTAATAAATATATTTAATTTAAATTATAAAATTATGTGTATATATATATATATATATAACCTATCTTTTCTTTCGTTATTACACACAAAAACTTTATTTAAAGGAGTATAATTATGATAAAAGTCAAAAGAGAGAAATTAATTATTAGGATAAGGTAAACTTTTTTGATATATCAACAATTTTGGTTTACACAAAATTAAATATGTGATTTATAATATTATTTATATAAAAATATTTAATTGTAAAATCTCAAAAATTAATATTTAATAATGATATTATTATGAAAAAATCTGACACGTTCCACCGTCCCGATGCCAATGATAACGGATATATTAGGGATGAAGAAATGGAGGAGTACGCTACGAAGAAATGGAGCATCACTATAGCTTAATTAATTAGCGAGCTCCATATATATCTAGTACATGTTGCACACAACTTTATAATCTGGGTAAACTGAGTAGGATTGTTCTTGTAGTTAGCTCCATAGGGTAAAGCTGTTTTATACCAAAAATAACTATATAGGTATAGAGCCGGGTCCAGGGCTACCACATCTTCACCTTCTACAGATAACAAAGTTTTTCTCGTTAACGCCAACCATACCACCACACGAAGGCACAAACCAAATTCAAATTATAGATGCAAGCCCTGTATAGGACTAGCTTGCTGGCTGTTCGTAACTAACATCTTATATGCTTGATGGGACTTCAATTCATTGGAAATATCCTTGTAGCTAAGCCAGCTTTTAACTCTAATAATTCAATGTAAAGAGGGATCTCATCCGCATGCGTTCAATATAGGAAGAGCCACAGGTCGACCACCATAAGTGACTGGTATTTTCCGTTGGGAATATGAATACGTACTTTTTGGAATATAATGGAAACATGAACATGTGGACACATGGATATGAATGCTATCCTAATTCCACCAAAAGTGGAAAAGTAAAGTGGATTCTTACGCACCAGGGAATAATTGCTTTTAATGGCATACACACGCTAATAATCTAGTCGTGGAGGAACCAAGTTCTCCTGCTTGACCAGATTTTTGTTTTATTATTATTATTATTATTATTATTATTATTTGTGGGAACTAATATTTGAACCAAACACTGAAATTAAAAATTTAAATAATTTTATAATTAGATGTTGCTACGAGTGTTTTGCTTTACACAGATTTACAACTTTTTTATGTTTGGCATTTTAATGGCATAGATATGCTGTTGGCTATGCCATGGTAGCTTTATAATCCCCTCGAAGATAGTTACAAAACTCCATCTAAATATTGATGCCAATGGGAGACTAGATAACTAGTTCAACTAGTGATTTGATGATTGAACTAATGAGAAAATAATATACGTAATATTTTTTAAAATTTTTGAACATATTTTATTTTTTAATATCTAATATAATCTCATGTATTAAAAATTCTTATAAATACTTTTATTACATTTATAAAAATAAAATTGTGGTAATTTTTTTTTGGTTAATTTTATAGTGAAATGATCATTTTAACTTAATTGTTAAATATTTTAAATAAAATCATTTTTTATTGTATTAACATTTAGTTTGTTTTCATATTAAAAAATTTATCTATTTAAAAATTTAAAATATTAAATAAAATTTAGAATAGACTCAAGATATAGGTTATATATTACTTTAGCACGTCCCTTGACTTCACATGAACAAATCATATTCACTTGGCTTGAAGTATGAATAAATAAAAAATTGATAATTAAATATGAAAGTAATAAAATTAGAACTTATAATATTTTAATCACAAAAACTCTAATATGATATTATATTAAGGTATTAGATTAAGTTTATAATATGAATTATATATTATTTTAATACTTTTTCTCACAATAAATACGAAGATAATAAAATTCGAATTTATAATTATAAAATTTCTGATATTATATTAAATATTAATATACTAAAAAATTTAAATTCTTAAATAGAATTTAAAATATAAATTATATATTATTTTAACAGTTAGTTGTAATGTTTTAACTAAAAATTGTATTTTATCCCGCATATATTTTTGTATGAATTTTTAAAATAAAATTAAATATTAAAATCTCGGCAGCGGTCGATGTAGAGTTGTTGAATCAAACCATCTCTAATGCCAAATATATCTCGCAGTCCATGAAACAATCAGTTCAATTTAGATCTGTTTTATCAATTCACGAGTCGGACATATCAAATAGATACAGACTGATTTTTATAATTAGCTATGCTCCTGAATAAAGGTCTCTAACTTCGACATTAAACTTTTTATTTTAATATTTTATTAAAAGATAATTAGGCCATAAATTATATGATAAAATAATTTTTTTTATTTTTATGAATTTTATTTAAATTAAATACTATAATGGTCTCGAGAGACAGAATAATTTTCTTTAATTACGGTGTTGTCAAATCAATCATTATTCAATTATTTTTTAATATAAAACGTTTTACCTTTGGAGAAGAAATCAGATGCCAAGAAAGCTTTTCACTTCGTGGTCCATTCAAAGTTCTCAAGCACATCCATTTTTTGATGGGCACTTTCAAGTAATTTATGCACCATAATCACGCTTTTATGGAATATAATAAGATAAATGCTGTCCCAAGAGCATTCTAAAGGTGAACATTTCATTGTGATTCTTCAAGGATATTGATGCTCCGCATCTACTGGTGGTGTCAGTCGTCGAGCATCTAAGAACAGGTTTACTTTATGAGCTTCATTTGATATTTTTCCCCTTTTGTTCAATAGGGTATACGTCTGTTATAATTAATTTTGTTGTAATCCAAGGTTTATGGCTTAATGATGCATTTACGTACCAATGCTGCATTTCCTGAACTGTCAACGGGAAAAGCTACGTTACAGCTTTTCAATTTGCATGAAATGTACATTAATTTTAGCATTTATTTTTCTGGGTTTAACTTGAATACTCCAATGTACCCCCCCCAAAAAAAAAAGAAAAAAAAACATTTTTCAACTAGTATTTTGAATTAATGTATGGCTAAACGTTGTTCTTCAACTCTATTTACCACTTTCGTCTACATCTTTCTCTAAAGTCGCCAAGTTACCCTATTGTTTTATGTGACGAACACCGATACACTTTGATCAGAACTAAAAAAATCCCGAGCACCATTTTGTTTCTTCCACAATTAAATTCCTTTTATTGATATATCTTTAACAAACTTTCGTGATAGATATGATACAAAAATAAAACCCAAAAGAATAAAATAAGCTATAGATATGTCTAATTTGGAATTTATAATCAAGGTTTAATTAACCGCGCACGACGACATGAATGAGATTACGATGTCCGTTTCCTAGAATTTTTGTGAGAAAATTCTCACTTTACTTTAGAAAGATATGCCCAAATTGTTTGGCGCCTTGGAATTTCTTAGCTGATTTTTGTATATAAAACCCGTTTCTCACATTACCATGCGCGCACGGACCTTTCGTTCTTCGTTACCTTTGACTATAAACCCGAGCGGCAGGATACATATATTTACACATCTACCTAATGTCCGTGCACATCGGAATAGACAAAAAGTATTTTTTTTCCTACCTTGTGCGGTGATGAGTTGAATTGAATTATACTACCAATTCTTTCAATACGATGTCATTAATTGATGGGTTCAAATATCCCGTCTAAATGTTATTTGATGAGCACAACGGAATCCTCCATGGGACTTGACCATACCAGAATAAAAGATGGAACATGGTGAGCGTCCTTATAGCAAGAACTATATCGAGAACCATCGTCATCACACCTCTATGGTGATGGTATGTTGTTGGATAATACAAGGGTTCAAAATTATATATATATATATATATATATATATATATATATATGTATGTATATCATTCGACAAAACTCAAAAATTTCTAAAGTCATGGTAATTTTTCAAGTTAGACTGCAATTCAACCATATTTGGACTACACAATGAATACCAAATGATAAACTTAAAAAAAATGATTTGAATACTATTAGTCACAAGATCTAATTATAGAATTACTTAAACTTTTTATGTTAGATTTAGAGTTCAATTTCTGGTCCTCGTAAATAAAAAAAAAATGATTCCAATGTCACCTATATTACTTTTTTTTTAACAAAAAAAAAAATTGCATCGTAGATATATCGATCATTGCTTTTGTAGGTTGAGGTCAAGGATCACTTATTGATGTTCTCATTCAACCTTTTCCATAGGGAGGATTTACTATTCAAGTATTGTCTAGTTCAAGTCAGTATCCCTCACATTCGATTTTAGTGTTAACAAATTTTGAATTCAACACCCTGCCTTGACATAAATTTTAAAGATTTCAAATGAGCAGCAGTGAGGGGACTCGAATCTTAGTCAATGAAGAGGAAAATGCATCAGATCACCAATTAAACTACCATCTCGAGTGCTAATATCAACTATATCACATTATTATTTAATAAAATTTTTTTCATACTTTTGTTAGGTAATACTTATTATAAAATGCATCAGATCACCAATTAAACTACCATCTCGAGTGCTAATATCAACTATATCACATTATTATTTAATACAATTTTTTTCATACTTTTGTTAGGTAATACTTATTATACCTATTCACATTTTGAAAAAGTTGTACACACCAAGGATTCTGACGCAATTGATGGTAATGTTAATTATATTAAAATAATTTTTTTGTAATTTTTATTTGTTGACCCAAAAAAAATATGATGTGTAAAGGACAACTACAATGTGTAACATGAATAACAAGATGTGCACTAAGGGTTGAAAAAAGTGTAGCAACAATTGAATTTCATGATATTGCACTTTTTTCAAGTCTTATTATACATTTTGTACTTAGTGCACATTTTGTTGATGTGCTTACACATTATGTAATTTTTGTGTGAGATTCTTGAATTTCAAAAAGAAAATTATTATTGTAATGTAGTTGATGTCAATTGCCTTAGTATTCATTTAAATTCTTAATCCATGTTTTCACACTCTTTTTTATTTTAGGTCTTACCTAAATTTTTATTTTACTCACACTTAATATTAAGTTAACTTGATTCATTTAAAAGTGTAATTCAAATTAAAAAAATCTTTCTTCAAGGAATAATTTTGTTGCAGCATTTTAAAATTGTACTACAAGTGGTTTAAATTATGGTACTTGTTAATTTTACTCTTTAAAAACATGAGTGTAGTAGACTCTTCTTAAAAAGTAAGACTATTATATAAGTAGGAAAAAAAATTTACTCTTGTTTTAGTGTAAGTCAGCGAACCAATGATTTCTTTTAGATATAAAATTGATCCTTTTTTCATCACTACTCTTCTTGTCAAATAATTACTTAAATAAATCCTAATATTATTTAAATTTAGTTTCTTTTAACATAATTTACAAAACTTCAGAAATAAGTGTTCTAAATTTCAAGAAAAAAATAAAATATATCAAATTTGAATAAAATTTCTAATTTGAGTAATTACTTAAATAAATTTTAATATTATTTAAATTTAGAATTTTTTATATAACTTATGTAATTTAAGTAGTAAGATACTTAAAATTGAAGAAAAAGTTAAAATATATAAGATTTAAATAAAAAGATATTCGATTTAAGTAATTACTTAAATAGATTTAATATTATTCAAATTTAAGGTTTTTTAATATAATTTTTGTAATTTAAATAACAAGTTACTCAAATTTTAAGAATAAATAAAAGGTCATATTTGAATAAAAAATGTTTGATTTGAATAACTATTTAAATAAATCATATTATTAGTCAAATTTTAAATCTTTTTATGTAATTTAAATAACAATTTACTCAAAATTTAAGTAAAAGTGAAAAACAGTCATATTTAAATATAAAAACACATAATTTGAATAATAGTTTAAAATGTATAAGTTGATTGACTCTCGATTTTAGGAGAGATAAACTAGAAATCCCTTTAAATTATATTAAATTGTTCTAAAATTTTTATACAATCTTTTAAAATTAAGCCTCATCATTTATATACTTGAAATTATGTTACAATTCAGAAAAAATTTTGTTGTCAAATCATATGCAATTTAAATAGCATTGGATTCAAAATCATATAGTTTTCCATTATTCTTAGTCTTTAAAAGCTTAAAAATAACTAAAGTATAACAAAAATTTTCATAAACATTTTTGTTGTTTTCAAGTTTACCCTAAATTTCTTATAATTTCATTTATGGCCATGTGTAATAGCATTATATAAAGTCTTTTTTTTATTTTTTATTTTTAATGGTACAATAGAGGGTATGAAACCCAAAATTAAGCTACTATTTTAGTCTTCTTTAAGACTAACTTGCTTCTATAACATTGGGTTGCAGTTAAAGTGTCATTTCTTGTGAAGGTAAGGGAAAATGATAGAGTGATTATTGGCAACACCTAGTAGTGTGCATAAGACATAAATTATAGGAGGTCTTATATATATGCATGCTACTCTTTAGTAATTCTTACTCTAGGATTTTCTAACTCTTGGATCTAGACCTTCATAAAAAAACAAAAGAGGGACAAAATGAAAATTACTTAGTAATGATTTTGGCCTTTAACCAAACTATGCATTATAATATTTTTCAAACCAATTATCTTAGTAAAAGTTTCAAAACACATGTAAAATTGAGTATAAATTAGAATAATTAAATGTACATAATTTTCACATCTCACTTTTGTTTTATCCCTTTTCTCTCTCTCTCTCTGTTTTTTTTTTTTTGGTTTATTAGGAGAGTTATAATTATGAGCTATACAATAATAATAGCTTCCATATTTTCATAAACCTTATATCCTTTACATAGAATTCAAACTTGAAAACTTGAAAATAGAGTTCTAAATTCTTAACTAATGGGTAGTCTTGTGAGAGACTTTTTTATGCTTTTTTAATGTGTTATAATGGTCTCTTTGACCAATATTAAAAACCATTGTAATACTTTCCTTATAACCTTTTTATGGTTAGGAAAAAGGATTCACTAAGTAAGAATTTTTATTTTAGATTTTGTTCATTTAACTTCAAGTCAACAAATTCCTTAAGATTAAATAAGGAAGCTATATGTCACGGGGTCATTACCTTCTCCCCAAAAGGCAGCCTATTGGGGTGTGCAGCACCCACGCTTATATGACCCAGGATCCCCCTCTTCCTATCCGATGTGGGATGTGGGAGTTGGGTTGTACCTAACCCATCCCTGCCCGGACATAACCCGTCCGTGACATTCTCCCCCACCGAATCCATCGACGTCCTCGTCGGAATCGGGGTCTCCCTGCCTACTTCCCGGTGAAGCGCTTGGCGAGAAACATCGGAGTCGGGGTCGGGTCGGCTCTGATACCACTTGTCACGGGGTCATTACCTTCTCCCCAAAAGGCAGCCTGTTGGGGTGTGCAGCACCCATGCTTATATGACCCATGATCCCCCTCTTCCTATCCGATGTGGGATGTGGGAGTTGGGTTGTACCTAACTCATCCCTGCCTGGACATAACCCGTCCGTGACATTCTCCCCCACCGAATCCATCGACGTCCTCGTCGGAATCGGGGTCTCCCTGCCTACTTCCTGGTGAAGCGCTTGGCGAGAAACATCGGAGTCGGGGTCGGGTCGGCTCTGATACCACTTGTCACGGGGTCATTACCTTCTCCCCAAAAGGCAGCCTGTTGGGGTGTGCAGCACCCACGCTTATATGACCCAGGATCCCCCTCTTCCTATCCGATGTGGGATGTGGGAGTTGGGTTGTACCTAACCCATCCCTGCCCGGACATAACCCGTCCGTGACATATAGGACAAAAAAAAGTTATGCAAGAGAACGTAAAAGAAAACCTCTAGTATAAATATGTTGTCTTTAAAACTTATGATTATGTGCCAAACACTTTCTTTATATGTAACACTAACACTCCTAGTGACCTTGTATGCATTATTACCAATAATAATCAATAACTAATTTAAACATAGTTATTTTGACATATACCTCGAAGAAAGTTGACAAAATGTGTCATAGGATTGAGTATGTTCATGGGTTGGTTCCCAAAACCATGAAATGCTTCCTTTTGTTAGGTTAGACCCTCTAATATGGAACCTTAATAAATAAATGTGGTCTACGATACAAAAAGATGAAAAAAAAAAAAGAGTCAACATTGGTTTAAAAAAAGCCAAGTTGCTTTGGTTTTTATGTGTAATAAAAAAAGAAAAGAAAATAAAGTTGGCAGAAAAGAGACAAGAAAGAAAAGTCTTTGAAGTTGATCATTGATAGAACATTTGGATGTAGTTTTGAGATTTGATTCTCTTGCAATTTCAGTATGTTATTCTTAACAACATGAGTTTTAGTTTAACTGCTATATTGATACACTAATTCCTTTTTGAAGAGCTTGTTTTTACTTAATCTATTTTGTGAGATATTTTCTTTGATGATTCTTATCCATAAATGAGATTGTTGTTATCTAAGAATTAGTTAATTCTTAAGGAAAATATGAATTTGATTACTTTTAGGTTATTTAGAGAGGAATTTAATTGTAATCTCATTATTGTTGATAGTGAAGGTTTTATCAAACTTTAATCCTATGGTTTTTACCTTCTACTGGGGTTTTTGATGTAAATTTGGTGTGTTTTGTTTATGTTGATTTTATTTTATAATCCAACATTATTCGTTTGATTGCATAAAAAGGGAGAATAACTTGCCTGTGAGAATTGTCCTTTGTAGTCTCTCTTACCAATGGTATTAAAGCAAATTAGTGGATCTATGTGTTCTTGTGTAATTAAGATGGATGATAAAAATATTAGTATCAATATGATTAAATTAACTTCTTTAAATTACTCCATATTAAAGACATTAATGGAAAATGTTCTTTATTGTAAGGATTTTCTTTTTCATTTGATGAAGCATAAGGGAGTTAAGTTGGATAGTGTAAAGAAAGAAAATCAGTGAAAAATGATTAGATAGTGGATTAATCTTAGTGTCATTCATCACGTGGTTAATGATACATAAGTTTACACTATTTGGCAAAAGCCAAAGACCTTGTATGAGCGTAAGAACATGTCAAACAACACATTTTTTATTAGAAGACTAGTTAATTAGAAGTATCACGATGACCTAAGTTTGAACAACTTCTAAAGGATTCTTAATAAGATGGCCATAATAAATATGATATTGGAAGATTAGGTACAAGCACTAATTTAGTTGAGCACTTTACTTGAGAGTTATGATATATTGATAGTATTACTCAAACATTAATTTCGCTCAATGGGTAAAAAGGAAACCTAATTTATGGTACTTGCATATTTGGGGTTGCCTAATGAAAGCAAGAATTTATAATTCATATGAAAAGAAATTAAACTCTAAAATGATCAATGGTTATTTTATCGGTTACTTAGAAAAGTTTAAAGTTATATATTTTATTACTTATATCATAGTTTGACAAATGTAATTACTTGTAATGTAAGATTTATTGAAAATGGTAAAGTTAATAGGAGTAATGAACATCAAAAGGTGGATATAAAAGAAATTATAGTAAATATTCCTTTACCTGTAATAATTCTTTCATCCACTATTACATTAAACATTAGAGAACATTTAGATGAAGAGATATTTCCTAAAGGAGCTAACTTATAACTAACTAATGAATTACAAATAACATTAATAAGATTTTAAAGAGAAAAAAGATCAATTATGCAAGATGATTGTGTGGTTTATTTATAAGAGTTAGATTTTGATGTTAAAATTAATAAAAATCTAGTTTCATTTTCACAAGCCATAAAAGTTCTTAATCTATTAAATGGATTGATACCATGAAAGAGGAGTTGAAATCCATAGAAAAAAACAATGTCTAATATCTCATCAAATTGCTAGAAGGAGGTAAATGAGTTAGTTGTAAATGTTTCTTTAAGACAAAATGCGACTTAAGTGACAATATTGAACAATATAAAACTAGACTTGTTGTCGAAGGTTATACTTAGTAAGGTGGTATTGATTACACAGAGACATTTTCTTTAGTTTGGAAAGAAAGATTCATTAAGGATAATGATGACATTGGTGGCATAGTATGACTTAAGTTACAACAAATGGATGTGAAAATTGCATTTCTTAATGGAGATCTTAAAGAGAAAGATTACATATATTAACCCAAAGATTGTTTCATATAAAGTAAAATTCAAATAGTATATAAACTCAAAAGATCAATATGAAGTAAAACAAGTTTCCTAACAATGTTATCTTAAATTTGATAATATCATTACATCTTTTAGATTTAAGGAAAATATTGTTGACTAGTGTATTTACCAAAAAATCAATGGGAGTAAGTTCATCTTTTTAATTCTATATGTTGATGACATTTTGCTTGTTAATAATAATTTAAGCACATTAAGTGAGGTTACAAATTTTTTCTCAAAGAATTTTGAAATGAAAGGTATAAGAGATACATTTTATCTAATATAAATAGATATATTCCATGATAGATTAAAAGGATCATTAGTTAAAAGGATCATTAAAATTGTCTCAAATAGGGTATATCAAGAAGATTTAGAAAAATTCAATATGAATAAATGTTTACTTTAACTTGTTCTTATACAAAAAGTGACAAATTTAGTCTCATATAATGTCTTAAAATTGATATAAAACATAAGAAAATGAAATCTATTTCATTTGCCTCTATTATTAATAACTTGATATATTTATAAACCTATAATAGATAAAATATAAAATTTGTAGTTAGAATGCTGGGTAGATATTAAAGTAATTTTGAAATGGATCATTAGAAAGTTGTAAAAAAAGATACAATACCTGTAAGGAACAAAAAGTTATATGCTCATGTATAAAAAAATTTAATTATTTAGAAATGGTTGGATATTCAAATTCATATTTTACTAGATGCCTTGATAGTAGAAGGTTCACTCTTCGTTGTTTATTCTTATTAGTTGAAGGAGTAATATCATGTAAAAGTGCACAGTAGTTTATTATTACTTTATCTATTATAGAAGTAGAGTTTGTAGAATGTTTTGAAGCAATATATCATTTTAGGACTTGGGTTATCAACACAATTACTAAGTTATTGAAAATTTATTGTGATAAATTCACAATAATATTTTTTTCCAAAAATCATAAATACTAAAAGGGTCTCAAATATATATAATCAAAACATTTTTTCATTAAGGATAAGATTCAAAAATAGAGTGTTTATTAAGTATATTAGTACATATCTCTTAATAGCAAATTGTTTTACAAAAAGTTTACAATGAAAAGTTATTTAGAGAGCATATTTTCATAATGATGTTTGATTGTGATTATAATGATGTTTGAGAATTAATAGAAAAATTTTATGAAATATTATTGTAGATTATTATAAAATTATATATATTTTATGAGATTTAAATTATTTATTCTAATTATTATAGTATATAAAAAAGAATAAAATATTCATAATTAATAATGTGAGAATATTACTAAATAAAATTTTTTAAAATTTTTAGTAAAAAATTAATTATTTTATAATTTGATTATTAAATAAAAATTATCTAATCGTTACACTATTAATATTTATAATTTTAAATATTAATTAAAATATTAATAGACATGTTTAATTTTACTTATATATATATTTATATATAACCAATTCTTTTTCTTCTTAATATATATAAAAATTTTATTTAAAAATATATGATTACAACAAAAATTAGTCAAGAAAAATTTATCATCAAGTTATCAAGTTACAATAAATTCTTCAATACTATTAATAACTTTAATTTTTATAAATTAAAATATATTATTTATATAAAAATAATTAATGTTAACATCTAAAATTAATATTTAATAATATTTTTATTTAAATAATTTAATACGAACATGAACTTTATAATGCCTATTGAGAAAGGGGCGTTGAACTGTGTACCCTGCAAACGGATGCACGGTGGGTGGCATCCCCCGTTGCCAAAAGCCAAGTGTATGTTTGATGAAAAAAAAAAGCATTAATTATGCCTTGCAATGGCCGAAGAGATTCCTTATCTCCACCGCCTTGAAAGCCCTTCCCGGTCTTCACGGCCCTAAATTCCTTATCTTCAATGGCAGCTCATGCCACTTTGGGAAGGGGGGAATTTTTTTTTATTTTATTATACCACAAAAAAAATGTAATACTTTGAATGTAATTTGCCAGAAGAATATTGTCGTGGTCATCAAACAGTTATTCGCCGTCCTGCAAATTGATGTGATACATTCAACGTCATCTCTATTTACGGTTATCATTCATCGTATAATTTAGTCCCAATTTAGGCATCCTGTCTCCAATCAGGTTAAGAATTTATAACAATTCATCTTTTTGTACCCGAAATTAATTTGTTGGAATTTTTTAAATTTAGTTTACACTTTTTAAATTAATCAAATGAACTCGATATCAAATATAAATCAATACAACAAATTTAAGTAAGATTTACTTAGAATAATAAAATAAATTTATATGGTTTAAAAATTTATATACATGTTATATTCATAAAGGAACTTGAGTATCTATTTTGTAGACCAATAGAGATTCAACTCCTCCAACGAACAAGGTCTTTTTTTTTTTTATTCCTTTTCAGTTTCTATGATTAAATTTGGAAAGAATCTATAAATTTTTGTTAAAGAGATTATTCTTTTTGGGCTTTACATGAAGATAAGTTGGAATCATGCATGTGGATGGAGGTCACGGAAGTAGTAGTCTATATAAACCATATTGCCACCCTATAATCCAACCAAAGCATAGCTTTGCATCTGCTTTAATTTTAGGCATTAATTTTATCGAAAAAAATGCCAATACACAATCCCGTCACGCATTTCACCTTGCCGACGGCTAAGAAAACTGTTGTGAAACTAACGCGAGAACAGGTGAGGCAAACATTCGAAGAATGCGACAAAGATGGCAATGGCTTTCTCGACTGGAACGAGCTAAAAGAAGCCTTCAGTCGCCTCGGTGCAGTACTACCTGGGTTTAGAGCATGGCGTGGTCTTTGCCATGGGGACGACAACGGAGACGGAAAGATCGACTCCAAGGAATTGAATGCTCTCGTCGAGTACGCTTATTCACTCAGATACACTATTACTTAAGGCGACGACATATATTAAACTGCTAAGAAAATAAAAATAAAAAGGTGCATGCGATGCTGTTTATGCACTTATGGTACTTATTAATTATTGAGAGCTAAGCCTCAAATTTACGAAGTTTCTATTTGTAAGAGCTATCCATTGTATAATAGAATGTCTTAATCTTAATTACTCTCTCTCCATTTATTCTCTCTTTGAATGTTTTGTCCCTTGTTGCGCTGTTCGGATATGTTAACGTTAACATAAAAGAGTCATAAAATAAGGACAATAACACAACTAAGCAAGGTTCAAATTGGATACAATTATTAATCCTATAATCACATCTAATTTCAAAAAAATAAGATTAAAAGCGAAGAAGAAGAAAGAACTCCAAAAAAGAAACAATTACCAATTTTATCATCACGTTCATGACATCAAATAAATAAATGTATTTTTGCTTTCTTGACTTATCAAAAGATAATTATATTAATATATGACAAATAAAAATATATTTTTTATTTTATTATTTTAATAATAATCTATTCATTAACAAAAATTTTAGGTATTGAAATATTCTAAGTGGAGAGAGTTTTTCAATTATAGTTTATAATAAGAACTAAATTCAATATTTATTAATAATTTATTTGGTTAATTTTTAGTAGTCACTATAAAATTTTTATATAATAGTTTCTGAAAAAATATAGTTACAGTTAAAAATTTAAATTTAAAATTTGAAAATATAAAAATAAAATTTATAGAAATAAAAATCACTCCTTACTGTGTTGTGCTAAAGTCAATGCATTAAAAGATCCCATCCTATAGAAGTCAAGAAATTTGATCGATAAAAAGATAATAAGCAACGAGTAAGCAATCCACGACACAATTTGAGCCCAAAATGTCAAGACGTCAGTCCGAATCCTTAGCCACTCGCAGTTGGGTCCAAATTAATGCAAATGGGTGGCCTGGGCTCCACGAGTAATGCTCCCTCACACTAGAACAATATACACACATGTATTCGGCGCAGGACGACTGTAACCAGTTTACTGTTGTAATTTTTTAAAAAATAAATTTTTCTAATTAATTTTTACTTTCTATTTATCACTCATCAATTTTTATTTTTCTTATTCAACAGTTACCTATACAATAATATATATATTTCTTTTCTTAATATATATAAAATTATATTTAAAAATATATACTTATAATAAAAATTAATACAAAAAAATTAATCATTAAGTTACAATAAACTCTTTAATAATATTAATAATTTTAACTTTTATAAATTAAAATATATTATTTATCATATAATTTACATAAAAATAATTAATTTTAATATCTAAAATTAAAATTTAATAATAATATTTTTATTTAAATAATTAATACAAAAATGAACTTAATTAATGCCTATTGAGAAAGGGGCGTTGAACTGTGTACCCTGCAAACTGATGCATGGTGGGTGTTATCCCCCGTTGCCAACAGCCAATTGTATGTTTGATGAAAAAACAAAAGAGTATTAATTATGCCTTGCAATGGCCGAAGAGATTCCTTATCTCCACCGCCTTGAAGGCCCTTCCCGGCCTTCACGGCCATAAAGATAAGGATCCTTATCTTCAATGGCTGTTCATGCCACCTTGAATGCAATTTGCCAGAAGAATATTGCCTTGGTCATCAAACCCTTATTTGCCGTCCTGCAAATTGATGTCGTACATTCAACGTTATCTCTGCTTATGAGTTATTTTTCGTTCATCATATAATTTAGTCACAATTTAGGCATTTGGTCTCCAGGTTAGAAATTTACAGTAATTCATCTTTTTATACCCAAAATTAATTTGTTGAACTTTTTTAAATTTGATTTAGACCTCTTAAATCAATCAAATTAACTCAATATCAAATATAAATTAATATGAAAAATTTAAGTAAAATTTACTTAAAGTAATAAAAATAATAAAATTAATTTATACCGTTTAAAAATCATGAATATATTATATTTATAAGAAACATGAGTATCTATTTTGTAGACCAATAGAAATTCAATTCCTCCGACATACAAAGGCTTTTTTTGTTTTTTTGTTTTTTCTATGATTAAATTGGGAAAGAATCTATAAATTTTTTGTTAAAGAGATTATTCTTGTTGGGCTTTACATGAAGATAAGTTGGAATCATATATGTAGATGGAGGTCCAGGAAGTAGTAGTCTATATAAACCATTGCCACCATATAATTCAACCAAAGCATAGCCTTCGCATCTGCTTTAATTTTAGGCATTAATTTTATAGAAAAAGAATTGCAAACAAAGGGTATCGCTTTTGTTGGGCCACTAACGCGAGAACAGGTGAGGAAAACATTCGAAGAATGCGACAAAGATCACAATGGCGTTCATGACCGGAATGAGCTAAAATCCGCCTTCGACCGCCTTGGTGCATTATTTGACGGGAGAAGGTGAGGTGCAGCGGAGTATAAATAGCTCCAAAAAAAAACTTCTTCTGCTTACTTGAACTAGTGAGAAGATAATTGAATATGGTAATGCAGATAAACTACACAAGAGAACATACTAATTTTACATGAAAAACCCCTTCAAATCAAAAGAGGGGAAAAACCACGGATACTCTGAATCAGAGGTCAGCTCTACTATAATCAAGTGAATATAATAGAGGTACACAACCTCAATTATATGAAACAAATTGAACACAATTCAATTTGAATTAAATAAGAAACTTGTGAGTTAAGTAAGACAAACCAACCACGTTCTGTCACCTACAACTCAACAAGTAGACCTCAAGGCAGTAATCTAACCGTTCAAGATGAACCTCCAGATGTCCCCTACCAGCTGTCCAAATTTCAGCTCAATCGGACTACGGATCAATAATCTTCAACATGGTTTACCAATTCTGCCACAGATGAGAGAGCAGAGAGTTATCAGAATCGAGAGATTTCGGTTCAAATAGAAAACCTGATCTTTCAGTTCACAACAACCCAATCCAACCGTTCACAAACAATATCTATGTGTTCACAAACAATATTTATGTGTCCTCAAACTACTGACCAAAAATCAGCTCGATCAGACTACAAATAATCTTTCAATTATACGGTTGATCAAAACTGTCACAGATGAGAGAACAGAGAGTTATTAGAATCGAGAGGTTTTGATTCGAATAGAAAATCTGATCTTGCAGTTCACAGAAACTAGATCCAACCGTTCACAATCAAGATCTATGTGTCTTTCAACTACTGATCAAAAATCAGATAGATCGGACTACAAACAGTCATTCAATTACTCGGTTGATCAAAACTGCATACAGAAAATTGTCCAGAGAATAGACCTACAAAAACTGAAGAGAAATAGGACTTACAGTACTCGAAATCCAATCTTCACCGTTAAGAAATAAGAACCAAACGTCCTCTATCAACCAGCTAAGTTTGAAGTTGATCAGACAAAGAAATTTCTTCCAAACTCAAGATCAAAAAGACTGTTTCTTTTCCTTTATTTTTCTTTTCTTTCTCGGGCGGCGACGGCTCTCCCTTCCCTCTCCCTTTCTTTTTCTTTTCTCTCTCTCATTCGGCCGAGCGACCACCTCTCCACTATTTGGTTTTCTTTTTTTTTTATGTTTTTCTCTTTCTCTCTCACTCACTCATACGGCCAACCACTCTCCTTTTTTTTATTATTATGGTCCACATACGTAGGGACCATTTAACCTAACAGTATTACCTGGGTTTAGAGCATACCGTGGTCTTCATCATGCCGACGCCAACGAAGACGAACATATCGACTCCCAGGAATTGGATACCCTCGTTGAGTACGCCTATTCACTTGGATACACTATTAATTAAGACCACAACATAAATTAAACTGCTAAGAAAAAATTATTAAAAAATAAAAATAAAAAGCTGCATGTGATACCATTTATGCACTTGTGGTACTGATTAATTATTGGGAGCTAAGTGTCATAGGATCGTTACTTTCTCTTCAAAAGATAACCTGTAGAGATATATAATACCCACACTTATATAATTTAAAATTTCTTTTTTCTTATTAATATAGAATGTAGAAATTGGGTTATATATACTTAACCTATCCATATTCGAAATATAATCCGTCTGTGATATAAATCTCAAATTTACAAAGTTTCTATTTGTAAGAGCTATCTATTGTATAATAGAATGTCTTAATCTTAATTACTCTCCCTTCATTTATTCTCTCTTTGAATGTTGTCCCTTGTTGAACTGTTAGGATATGTTAACGCTAACATAAAAGAGTTATGAAATAAGGACAATAATACAACTAAAAAGGATTCAAATTGGATACATTTATTAATTTTATAATTAAGTCTAATTTCAAAAAATAAGATTAGAAAAGAAGAAGAAGGAACTACAAAAAGAAACAATTACCAATTTTATGATCACGTTTATGACATCAAACAAGTAAATGTAATTTTTTTTTGGTTGAATTATCAAAAGATAATTATATTAATATATGACAAATAAAAATAGAATATTTTTTATTTTATTATTTTAATAATAAACTATTTATTAATAAAATTTTTAGGTATTGAAATATTTTAAGTAGAGAGTTTTTTAATTATATTTTATAATAAAAATTAGACTCAATGTCGACTAACAATTTATTTGATTGATTTATAATAACTACTATAAAATTTGTATATTCCGCGTAGGACAATTGGAACCAATTTACTATTCTAAATTTTTTTAAATAATATTTTCCAATTAATTTTTACATCCTATTTATCACTTATCAATTTTTATTTTTTTATTCAACTTTTACCAATCTTTTCTGATCTATTTTTCCACAATATTTTTTCCTATTAATTTATTGGATATTTGTGATTTATTCGCTTGTTTGCTAACGGACCCATAAATGTCTTCCTCTCCTTAGTCCTTACTAGTCAATAATAACACTAACTACTATCCATTAGGACTTTGCTTGTATGGCTGTTATTGGCTGATCACTAAAAACTGAAAATCGAAAACTGTTGGCTAATTACTAAAAGCTGATAATTGCTAAAAAAAGAAAAGGAGGAATTTTTTTACAAAAAGGTTCTTGATTATAAATGCATTACTCTCATAGTCGTGGGCAAACATTAAATTCTTGCAATATTCTAATAATATTCTTTTTCAAAAATTAGAAAGAATAGTTTTTTTTTTTAACATCACATGAAATTCATAATCATTTTTTAAGTGGAAGGAATCATAAGAAAAGAGATAATTATGAGATAAAAAATATATATATTAAATTTTAAATATACAAATGGCTTATATCAAATGAAAAAAAAAATTCCAAATGGGAAGATTCTCACAATATATATATATATATATATATCTACGTACAAATAAATTTATTAGGCAATAACTAACTCTCCATTGATCGCATTGCAAATGTATGGTATCCGATTAAAATTACGGCTCTTTGGTCCGATCATCAGCTAGTCTTTATCTGTCAATAATAATAATAATAATAATAATAATAAACAGCTATATGCCTCTTTACGTGCCCGAGTGTATGAGCTTCACTCTGATTGAAGGACTAAAGCTTATCTTCAAAGAACATGACGCCAACCACAAGGGTAACCTCAGCAGAGAAGAGCTAAAGGCCGCTTTTCGACAACTTAGTTCGCTTCTCCCTGGATAGAGGGCTCGCCGTTCACTTTGCCATGTTGATGTGGACGAGCTGGACGATCTCATCAAGTGCTTAATTGACTTGAAGTATGTAATTGACCTGGGGTATAGTTACAAGCAGATCTGTTTAATTTTCTATACACCGTTGCAAGAAATTAATTGACTGTCTAATGAGATTATGTCATTAATTTGTTGTCCAACATATATATGGATGTCCATGCCTGTATCATACATACATCGCTTGTAATTAAACTTCAAGTTAATTAGTTTATTTCCTTGTTTCAAGCAATTGACTCATTTTGCAGTTTGATCTCAATTCGTGTCTTGATCGTTTTTACTGGTGTCGTCTTTTTCTTTCTACAAAGGATGGGCCCCGAAAGGTAGATTAGTGATCATGGGGAGATTTGTGCATCATACTCGTGCTATATGTAGGTACATTACGTAAATACATAGTCACATACATATATAACACAATAAATAGACAAAATTTACATATGTCGCAACTATATATATATTTTTCATTTATTAAAAAATTCATTCATTCATAAATTATACATTAAAGATAATAATTTTTAATTTCTATAACTATTATCTTTGTTATAGAATTGTACGTTTTAATCTATGTAATCCATTATTAGTCCTAGACGGATGGTATAACTAATGTAATTCATTAGTCTTGAGTTGGTCAAAAAATAATCTCTCTCTCTCTCTCATGATAATGATATCAACAGGCCCTTGTTTTGGTGTAAACTTTAAAGATTTTTTTAGTTATAATTTTCACATGTGCACTCTCCAAAAATATTTTGAAATTCTTTTTTCATTATACTTACAACAAATACATGATTCATTTATGAATAAACATATTTTCTATAAAAGAAAATAACTAAATATAAAAATTTATAAACACCAAAAAATTGTGAACTAAGGTTGCAAATAAACTAAGACTCTCGTTTGCGTCTTCATGGCTCTATTCAATAAAAACTCATTTGAAAACTTTTATTTGGCTTAAATCGAGAATCATTGTCCATGTTACAATGTTTTTAACTCCAACTAGGATTCTTTTTGCAAATGTTTTTCATCCAGGGACCATTTTTTTTCTCCTTTTTCTTTATTTCAAAATTGTTGCCCACGTTAACACCATTGATTAAAAATGTCCTATGTCTTCATTTTCCCATTAATGTCGCTAGGTGACTTTCAATAAGGTGCCATATGAAATTTAGAATATTGACGGGATTGCTGACATGAATTTTTTTAATTTTTTTTAAAATGTATTTTTAATTACCAAATTCAAATTTTCAAAAAATTTTATTATTGAGAATGCTTAAAATATTTTTCCTTTATCAAGAGATTCAGGCCAATGCTATGTGAGTATAAGGCAAATTCGCTAACATGTACTCCTTGAATTGATTATGACATCGCAAGACGTTAGTGCATGGGTCAAAGTCTAAGCCAACGAAGTGCCAGGTAATTTACATGTAGGAGCTAAGCGTACGTTGGTGGTCGGAAGGTTTGGGAGAGTACAGTAAGCAAGTATGTTCTCAAGTCCCATAATAATAAAGAGATCCTGGGTAGTACTTCCTAATAATGTGAGCATGTGACTAATGGGCAATATGTGTACTAAGTAAGTTGTTCGGGATATCTGATTCTTTTTAAAGATAGTTCAAATTGGAGTTTTTGTTGCCTAAAAATGTGGGAACATTTATAGGTAGCTTGGAATGAGTAGAACAAGCCATCAAAGTAGGAGAATATGAGTCAAAGAATACTAAATAAGATACTTAAACATAAGGCTAAAAAATGGAAGAAATGGGATACATTCTAAAGCCACTAAGCCATGAAACTATTTAATCTACTAAGGCATAATTAGCCTAGTAGTCAACTTATGCAAATCTAAGTAGTTGAGGTTATCAACTACAAATTTTATAAATAAGTGTAGGTAGTTAAGAGCTGACCACCTAAGAAAAAAGAGAGAAAAGTGTGTGAAACAGTTGAGGGTTTGATGCTATATCCTTTGTAGACTTTTTGTAAAAAGTAATAAAACTTGGGAAGATTTTAGTATATGTTGTGATTATTGCTTTACTTTTGTAATGTTATGTGAATACTTTATTTATATTCCTGTGTGTAAGTTGGCTAAAACTAAAAGGCATCTTGATGCCATCACAAGGCCAAAATAGGTAGCAAAATAATTGACCGTATGGCAAATGTTATGACTAACTTAATTAATTAGTCTTAGGTTGGTTAAAAAAAATTCCATCCTTTCTCTTTCCCTTTCTTATTATAATGATAATTAATAGGATTATTATTGACCCTTTGTTTTGGTGCAAACCTTAAAGATCTTTTGGTTATAATTTTTCACACCATACTTTTTAAAAGTATTTTGAAATTCTTTTTCATTATATGCACAACATGTCATTAAAATGTAATGCAAACAATGGTTTTGTACTAACTATCAAGTTCATACTAAAACTAAATATGAACTTATCATCAATATATAAATATATAATAACATAAGTATCATTCTCAATTTTTATATAAATACATTTATTAACACCAACAACCAAAAAACTATTAGAGATCAGAACACTATCAAACTTTTTATACTATTATTTAGGTGTTTGTTTTAACTCATATAAAGATTTAACAAGTCTACAAACTTTTTTCTTTTAATCAAGAACTACAAAGCTTTTAAGTTGTGACATAAAAATCTCTTTATCAAGTTCACCATATAGAAATACAGTTTTAACATTCATTTAATGAATAAATAGATTATAAATAGATATTAATGCAATCAATATTCTAATGGATGCCATTCTAATAACAGGAGCAAAAGTATCAAAATAATCAATATTCTTCTTTCGAGTATACCCTTTTGTAACAAGTCTAATCTTGTACTTATCAATAGATTCATCTGGTCTACATTTTTTTCTTAAAGATCCACTTATAGCTTATAAGTTTGGCTCATGTAGGTAAATCTACTAGTTCCCATGTACTATTGTAATTCAAAGAATCAATCTCGCTCTATATAACTTCTGTCCATATACTGAAATCACTAAAGGATATTATTTCAAAATAAGTCAAAGGATCATTATTTACTAATAAAGTATAAAGTTGTCACCAAATATTTTTTCTACTCCTTTTCTCTTACTCCTCTTGAATTTTAGTTCAAAACATATAATATAAGATTCTCTCTCTAACTTAACTATAAAGATAGGTGATAATGTTAATTCTTTTTTCGTAAGAAATATATACTTAAAAAACTCTGTATCCTTTATTTTAATGATAGTGTTAATACTGAGAACATCACCCTTAACAATAAAAAAATAATAAGTGGTATTTTGATAACTCAAATTAGGGTGAATACCCCTTTCATAGTTCATACGAAGTCTTACTAGTTTTTTTATATGGAATTTTGTTTTGCAAATAACATGCAAACAGTATTACCTCTCCTAATAATTTATTAAGAGCTCCAAAATTGACTAATATAGCATTTATCATTTCTTTCAGAGACCTATTTTTTCTCTCTACTACCCTATTTGACTCTAATGAGTAAATAGGTATGACCTTATGGATAATGTCCTTATTTTCACAAAAATCTAACAACAACTGAGAACTATACTTTCCTCCCTTAACTAGAAGATTAAGAGATTTCCCTTTCTATTTCCTTTTATATTTGATAAAAATATCACACACTTTATCATTGTCTTTCAATAAGAAAACTCTGGTGTATTTACAATAGTTATTTATAAAAGTCACATAAAATTTTTTACTACCTTTAGTCATAATACTCTTTAAATTGTCCAAATCAGAATGGACTAAGCTAAATAATTTAATTTATCGTTGTAATGATTTGTAATTTTTCTTGGCTAATTTGGCCTTCACACAAATCTCATACTTACCCACTTCACCATGTAAATTTTCAATCAAACCAAGTTGTTTCAACTTTTGAATATAATGATCACTTACATATCCTAATCTAACATGCCATAGGTCATAAAAGTTAATAATATAAGCAGAAGAAATAGATGGATTTTCATTATTGATAATATAAAATACATTTAGAATGAAAAGTCCTTGGTTGCAATAACCCTTTCTTACAAATACATCATTTGTGGTCACAAAAACTTTGTTAGACTCAAAGGAGACGTTTACTCTAACCTTTCTTAGTAAGGATACAAAAACCAAATTAATGTAAATCTTGAGGACATAAGGCAAATCATTCAAAGACAACACATTTCATAAAGCAAGCTTGATAAGGACTTTTCGCTTACCCAAAATGAGTGATATTCTTAAATCTCCCACGAAGACATTTTCTTCTTCATCCCCTACTAATGTGTAGGAGGTAAATGTGCTTTTGTCTCCACAAATGTATCTTATAACATCATAATCTATTGCTTACTCTTTTGAGTTGGTAAGCAATGTTGACTTGGGAAATAACAACAATAATAATATTTGTTTCTACTAAATTGACATTTGGTTTATTAAGTATATCACTCCCTTTCTTATGTTAGCATTAAGGGTCATGATGCCCTAATTTCCCATACATATAGCAAATGCCTTTTTCTTAAAAGTTAAATTCTAAGTCTTGGGCTTATCATACTTTTAGGGCCTATTATCATAACTTTTTCTTGTTATGACAGTAATGACAACTATAATGGCTCTTGTTTCTTATTTTTTGTTCCACCACATTTACTTTTGATACCATCTCTTATTCCTTTGCTTCCCTTGATTGAATTTTATTCTTGTCCTCAATTAGGATATGCACAATGATATCCTTTAGTGACATATGCTTCTTTTTGTGTTTAAGTTATTGTTTATAGTCATTTCAAGACTACGAAACCTTTTTAATGAGATAGCTTGCTATATACTCCTCTAATAGCTTAATGTTCTCATTTTTTAGGTCATCTAGCAATTTATAATATTCATTTATTTGATATTGGACACTCTTTTTTTTTTTTGAACATCAATAAATATTTCAATCTTAGAGGTGTTTAGCAAGAACTTAGAAGTAAGTGGATTTGACTAAGTTTGAGAAGGGGTAAAAATATAATTATTAATAGCAGAAGTAGATTGACTAGTATTTGTATTCATGATAACAAAAGCAAAGAAACTATCCTCAAGATTGTAATAAAAATAAATGAAAAAAAATACATTATATAAATGTAAATGAAATTAAAATGAATAAAAAGATATAATATCTGAGGCATGCTTAACACTGTCCTTAAAGATAGTTTTTACCTTTGTAGAGAATATCTTAATACAGCAGGTTATAACAACTACCCTCCTAAGATACAACAAACCTTCCCACTAATGTGCACTTTAAATAGTGAGGTAATAAAAATAGTACTAATCAAATTAACCCAACAATTTCTAATAAGAGAAAAGAGAGAACAAGAAGTGATGTTTTTTCTTTCTAATGTATATTGATGAAGAATAAGCTATTTTATAGTTCTGGTTTAATTTCTCATAAAGATAAAAATTAAGAATAAAGATAATTACTGGTAGGTATGGTGGTTTTATTGTTAGAATAGCTAATCTTCTAACAATTAACTTTTCAACATCTAAAATGGTTAGTTTGACCAACATAATTTAAAAGGTCTCAAAAGAATATTTTGGGTTAAGGATTGGTCTATTGCGTGGGGGCTAGTTCATTACCTAAGGTCATACTTGACTTCCAATATAAGGTTTAGATTTTGGGTCATTTACTTATGTATAAGGCCTTTTTGGGTGTTTTTATTTTGTATGATATAAAATAAATATTATCTTATAAATAAGTATAACATGACTTCTTATTTTTTTTATGTAAGATATAAGTTTTTTAAAATACATTTGTTTCCTAATATTATAAAGGACTATGACTATGGGCATTAATTTGATCACTAAGTTTTATGCCTAAGTAGCTTTTCTAGGATGGCCACGCAATTCGTTGATTGAGTACTCAATAGCCACCAAAATTCTTACGTCACATAAAACCCAAATGCTATTCATAAGAGATGATTTCTTAGTGGTAGAGATGGAGGAAAAGGCATTTTATCCAACATTAACGTACAAAGGCTTGTTTTAGGTTAATTTCCTATTTGTTTTGTTTATTATCTTATTCAAGATAATGAGAAGTGAATAGACCTAATTCACTTAAGTAATGAATTTTATGTTCTAAAATGGATTTCTCAGTGAGGATTTAGTTGGGAGCTAATGTGAAATTATGGTTATCAAATATTCACTAAAGTTGTCTACCACTGTTAATTTGTATGATGAAGGGGAGGCTAAATGAAACTTAAGAAGGCTTGCCTAAAACAGTTTAAGGGTTAGCCCAAATCATTATCGATGTCAATATTACTTGAAATTCAATCACATAAATTTAATTCAACAATCAATTGTTAATGATTCTACAAGCATCCTCCCATGTGGTGTGTTATTAGAGATGCAAACAATCCAAGGCAGAGGTAGATATGACTATCTTCATTCTTACTTTCATCTTTATTCTTATTCTCGTTCTAGTTAAGGATTGGTTTTGAGATTCCATTCTTAATTTTGTCCTTGCGCTCCAAATTTTAATGAAGAAAATAAATTATTATTATGTAAAAAAATGTCTAAATTATTTGTCCAAAAAAAGTTACATAATTATTATATAAAAAATAAAATAATAAATTACTAATTAGGGTGAAAAAAATAAATATAATAATCATTATATAGAAAGAATTATCTAGATTATTCATTTAAAAATGTTATATAATTATTATATAAAAGATAAAATGATAAATTTTTAATTAGAATGGAGATAGGAACACTAATGAGACAAGGATGTTGAATACCATTCTCGCTTCCATCCCCTTTTTAAAATTTGAGAATTGGGACAAAATCCTTGATTTCCAATCAACTTGCTTTGACCTTGCCTTCATTAGAGTGGGTCTAACTAAAGACTTGCGGAAGTAGGTCTTTATTGTCATCCTTATATGTATGTTATTTCTGCTGATAGTCGATTTGTGTTCTTAAAATAAATATTCACTATTAAATTTGCAATAACCTCTTAAATACTTTGTTTAGTCTTGTTAAATTCAAGAAGGAGATGTAATAATGAAAGAGGTTTAGGTTTAAACTTAAGTTGTCACCCTTATATTTTATACATTTCTTTTAAATGTTTAATGAAAGATTTTTTAATTTGACTCTAAATATCACATTGTATTATTTTTGACAATGAATTGGCTTTTCGTCCTTCAAATTCACTAAGCCTAATATTCCTCAAACTTTTTCCCTATACCTGAAACCCCTTGACAATCCCCTTAAACATGTTAGGCTAAATGTGAATTCTTAATGCCATAAGCTTGAATTCATCTCTCAAAGGGCTAACACCTCTTCTAGCATGTTAACCCCCTACTAAGAATTTTAACTTCTAAGTGAGTTCTAAGAGTTTGATAAAGAAACAATATCATATACTTCTTATTAAGACTATAAATAATGTTAGAAACCCTATCCCCTCTAACCATGATTGGCCTCCTAATACTTTTTTGGTTGATATCATCCCTCAACATGTCTTTGAAGATTGTAGTGTCATGGAACTTGAGGCTATTGATATGGAACTGTGAATTTGGTGCATAAGCACTAATGGCCTAAATAGTGTTACTCTTGTTCTCTATCTCTATTTTATATATTATCTTTATGAATCACCCCAATAATAGATTATTTAAAAATTTTATCTTGGGATATTAGGGTGCAAGAAATGATGATGACAAGAGACATCTTACTGATCTTGTGAAAACTCATTGTTTGAATATTGTCTTCAACTAAAAACATACATTCCATTTGCGAGAGTGGATCATTGATGAAAATTTCTTTGCTTTAGCTCATATGAATTGTTGATCCTAGTGGTTTTGCAAGTGGGATCTAGTTGCTTTAAAAGTCAAAGAATGTCCTTATTCATTCAATTTCTAAAAAAACCCAACATATTAATATTTTGGAAAGAGAAGATCATTACCATTTCAAATGAATTAGAAAATTTTTTGAGAACATTGATTATTGTGGATTTCAAGATTTGGGATTCAAGGGACCCCCTTTTATATGGCATCAAAAAGAATAAGGAAGGGTGGCTATACCATAAAAAATAAATTATGCTTTGACTATTGAGAATTAGCGTGCTCTTTTCCCTAAGGTGTCTTTTATTACTTTACCTAAAATTGTGTTTGATCATCATTTTATCCTCTTGGTTTCTAACCATTGTTTAAGTCTCATCACTCGTTCTTTCAAGTATGAAGTTACTTGGATGACTCACAAAGGGTTTAATGATGAGGTATGTCAAGCTTGGATTAGTGAAAGGCATTCTGTCCCTAACAATTTGGTCATGGTGCAACATGCGACTTTATGTTAGAATTCAAAACTAGGTCTAAGAGGAAATTAGTGACATGTGACTTTGTGTTGGAATTCAGAACTAGGTCTAAGAGGAAATTAGTGGCTTGTAGTAAAAACAATGCTCATTTTTACATCGAACAAGAAAAGAAGAAAGGAAATAACACTAAACCTAGATTATGTTTTTTAATCAATCTTCCTCTCACAGCTTCTTTCATTGAAAATATCTATAATACATATATGTGAGACTTAATACAAATTTGAAATTCATAATTTAAATTTGAATTCTTATACCCTTACATACTTTAATATACTTGTAATCATTACATAAATTCAAAACATTTCAAATTCAAGTATTTAAACATAATATTACAACCAAAAAGTGATCATAGAGGCTAGTACAAAAACTTGCAGAAGAAGCTTCATTAATTGTCATAACTACCATTTGAAACTTGGAGGGAATTCTTTTGCATTTAGTGATGGACTTCATCTTGATAGCAAAGCAGAAGCATGATAGTCCTTTGGACATTACTCTTCTTTGCATGCCATTTTTTTTTTTGAGTTCTTCGAATTTAGGCTTCTATAATTCCTTAGTTAGTATATTAGCAAGCTAGTCCTTAGAAGTGCAGTATACTAGCTTCACTTCATTGTTCTTTTGTACTTTTTGGATGAAATAAAGTTTTATTTTAAAGTGTTTAGTCCTATCATGGATTATAGGATTCTTATAAATGATAATGGCTAATTAATTATCACAATAGATAGTTATTGCTTGCTTTTATTTTAGTTTCAAGTCTATTAAGACTTTTTGGATCCAAAAGGCTTAATTCACAACTAATGCAGTAACAATGTATTTTGCTTCAGTTGTAGATTGGGCCACTATTGATTGCTTTCTAGAGCTCCAACAAAATATTCCTAAACTAAAGGTAAAGGCATATCCTAAAGTAGTTTCTATGTCTTTTATAGAACCTCCCCACTCACTATTTATATAGCCTTTTAGTTTTAACTCTGCACCTCTATTAAACATGATTTCTACGTTGATTATGCCTTTAATGTATCTTAGCACTCTTTTAGTTGTCTTAAGATGTAAGTCACTTGGACTATGCATAAACTTAGAAAACATGCTTACAAAGAACATGATGTCTAGTTTAGAGGTTGAGAGATACGAAAAGTAGCCAATAATAGATCTAAATTTATTTGCATATGTTCTTGATGCATCGTCCTCCTACTATAACCATAAGTGTGATTGCTTCTTTGCCTGCTTGCATTCAAAACCTTTGAAGTATTTGTTCAGCATACTTAGTTTGATCAATATAGATCCTTTGGTTAGACTAATGAATTTGCAATCCTAAAAAGTAATTCATACTTCCTAAATCAATCATTTTAAATTACTACTTAATTTTAATTTTAAAATGAGAGATGTGCTCATTGTTGTCTCCAATGATCATAAGATCATTAACATGAAAAGAGACATAAAGCACTTATGTATTCTCACCCTTTACATACAAGGTTAGTTCCGCCATACTCATGGTGAAACCCAGATTGAGCAAGTAGCTGTGCATCCTACTATACCAAGCTTAATGAGCCTATTTAAGTCTATAAAGGGCTTTGTGGAGTAGATAGAATTTGTCTTTTTCTCTAAATTTGATGAATCCTTTAGGTTGATCAATAAGAATTTCTTCTTTCAAGATGCCACTTAGGAAGGTAGACTTGACATCTATTTGATGAATTTACCACCTTTTATAAGATGTCATTACTAACAAGAGTTTTATAATAGCCAACTTTGCCATTGGTGCAAAAGTATCAATGTAGTCTATCCTAGGTAATTAAGAGAATCTTTTATTAACCAATCTAGCTTTCAATTTGTTTAAGGATCCATTTAAGTTAAGTTTGGATCTATAGATCCATTTGACACTAATGACTTTTTGGTTTTTAGGTCTTAGTATTAAGATCTAGGTATGATCTTTCTTAATGGCTTAAATCTCTTTTGCATTACAGCTCTCTATTCTGGCAGTTTGAAAGCCTCATCACAATTAGTTGGCTTTAAAAAAGCTTGGTTACATCTTTCATATATGTCAATTAGAGGCCTTAAGCCTCTGATAGAGAAATCATCAAGGTTTTCTTCATCTAAAGAGTTTAACTCCTGACTTATAGGATGCTGCAAATCAAATTCATGCTTTCATTTATTATTAGTAGTAAGGTTTTTCCAATTCCAGGCACTTAGTTCATCAAAATTCAAATATCTATAAATTGAGACTTTAACTGAGGTTGAATTATACACCTTATAAGTGCTAATAGTGTTTGTTTAGCTAATAAATACTGAAGGTATGACTTTAAAATGCAACTTCCCTCTTTTATTCTAAAGGACATATGTGTAGCACAAGCTACCAAACACCCTAAGATAAGTTAAGGATAATTTAAAACCAAACCATGACTTATATAGTGTGGAGTCAATGAGAGTTTTAGTTGGTAACTTGTTCAATAGATAGACTGAGATAATAGCTACCTTAGTTCAAAATTGCTTTGGAAGCCCTTTCTCAACTAGAAAACACCTAGTCATATATATAATGGATCTATTTTCCCTTTCACCCTTTCACTCACCCCATTTTGTTGGGGTGAGTAAGGAATTATGAGATGCTACTGAATGCCTACTATAATGCAAATCTATTTAAATGACTCGGCTGTGTATGTAAAGGAATTATTAAACCTTATTGCCTTGATTACTTAGTTTGATTGTTTCTCAATCTAAGCCTTAAACCTTTGGAAGATAGATGACACTTCTAATTTCTGTTTGAAAAAGAAAATCTAGGTATATTTGGTGAGATCATCAATGAAGATTATATAGTAGTTACTCCCATTTAGTGACTGAGTGACCATATAAATCACTATGTAAGAGTTATAACTTCTCTATAGCTTTAAAGGAGGCATTTTTGGGAAAAAGAAGCTTAGATAGCTTCCTTAATTGGGCATATTTTATAAACACACTTAGTCTTTGTAAGGTTTGATAAGTTATTTAGAAGGATTCTTTTTTGCATCTTCTAGAGACCAACATAGTGGTAGTGCCCAAGTCTCTCATTCGAAAGCACTAATTCCTGGGTTATAGCTAATAATATAAGGTCATAACCTTTATTTGCATCTAAATGAAAGGTTTTATGCTTTATAGGTACTTTGAATAATTAAGTACCTCTTGCATTTGATGTAGAAACTATCTTTGATCAATAAATTATAACTTTTCTCAATCAATTGACCTACATTGAAAGGATTGTGATTTACATTAGGTACATATAAAACATTTTGCATCATTTTGATTTCTACATCAACATGAATAATAATATCTCCCTTTCTTTAAGCCTAAATGAGTTTTTCATCTTTAATTCTAACTTGAGATTTAAAGGACTTGTCAATATGTTCAAAAATTTGGAGATTTGGTAACATGTAGTTAGTGCAACCATTATTAACAAGCCATATGGAGCATAACTTATTACTGAGACTAAAGTTAGATGCAACAAACAAATGCTCTTTTAGCATTTACTCCTCATTAGCCACTTGAGCTTGCTGTGGTCTGTGAGCCAATTACTATTGTTCTTGCTACTTTCCTCTATGTCAACATGTTTTCTCCTAATGACCTTTATTGTTACACACTTTACACACAAAATTAGGTATTTTTCAACAATATTTTGAGAGATAGTATTTTAAAAAAAAAAAAATGATCACATGGTGAATATAATCTTTTACCTTTAAACCTTGAGTTTTCCTCTTACTTCCTTTTGATTTGCCTTGTTATCCCTTCTTTGGTTGTGATCTTTATTGGTGCCTTACTGTAAAAGCACCTTTTATTGTCTTTTTTTTTTTTTTTTGTGTCTTAAGAGCCTTCTCTACTCTTAGGTTTGGAATGCATTAAGAAGTTTAGGCAATCCAATGTTAGTGAGGCCTTTGGAATCTTTTAAAGAAGAGATTTTTGTTTCAAATCTCTTTAGAACACTAACAAGGACTTTATAGATAATGATTTTGTTTGGAAAGTCTCCTCTTGAAATCCAAATTTGATTAACCACCTTAAGTATCCTATTATTATATTCCTTAACGGTTTATGTTTCCCTTATTTTCATAAATTCAAATTCTCTTATGAGGTTAAAAAGTAACATATTCTTGGTCTTTTCATTATCGAATAACTCCTGCTTCAACTTGTCTTAGGTCTACTTAACAGTTTCACATGTCATTATTCTATTAAATATAGTTTCAGATACCATTGAATGAATGCATGTTAATATTTTATATTGCTTGATTACTTGTTTAGTGTGCAGTTTGATTTGAGTTAGACCCTTATCATCATTGTCTACTAAGAATGGTTTTTTTTAGTGAATTGTGAGGGTGGTAAAAGAGATAAGATAGAAAAAGCCATCAAATTGGTTAGTTTAATAAGATTTCTCTTAGTCTTTTAAACCTCACTCAATACCTTGGCTTTTGTGCTCTCTTTTTTTTTCTCATTGTTTATAATTCTTTAGGTTTTTGCCTCCTTTGATACTAGACTGTTGGAATTTAGAACCAGGTTTAGGAGGAAATTGTTGGCTTGTAGTAGAAGCAATGCTTGTTTTTACATTGGACCAGAAAAGAAGAAAGGAAAATGAGCACTAAAGTTAGATTATGTTTTTCAATTGATCTTCCTATCACGGCTTCTCTCATTAAAAACATTTATAAGACATATATGTGAGACTTCATATAAATTTGAAATTCATAATTTAAATTTTGAATTTCTTACAACCTCACATACTCTAATATACTTGCAATAATTACACAAATTTAAAACATGTCAAATTGAAGTATTTAAACATGATATTAAAACCAAAAAGTGATCATAGAGGCTGGTACAAAACTTGCGGAAGAAGCTTTATCAACTGTCTGCCATTTGAAACTTGGAGGGAATTCTGTCTCATCTAGTGCTGGACTTCATCCTGACAGCAAAGCAAAAGCACCATGGTCCCTTGGACATCACTTTGGAATTCAATCGTTCTACATTCGGTGATATATTTTGAGAAAAGAGGTATCTCCAGGCAAGATTGACGGTATTTAGTTGGTTCTGGATCGACATCTGAATGACTTTCTTTTTTCATAGGAGAAGCAACCTTTGACTGAATACGATTTGGTTCCTATGCAAGAAGAGCTATTTTGGTTTCAGAAGTCAGGTATACAATGGCTTTAATTGGGCGACTTCATGTCTCCACTATTACCAAATGCCAATTTAAAAAAATCGAGAGCTTAAAGCTCCCTGATAGGAGCTGGTGTTATGATCAACAAGACATAAGGGAGGATGTTTTAGCTCATTTTCGGAAGCTATTTCGCTCTACCAAGAGCAGTGTCTCTTTTCCGCCGCTAGAAAACTATCCTCGTCTGAATGCCACGTAATGTAGGTCTCTCGAAGCTCCTGTAACACAGGAAGCGATATCTGCAACATTGAAATCGATGAAGTCTTTCAACCATGTTTTTACAAATCATACTGGATATTATTGGAGATGGTATTGTTGCATTAGCACAAGGGGTTTTCCGTACCAGTGCATTTCAAGAGAATCTCTCCGAGACAATCATTTGCGTTATATTTTGAAGGGAGAAAATACTGATCAGATTGCGAAATTTCTACCAATTAGCTTGTGAAATGTCATTTTCAAGTTAATTTCGAAGGTGCTAGTCAGTTGTATCCGACCCTTGGTAGACGAGTTTGTTAGACCTCTTTGAGGAAGTCTCATTTCCGGACACAATACTTCAGAAAATATTATTGTTGCACAGGAAGTAATGAATGTAGCACGGTGTTTTAAAAGCACTAAAAGGATCATGGCATTCCAGATTGATTTAGAAAAGGTTTATGATCGAGTGGATTGGGGGTTTCTGGAGCTTATTTTGTGAGATTTCTACTTTCCTATGAACACTATAAAGCTGATTATGTTTTGTGTTTCTAGTGTCACATTGTCCATCTTATGGAGTGGCAAGAGACTGACTAGTTTTAAAACTTCTCGTTATTTCAGGCGAGGGGACCCTTTGTTCCCCTATCTTTTCGTTTTATGCATGGAGCAGTTCTCTCTTCTTATTCAGAGGAAGTTGGATCAAAAAGCTTGGCAGCCAATAAAGTAGTGTGCACGTCACGGACCATACTTTTCTCATTTGCTATTTGCTGATGTTATGTTATTCTTTAAAGCAACGATCCGATCAAGCTCATGTGGTGCGCGACATGTTAAAGGTGTTTTGCTTAACTTCAAGTTTTAAAGTTAAAGATCTCAAGTGGATGGCTATCGGCTCTTCGAGGATTCCTAGAAATGTTCTTCAGCAGATCAAGTTGGCTAGTAATTTTTCTTTCACTTAGGACCCGGGGAAATACCCCGGTGTCCCTCTCCTTCATGGCCGCCCTACGAGAGCGACTTATGCTTATATTGTGGATAAATTTTGCCAACGGTTGTCTGTCTAGAAATCAAAGCTCCTTCATATGGTTGGTCGAGTAACCTTGGTGCAAAGCTGTTTTGTTTTTATACCAATTTATGCTGTGCAAAAGGCATGGCTACCAAATGATAAACTTGACAAGATCACAAGACAAGATGCTTCATTTGGACCTCAGATCCTGACAGATGTGGAGTTCACTTGGTTAGTTGGGATGAAGCCAGCCATCCTAAAAATGAGGGGGGCTCGGGTCTTCGGCAGACACACCTAAGCAATGTGGCTATGCTAGGCAAACTCAGTTGGGATTTATTATGTGAAAATGACAAAATTTGAACTTCCATTTTATAGAAAAAATATTTAAACGGTGGGGAGCCAGGAAATGTCAATTCTTCAACGGCCTCTTACATCTGGAAAGCCATTAACAATAGTTTTGAGGCTCTGGAAAGACGAGTTTGTATTCCACATTGATACAGGAGTTCGTATCTCTCTTTGGCGTGATCGATGCACAGCGCCACAGGCTTTAGCTCACATGGTTCAACACGTGCACGGTGCACCCTACCGAGGACCAGGCAGTGATGATTGAGATAATTCACGCTGGGCATTGACAAACAATCAATTTGGCTATACCTATTTCCCCAGAAATTTAGACTTTGATATGTTCTGTTCCACTTCCTCGGCATTCGCTTGGCGCTGATGTGATATCCTGGCTGGCGAGCTCCAATGGTGTATACTTGGCCAGTGCAAGACATAAGTGGTTGTCTCGTACACATAACCAAGGGAGGGTTGATCTTTTGTGGAATGGTTTGTGGCGGTTAGAAGTTCCACAGGAGTTTAAGGCTTTCCTTTGGCAGATCTTCCAGGAGTGACCGTAAACTAATGTGAAAAATGTTGACCATTTGATCATAATCGCGGTAACCTAACAATGATTTTCACTAAAAATGTGAGTCTAATTTATTCATACTCTCAGTTAAATGAAGTATATATATATATATATATATAGTATTTTAAATTTTATTTAATAATTTAAATTTTTAAATAAATTAATTACTTAACGATGAGATCGGGATAGTGTACGACTTCTACATGTTCGAGATGTAATGCAGCACCTGAGGATACACTTCATTTACAAAAGGCACTGTCCATGGGCACGAAGAGCGTGGTTGCTGCTGCTTTATACGGACGGGGCTCCACCTTCCTTTTTCGAATATTTGGTTGAATATATATATATATATATATATATATATATATATATATATATATATATATATATATATTTTTTTTTTTTTTTTTTTTTTTTGTGCGGTCTAGAGACTCCCCTGGTGGACTGCGGACTCCAGGTATGTTGTTCTTGTGTGCTTGCTAGATTACTTGGAAAGCTCGAAATGATGATGCTATTCGGGGTGTTAGAACCAATTTTTATTCTCAATGGCTTCAGATACGCAGGCTCATGGCAAATCGTCTCGCGAGCTTTACGTCGCCGGGGGAGTTGGATTCGCCACATTTGTGGTTGGTTTGCCGGGAGCCTCCTCCCAGATCCCAGAGGTTGTGTTAAATATCGACGGTAGTGCCAGGGGGAATTCTGGGCAAGCAAGTTTCGGGGACCGGAAGTTCCAGGAAAATATATAAAAAATTAAAAACTTAAAAGGAAACACAAAATTTATAAACACCCCCATCGTCTAAAGAGTACAGAAGGTGCAATCAATTGCATCGAAAAAAATGATGATTTTGGTGATTGCGGGCCCATGTTGAATCTATACGTCACAACTCATCGATGGAGATATTAGTGGAATTTGCAAGAGCCATCACGGTCTTCACCGCCATATTCCGGCCGGGGTGTCTAACAATAATGGATAAAACAAAGAGTTTCGTGAATAAATAAATATAAATTTATATCATTCAATCATAATTATTAATTATTATATATATATATATATCTATATATATGTATATATTAATTGTAATTGATAATTATATATTTATAGGTGCATGTCCACTTCTATCAATTTATTTGTGCCCTCTAAACATTTTTGTGGATGAAAAAAGAAAACAAAATTAGATTGTTGGATAGATTCCCCATTTGCCTTAAGCCAATAATTCACACTTTAAGGGATACTCACAGCTGGATGAAGTGATGTGGCAGATTGAAAGTTGAATTGTAGGTCCTCCAAACAATCTAAAGGATCATGCTCATTGGGAGAACCCCGATTATTTGATACGAATGTTAATCAAAGATTCGACCTCAACCACTATTTACTTCCCCATCGCTACAAAGTGATGAACAGCTATAGATTTAGAATATCTATCACCACCCCTTTCATTTCCATTGATCCTATTGCGTCATCTTCTGCCTTATGTTACAAAAATCAAAAAAAGTAATCATGCAATGAGATTCACGTCTCTTTTCCTTTATATCCTTTTCTTCTTCACCGATGTATTCTTCCGTTTCGGGTCAATTTTTTTGTGCTAGTGAGCTAGGAAGAAGTCACATCGTACTTGGAGTTGGATTAATTATCTCTTGCTGCAATAGGAAAAAGGGCACATCATGCAAAGCTTCGGACAATTCTTAAGAGAATACTAAGAATATTTGTCTCGTGCTCTTTTGCTCCGATCAATTTTGACACCCTTTTCGATTAGCAAACTTCTTTACGTTACTTAATTTCTAAAATCAACTAGACAACGACCATGGTAGGATAGGCAATGGGCCGGCCCACCAGTTTAAAGATAGGGAAAGTGGGGCACAATCAGAGATAATTAATTTGCAACTCTTATCTTTCTTCCCCCGTCTAATTCTCTTTCCTACTCATTGCTTTGTTTTCCGCCTTTTTAAGTAGACAGATTTTTCGTACAGGACGAAACGCAAATACCTTTAATTTTGATGGAATAAAGGATTGTACTAATTTATCTTGAATTTTTTACGGATAAATTTAGAACATCAAGTAAATTAGAAGTGTATATGACAGAACGCTATATGCAAATTTTGGGTCTTAAACGTTTTTACATTTTTATAATTAAGTTCTTTTTTCTTTTCTTTTTTTTTCATTTTCCATTTAGTCCTAAACTTTTAAATTCTTTTCCAAATACATCTTTTTTTTTAATGAAAATTGGTCAAACTATTAAATAGAGTAGATTGACCTAACAAAAACCATATAAAAATACTTAAATACACCATAAAAATAAAGAAGTACGCCAAAAAATTCAAATACATACGTGTACGTATTTATCTTAAATTCTCTCCTTTTCGCAACAAATAAAAACAAAAAACCTTAAAGATCCCAATTTTTATTTTCTCTAACATACCCAAAATGAAAATTCCTGTCATTAAGAATTTGATTTTGTCTCTTCAAAAAATTCCTTAAATCCGTAATTTCTAGTATCATTTTGTTCTTTATCCCTTTGTAAGGCTTAGGGATTTAAGGGGCTATTTTGGAAAAAATAAGAGAGGAGAAAAAGAAGGGATCATTGGTGGTGGTAATGGTACCAATGAGAGGAGGAGAGGACTCCAGGAGGCCTGTGGCGATGGAGGTGGTGGCTGACAGTGGCTGCTTTGTGTAGAGATAAAATAATAATAATAATAAATTAAGGAGAAGGAGGGAAAAAGGGGGTTTTGGCTTGGAAGAGGGTAGATAGTGTGGCAATCAACGTGGAGGATGTGGTAGCTGGCAGGAGGGGAGGTTAGCGGGGCTGGTGTAGTTGAAAATGATGGAGGAAGATAAGAAAAAGAAAAGAAAGAAGAAAAAAGAGGCTGTGTTGTGTTGGGGGAGAGGAAAAGAAAAAAATAGAAAAAAAAAAAAGAGTTAGTCTAATCCGAGCAACATATCATATATGATCAGTCAATCATTTTTGTAAATTAAAAATGTAGATTGTTTTTGGTGTATTTAAGTATTTGTCGTTGGGTTTGCCTGAAAAATAGCATATTTAAAAAGGAATTTAAAAGTGTAGGACCAAATTAAAAATACAAAAATATTTAAAACTTAATTATAAAAATATACAAAAGTTTGAGACAAAAATATGTATATCCCTAAGTGAAAACTTATAAGTCAATATTTTGTCCTATCTAGTTGGCCTTGGCCTCTAAATTTAAAATGATATATGATAGTTGGATAAAAGTTTGACTATAAATTAAGGAATATACCAAAGGATAATTTTCAAACAATCACACAATTATGTTTTGGCACACTTAAGAGTGTCAAATCTTAGGTCCACGCAATTTGACGTGTAAAGAAACCATTCATTCAAATTTTAAATTATTAGACGAGACTTGCAATAAATAATGTATTAAACTTTGATATATTCCATTATGCATAAGTCTATTAGGTTAAAAGTATGAACAAAATATAAATTTCTAATACATGTAAAAATTCAATATTAAGTCCTTTAGGGGATACCCCATAAGTTGAAAAGTTAAACTTTTATTTTTAAAATATTAGATTTTAACCCTAAAAATAAGGGTATGAAATTTATAAAAATAAAAAAAAATTATTTTTATTGTATAACTTATAACCTATTAACTTTCTAATATACTCAAATAAAAAATTTCATATTATATGCAAAGAATAAAGATAACGTATTTTGAATTTAAAATTTTCAATTGTAAATGACTTGATACTATATTAAAAAATTATTCAATATAAAAGATTAAGTTGGAACAAAAAATGGAGAACATATTAAATTTTAAGATGGCCCAAGCTTTTATAATTGACTAACATCCTCTCTATTTTTTTTTATTCGTACCATCTTTTTTTAGGTAAATAATACAAATATATATTACAACTTTCATGATTAAGCCTTCCTTACTCTCCCTTTCTCCCCTCCTTTTTTATCTTCAGAGGAAGAGAGCTTTAAAGGGTCATTTAGTCTATCTTTTAGATTTAAAGGGTTAAAATTTCCCTAAAAAATTTTTAATTATGCATCATACTCAATAATAGACACATAAAAAAATTAATAGTATAATTTTTAAATGTCATAATAATTTGAGAAATTAACCTAATTAAGGGGTATCAAATGTACCCTAATTGTTAATTAATTTGGAGGGTTTACTAATTATCATCATAACACTCTTTGGAGGCTAATAAGCTAACCATTAGTTTTTAAGAAGCATAAAATAGACAAAAAGTCTAAATTAGCTCCTAACATTTAGACTTCTATTTAATTATAGACACAATTTTTTTTTAATAATAGGTCCCTCACGTTTTCATTGTTAAATATTTTTGCCCTTAATCGACACTATGCCATTAATTATGCTAATCTTAACCATTTCTTACTCACCATGTTAGCAAATCATTTTTCATGTCATTAGAAAAGATGAAAAAGAGAATTATATGGAATTTTTTGTATTTCTCTTTATATTGTTGAAAATTAAATCATGTTATTGTAAAAAAATTTTAAAAAAAAATTAAAAAGAAAAAAGAAAATAAATATCCTTAAGCCTTTGACATTGTTGAACCTCTATGACCTAAAACTCAGGTAGAAGATTTTGCATATAGTGTTCTGTCGTATACATTTCTAATTTACTTGATTGTGTATATTATAGACTAATAAAAACTTAGGTAAAAGGTTTTGGTCTTGCTCTAACAACCAAATGTAATTAGCTTTTGTAAAAGGGTTTTCATTTGTGTGTAATTGTATGAAATATAAGTAATTGCATAATAGGTATGTATCATTTGTGTCTATATAAGTTGTGAATGGGTGCATAAGCAAAGAATATTTGTATGGGAAGATAGCAAATTCCCAAACCACATAAAAGAATTAGTTAAATCATAAAAGCGACAAATAAAGGGACTAAATAAAGAAATTGAAAGGATAAGGCAACTTGCTTTGAGTGAAAATGGTATGAACTTAGTTAACAAAGTCGTGTTCCTTAGAATGGAAATTACCAAAGCAAATGCATGAGGAAATATTGAAATGAAAAAAAATGCAAAAGATATTATTGATGCATGAATCAATTATCATGTGTTGTGTAATGTTTGTCATATAGTGCCTATGTGAGAAAATGTAAAAGGCATAAAATGGCTAATATCTTAAGTTTCATATAGTTTAGTTTATTGTGTTAAATGAAAATAATATCTTTTCATGTAATGGATTATCCTTAAGTTTCAATCTTTCTATAGTTTTGCTTTTTTGCATTAGTTATTTCACATTATCATTATCATTTTATCAAATACCTAAATGTGTGTGCTAAGTCTTTTTTTTTTTGAATGATTTGAAATAAACATTTATGTGCAAAGCAAAATAGGGTGTTATAGTAAATGCTCAATACCTAAAAGTACAGTAGTCCACTTTATTAGGTTAGATATGAAATCTTAACACCTATTTTTCATTAAAAAATATAATAGTTATATAACCCAACAATAAGTGACTATATTTTAACAATACAACTACAAAATACATCTTTATAATATTTGTACAAAACTTTATTCCTGATTTTATTATTAAGCATGTTGTAAATGATGTATACTTGATTATGATGACTAGTCTTCATTGTTTGACTCTTGTATTCAAGACCTTACTATATTGGTTAGTTTTGGGCTAGAACTAAATCTCAATCTCATTCTCTTATTTGTGGCCTCATTTGACATGAAAAATAAACATATGTGAGTTAATGTTAAACAATAATTAAACATTAATGGCAAATTGTCAATATCTAACCCGCGAATCAAACTTTTTTTAATAGTGTGGTGGTAATGTTGGGGTTCCCCTTCTATTACAACCCTTTTACTTTAAAGAAAAGTTCATATTCCGTAAGATTGACATATGAAACTTTTCTTTTATTATCAACATTCAAGCTTTCATGTGATTGAACCTATATTTTGCTAAATCTTTAAACAATACTTGACTAATGTCTACTTTAATGGCTTTCTTACTCATTTTCAACTTAGCAAATTTGCCTTGATAGTAGGTTTTTTACTTGATGTTGAAGTTGTTTCAAAGTCTTCAGAAACCAAACGTTTAGTAATGGGAGTTAGTCTGTTAGATGTATTACTATTTAGCATGTTATGATTTGGTTACCTCACTTACACACTCTAACTGCCTTTTTCTTCTTCTCCCATTTGCACATTCTAACTACCTTATCCTTTTTCTCACATTGGTTGACTTATAACCTGTATAGGAAAAATCTACATTGTGAACTCTAAATCTTAATTACCAACTTTTAATATTCATAATGAAGAAATTTTGCAAATAAATAATAAACATAACAATTATAACTTATCTATAGTGTATTTATATTTTTTTGTAGGTTTTTTATCATGGTCCCTTTCTCTATATTTTCTACTTTTTTTTAGTTTTGACTATATATTAACATTATAAAAATTTGTAGATTTTGTTTTGACAATATTTTGAGTTTAGCCTTATCCTTCCTTCTTGATTTTTTTGGTCTACCAGGTAGCTTATGTTCATTTAAAGGGAAAAGCTTTTCTTGATCAAATCTTGACAAAAATAGTTGTCCTTAAACTGGTTTAAATGATTCTTAATATGTAAGTAAGAAAATGTCCTTAGAAAAAATTATAGAAATTTGTAACTCTAAAAGCAATTTGGCATTAAAATATCATAAATTATATGATGGCAAGGGGTTCTTATTAGTTATCATGACTTACAAGTGCATCTTTAACTTTTTAAAAAATACAGTATGCACTTTTTCTCCCTCAACCACTTTATAACTATCATCAAGATTTCAAACCAAAGAACACTCCAATGCAAGTTGCTTTTGTTTTTTTTTTTTTTCAATTATCTCCATAATCAATGGACCATAATCTTTAATCCACCTTTTTATAAATTTTGTGTATTGCACAAACTTTCATAATTCTAATCTCCTTTAACATGTTAATGATTGGCTTATACCTAACATCTATCATCCAACCATTAAATGTTTCACACATATTATTATCAATTGAATTACAAAGACATCTTATTGTTTAAAAAGCTTTACACCATGTCTTTAATGGATATTTAAGAACATTAGTAACATGCCTAGGGGCAAACTTGTCTAATTTTTTTATTTGTAAGTCCAAGTCTTGGATATATGGTGACTTAGCATACTTCCAAAATTAAATTCTTAAATCAAAGCCCTTTTATATCTTTTACTAATTATTGAAAATATGTTGTACATATATCCAATAAACAATCTCAAGCATCACTTTTCTAACTACTTTTAGTAGGTTTAAACAAACAAGCTAAATAAGATTAGTTAAATTTTGTGAGGTGTTATAATATAGACTTAAAAAAAAAACAAAAAATGTATTAAATTTTACCTTTTGTTTATCTAAAATTATGGTTTACCTCTCATCAAATGCATGTTACAAATCTACCTTAAGCAACTTAAGAAACTACTATTAATAGAATTGATTTTCCACCTCTACTACTGCCTATGCAATAGGGAACATTTGATTGTTCCCATCCTTACCATCACACTGAATATTTGACCCTTACAAATTCTTTTATGGATACATCCATCAATATAAAAAAATTTTCTGCAACTTGATCTCTAACCTTATTTGAAAGCATCAAAATAGATATAGATCTTCTTAAATTTTGTTGGATTACCTACTACTTTGTCTTTTGGTTTGATCACACATGTAGTTCCAAGATTGAAAAGTAATAACTCTTTTTTGTAGTCCTAAAGACTTACATATTTATATATATAAGCCTCTTTATGCTCCCTTAAAACCATTCTTCTAACAAAAAAATTTTTTGCAACTTGATCTCTAACCTTATTTGCAAGCATCAAAATAGATATAGATCCTCTCAAATTTTGTTGGATCACCTACTACTTTATCTTTGGTTTGATCACACATGTAGTTTTAAGATTGAAAAGTAATAACTCTTCTCTGTAGTCCTAAAGACTTACATATTAATGTATATAAGCCTTTTTATACTCTCTAAAAACCATTCTCCTAATGTCCTCATGCTTATATATTGCTTATAGTCATTCTTACATATTTCTTTCATATTTCTCAACTTCATATCAAGTTACTTGAGTGTCTTATTCTTTAGAAACTTACACAAAAACTTGAAATTGATCATCTTACTCTTATTTGTTTTAGTGCATCAATGCTCAAGATTAAATATTTCAATGAAAAAATATATAGAAGCTTTGTCAATTATAACTAACAATTTCCGTGGATGCCCATTGCATCACAGAGAACCTTCTCTTTTTTTGTTTTTTTTTTAATTTGATGTCAAAACTAATTTCTAATACATATTTGGACGTAGCTTCCTATAATTTCTTTTTGTTTTCAAACATGATTTCCATATTCTATCCAAGAACTTTACACCTTAGATTATATAATTTTCTACTACTTTCCTTATAACCTTCTCATTAGACTCTTCAAAATTGTCTCCACTCTCTTTGTAACTACCTTGATCATTAAATGGAATTTAGTCATAATTTACTTATGGAAAACATAAACTTGTTCATAATTTGTCCTTTTCTCCTCTTGAATTTTGGCTTCTTTTATTTCTTCACTCTCTTTACCTTTTTTATCCTCTTCAATATCTACATGGTCTTGATGTCTTCTCAAGAAGTTAGTCTTAACTTTGTCTTTGGTTAATTTTGGTTAATTGCAATTCTTTACCACCATGATCAATTAACTAATCCATTACTCTAACATAATCTTCCTCTCCCTTAAAACTACTCCCTAACTCAATAACAAGAACATCATGTAACACATTATGCTAAACATCATGTTGCCCTACATTTTGACCTACAACATCAATTTATATTGTTACTTCAAACTTAAGCCTCTCTTTTTCATTCTCTTACTGAACCACTTAATGTTCATTAACATTAGGTTAATTTTTAGCCTTATCCTTTTTTTTTTCTTTTTACTTTTTTTTTTTCGCTTTTAAAGACATAGACCTTTGCATACCGTTCTCTTCATCAACTTGCTCAATACTAATTCTACCTTCAACTTCATTATCATCTAAAGTTGTTACACCATAAACCTTCACTACACATTCACCTTGCTCATAACAATCTTCAACGTCATTCTTTTTAACATGGTTCACTCCCATGTTAATTGCTTGTTTACAAAATTCATCATAATAATTCTTCTTATCATTGTTATTTTGGTTACAATTCTTTATTTTACTAGGCGTGAAATGCATATCATTTTCTAGTTCCACCTTTACAACATCTCTGCAATATGGACACCATTGTCATCTTTATCGACATTATCATCATTAATAGCCATGCTTAAACCATTATCAAAATGCATATCTCTAATAGACCCATGATTTTCCATAAGCATAATTTTCTCTACCAAAACAAGGTTTTGTTCTACACTATGTTCTAAATATATGTCTATCATACCTTTCTTAACAAGTACCTTAGACATATATATAACACTTTCATTAGATTTCATCACATACCAAGACTTTTTTAAAGACTTTCCTCTTTCATGAACCTTGAAGTAAGTATTTTGTACATTCTTTTAGCTTGTCACTCATTTGGCTATTGATCTCACAATAATATTAAATGGCTTATCTAGGTTAATATGCCCTACAATATTTGAATTTCCACCCTCATATCTAAACTTAAACTTCTTAACAAAACACCTATTGTGAAATATTTTGAGACTAACCAAGTGTTACATATTTGTTATTAATACACAAGAAAATATAAGGGTCAAATTGTTGGGGGATGGTGTCTTGCATAATTTGTGCAATTTTGTTTGTCTTAAATTAATAATAACAATCCATCCTTACAAAAACTTTGATTTCAATTAAAATAATTTCAAAAAACTAAATTTTCATAAATCTTAATTTGAAATCCCCAATTTTAGGGACTTATTGGAAATTCATATTTCTTTAACTCAAACATAATAGTAGCTAACAATTACCTAAATTTCAAAACACCAAAATTTTAGAAATTAAAATCACCAATTTCAAAAACCTAATTTGAAATCCTTAATTTCAGAATTTTAATTTCAAAGTAGGGTTATATGAAAACCCAAATTACAAAAATCCTAATTTGAAACCCCTAATTCCCAATTTTAAGACTCAAACATTAATAAAAAGTCAAATTTCAAAAATCTCCAAATCTCAAAAAACTTAAATTTCATTAATTCTAATTTTATATTTCAGTAATTTTAAATTTATACATACAAACTCTAATTTAGTAGATTATCTTAAATATACCTCCATTAAAAATATAATACTATTCCTAAATCCCACGATGAAGTTTAAAATTCTTTAATTAAATAAATTATAACAGAAAAAAAAAACATTAACCTTTTTAAATGGTGAAAATAACACAACCCAAACTTCAATCAATGATGGTCCCTACGATCTTCTTTAGTTAGGGAAAGAGGGACAACAATTTTATGAGTTTGAATTCAGACCTGGCTAGAATGAAGCTATAGCTTGATTTCGTAGTATTTGTTGCATGGCCCACTTTGATACATGGTAACGTTAATCCGACAAGCCGATTATGTAGTCTCTTGTGAACTATTCTCCTCATTGTCGCTGGCAGGAAGGAACCGAGAAGGGAAAACAGTTTTTTTTCATTCATGTGCACCGACAATGTTGTACGGATGCAATAAATTTAAATCGCCTACTCATTATACGTTATAATTGTTAATTGTAATTTTTTAAAATTTTTTTGGTGCATAATAACAGTATTGATAATGGAAATAAGAGGCTATAATTTTTCCTCTAATAGCTATCATATTTCAACAAACTCACGTCCGAGAAGTATCAAATTCATTGTATTAATGCAATAAAAGTCCACGTGTAATTTTATCTGGTCATTGACATTGCCCTGAAAACGGATAAAGAAGAATGACATAAAGAGAATGCTGAAGATGATTTAGGAGGAAAAGCAAAAAAGCTACTTGGATGAGTTTACAGACTGTAGTCGTTTTTTTCCTTTTTTTTTTTTTTTCGTCAACGTGACTGCTTCTTTTTTTCTTTTTCTTTTTTGACAATTTTGTCAACACCACTTTCAAAGTGTTTTGCAGAAGAAAAATAATTTCATGCAGCTCATGCCATGGGAGTACAAATAATTTTGAACACCAGCCTAGCTCTAAAGCTAGCTTTTAAGGAAGTGAGTATCAATGAGGGATCTTTTCTTTCGCTTTATCAATTGGACTCCCATGACCAATACATTATGATTCCCCTTTTCTTTGTCCTTGCCTGTTCGAAGACTTATCCATTTGATAATATAAATTTATTATATGAAAGCAAACCTTTAAAGCGAAAATAACGAGAATTTAGAAAATTGCATTAATTATGATTTTTTTTAATGAAATGTACACACTCGACTCAAAAACTTAATATTTTTTTTTAAGGAAAGATAAAATGGACAAATATTTTATTTTATACACTAAACACAAAAACTGAAAAAAAAAAAAGTAGTTTAAAAGTGGTATTTTTATATTATATTTTGAGTACAAAATATCTCCAACAAATATTTTCGAATTGCCTCAGTATCGGGAGAGATTTACTCGTCGGGGAAGCGAATAGTGATTGTGCTCGGGTTTCAAACATTGGAAGGAACGATGGCTTGTCAGGATATGCCACACGTCGACACGTACAGGCTACCTTTGGCACCCTACTTTCCCAATTCCTCCCGTCCATGATTGTCTCCGTTGAAAGGCGCTGCCAATATTCTGAAAAAGAGCAAGCAAAAACAAAAGGGGTTGTCTCCGTTTAAAACAAAAAATCCAAATATATATATATATAAACAAAAAAAACAAAAGGGGTTGTCAAGTATTTTGTAGAAAGATTCTATTACGAATGCAAATAAATATAAAAATATTTTATATAAAAAAAACAAAAGGGGTTGTCTCCATTTAAAACAAAAAATCAAAAAAAAAAAACAAAACAAAACAAAAAGGTTTATATTTACTTAAGTCTACTATTTTACGAAATACAAAGTATTGCAACCCGAGAATTATATATGCTAGAATAATGACGCAGTGGCACCGTGGCACTAAAGTTCTAAAAAACATTGTCTCGTCTCCTCAAAGTTTTTAAACTATATTATATATGATTTATGTAATCATAATAAACGTAAACTTAGGGTCTCAACGATTATATAATCACTTATGGGTTTCTCATGCGTTATGGGATGCCATGAATAAGAGCCCTATGCTGTTCAAAAGAGGAAATCGATTATATAATGACATTTAGGTTAAAATATTAGGAGTTGAATATTGCGTTAATTAGTTAATTTAACAATGGTTTTTCATAAGAAATAATGGAGAGTTTTATTACCCCCCCCCCAAAAAAAGGAAAGTTTTGATAAATTAGAATGTTAGACAAATAAATTCTGCTTAATTGACCAAATATAGCTGTGTTTTTTTTTTTTTTAATCCAGACTTATTAGGCCGCATGTTACACGAAATTTAGCAATCCTCCTAGACCTGTATATTAATTTCTTTTCATCCTACCCAGTGATTAGAACTTGAGATCTCCAATTTCGAGCTCAAATTCATGATTAACGGACTATTCTCTCGCGGAGGCACCCAATATTGACTGTGGATGCAAGAATCTGGCCAAAAGCAAGCTTGGAGTTAGGAATAGAATGATCCCTGATTCTCTGGTACCTGGCGCACATGTCACATGTTCATGTGTCCCACTATTGCCATGCGACATCCTTAGTGTTCTATGAATAATGTCTTCGGGTGCCTCTCAAAGTAGAATTATTGGGCGAAAGTAATTCAAAAAGGTCATAGATTGTCACATAGTACACTGGAACCATTCCTATCTTTTAGGATTGCAAGACAGATTTTTATAAATATATGCTAAAGTAATGATACTCTCAGTAACCCATAAATTTGACGGTTAATCGAAAATAGCTTTTATTTATTAATTACGCAAACAAATTTAACATTAAAATTTATTGGCTACTCTACGTAGTGAAACATTTTCCTTTAGCTGTAATTCTAGATTCGGATTTCCTCTACAATTTCCATATTTGCTCCAATACATTTTTTTCTTCTTTTTTTTTTTTTTTTGGCTAGTAATAAAGATCAGCATTATTAACAATAAAAATGGCCCCAATACAAGGCGTACCCTAAAGCCAACTCTCAAGGCTATGACGATGCAAAGACAGACCACTATACAGGTAATGACACGAGGACACTAACCCGCAACCAAACCAGACTCAAACCTGAAAAGACAGAGCAAGGAGAGGGACGATAAGGAAGAAAAGAGTCGCTATTTGGCATGGACGGATCTACAATGGGGCAAGGGGCGGGGGTGCCCTCCTTACCCCGTGCAAATTGCACCCTCCTCCATTTAAATTTCTCCCTTCCCCCCTGCAAATTGCTGTCTGCCCCATGTAATATTTTTATATTGACAACCTTGCGACGCGTGCATCTGCTTCGTTCAATCACGAAGAAGTGATCATTTGCCTCGATGTTCATAATTGTCAATGAATTTTAATGAAAGAAGTGGTAGTTTTGTTGCTAACAACAACATAATTTTTGCAATTCGTGATAGGATGCTTATTAGTTCTTTCTAATACATATATACTTTTAGTTTTCTCTACCTTGCAGCGGTAAATTTTGCTGAAATGTCCGCTAACTTTGGGAACCATAAAGTTATTGTGCATCCTCTTACAATAAATTAAGACGGTTTTATTTGGTTTGAATATGATGTTTTGTTTTTAGTAGTATCTCTTTATTTTTCATATTTTTAATCTTGATTGGTAACCACTAACACGAAAAAATCCCAAGCAGACAACATCGCAACCCTACAGACGGGTGTAACTAATGGGATGGCTAGAGAAAATACAGGAAGAAGCACGGTGGGGCACAGCGTATCTGAATATTCTTAGAATTGGACCGAGAAATGGCGGTGTCAAAGTCCAGCTGGCCCTGATGGTAGCGAACAAGAACAATAGTCTTAGACTAATTGCTGTGCGAGATTGGGTGCACAGTAAGGGGATTGGGGTCCAGGTTCCATCGACTTCCACGTCTGCCAGAAGTCTGTCCGTGCGAGTTTTCTTTGACGACAATGGGTCCAACTCTATGATGTGCCCCATGTGGAAGGTCTAGGTCGAAGATCTCTGAGAATCTCCGAGCTGGATGCCACCGCGGCCGCTGCCCCCCATAATCCAACTTAATTCATCCCGGTTAATGTTTGTTGGATACATAATTAACAAATTAATTATTTTATTAATAAATAATATCAAATTCGATTAAACAAATTTAAAAATAATTAATTTAAGTAAAAATAATTAATTTTTATATTATATATAAATATTAATTTAGTATAAAATATTTTTTATATAATATAAAAGTAAATTATATTTATTTGATTTTATCATTTTTAATCTTTTTAAATTTTCTCAACAATAACAAATACATATCATGTATAAGGGAATTATTATGTAAATACAAATTTAGTAGAGTTACGCGAATATAAAAAGTTCTCGTACCATATTTTTAAATTTTTTATTATATCAGCATGAATTAATATAGTATAAAAATATAAAAATATAATATAAAATTTTTTGTATTCACTTGGATTATGTCTATTTAGATTTTTTTGTATATAAAAAATAATAAATTATTTTATTTTATACCTTTTTAAGTTGTGTGCTTTTTAATTACATGTATATATTTGGTTTAATAAAAAGTATATTCACGCAGTCCTTTTCATCCTTCTAATTAGTAGTGCGTTGTACAGTAATTTTGTCAATAAATACAAGTATTAATTTCATTTTGTTATCTACAATCGTCTTATCATTTAGCTGAAAACAAAGTCAACTGTTCCTTTATTCCGAGGGAAGTCATCGTAGAAAGTCTCTTAATTGGGCCCTCCCGCTCATAGAGATAGATTTTCTCCCATGTATTATTAACGATACATAATTCGATGAAGAGTAATGCTGGGATACAAAAAATTTTTTAGTAAATGATATATCACTTTATATACTTAGACGGGTGTCATGCTATAACTAGTAATGTGTGTAACTCATATAAAAAATTAAAAATTATTTGTGCATATATATTATGAGGTCACATCATTTTTGTAAAAGGTTTTTTATTAGTTATCTCTAGCATTGCTTTTCAATGTATAAGTTATCATTATCATTTTTAATTGTTTAAATTTCTAAACCTGATCTGCAACAATTTACAATATCTTAAAAAAGTATTTCATGTGAAATTACCGTGACTCCGTTTCCGTTTTCTACAATCACAAAGCATGTAAATCAGTTCTTTAAATCTTGTCACCAATCTTGTGTTTCTCTTTGATATACACGATTTACCTTGTAGCATGCCCTTCATTGCTTTCAAGGATTTTTTATTTTTTTTCTGTCAAAAAAGGGAACTTTAAATTTAACAAAATCCTGTGGCCTGAAGTGCAGTCATACAAGAAAATTCACAATCCTTAAATTTAACCCTTTTTTCGTGGGCCTAAATTTAACTTTCGACCATTGACAATTTGTACTATTTTACAAATAAAATTGGTTAATGCTAGCTCATCGGGAGATAATAATGTATGACATGCTGCATCACTTAATTCAGGCTACTTGACATGTCATCGTCTCAGCTTTCAACATTAACTTTGATGAGTTGCTTGTAATCTTCTGTTCTTGAAATAGCATTTGCAAGTTTCATGTCTGGTCTGTCCTCATTGGCATCACAAAAACGCAATATTACTTATATAACAATACAAACTCGTGTATTAATTATTTAATAATAAAACACCCTGTAGAATTAACTTGTACAGAATTAATATGTCCTGCTAGCGCTCACCATCGTTGTCAATCAAATATTAGACGTAGAGATGGGCCAAAAGGAAACGGAATCCATTATTGTCCCCTGTTCTAAATTTCAACGGCTATATAAGAAAATAATTGAGTGAGTCAAAGTCTAGACGAAAATCTTGGTGGGAAAGAATAGACAAGACAGTGCCGTTATATCTTATTGATCAGCTGCCCAAGCTACTAAAAATAATGGAAACTTTGGGAAATGCATGGTCAGGATTTAAAGGAAATGTTGTGGAACATTTTAGATTCTCTGTTTACATTTTTGATTTTGTATGTAGGTATACATAAAGAACGTCGGATGCAATCTATTATTTTCAAATTTTAACTCTTTTCAAAAGAGTTACCCTATACAATCATTTTAAACATTATTTAAAATTTTACATAAGTGTAATTCAAATGAATTCATATATTTGGATTACTGATATTTGATATGTTGACCTTGTCAAATTAATTTAAACAAGTTAGGTCTTGCCAGAATGATCCAGTAAAACTTGTTTATTAAATGGATTATACATGGTGTCATTGTAACTCCACAAAAATGACGTCGTGTCATATTTAGATTTTTGACAAGAATTTCAATAAATACCAAGTTTGTATTGATCTATACGATTCCTCATTTGTCAACATGACTTGTTTATCATTCACGACCACAAATTCCTAACCCAAGATAAAATTTTGCAACTGTCTTCGATGTTCTTGAAAACATCTATTAGCAAATTCAAAGTTGTACTTGATTATAAGCCAAACTATAATAGATAAATATTAATGAGTTTCACAGGACAAGCTAAAGGATCAAGCACATATATGTTGGGCGTAATTTATTCTACCTATTGATTTAATGAATGAGCTAACTTGCACTTCCAAAAAATAACATGAGGATTGGATATGCTTCGTCTTCATGAAATTTTTTAGTTTAACTGCAATGTGAAAAGAATGTGTCTTTGGAAATATATATATATATATATCTAATTTATCTATGATATAAAGTAATTTTCTTGTTACAAGTATTTTGACTTTATAACTTATTTTATCTACAAAAAATGACCAATATTAAAAGAGTAATTGTTTTAATATATAGAAAGAAAAAATTAAGCTAAGTTTATATTAAGATAACTTTTTCAGATGCAGATATTTAATGCATTAGTTGGACAAAATACCTAATGAATAACAATGGTAACTCCCTAATGCATTGATTAATAGGTAAGAATGTATTTAGAACAATCAAATTCACAAAAAAGACTTGATAAATTTTTTTATTTTTTTAATCTTAGTAGGATTGGTCTCAACCACATGGAGAGGGGAAGATGATAAGACACCGGTGGGGATTCAAACTTTTGAACGCGGGTAAGAGACTGTGTGTCTCTTGCCACCTGAGCAAACCCAGGTTCTCAAATTTTTGTATTTCTAGAACAATGCCATTCATACGAAAAAAACAAAAAAAAAATTGTTATAAATAAATCACACATTACCTATAATGATCCATTTAATCATGTCACACTATAAATATAATCACGGGAGTCCCTGTTAGTTTCTTAAAAGTAAGAGGAACTATTGCCATTAAAACTTCTCTTAGTTCCAGCGACGATATTGAATGCTTCCTGTAATTTTCTTTGTTGCATTTTATGATAAGGACGACATTAAATTCATTAAATAATGCATTTATGGCACGAAAATTTAAAAATAAACTTAGTATCCGGTGAGTCAAGCATACGGTCTTAGATAGGACCCGAGGTTTGTCATTCCTCGACATCACCCAAAAAATAAAAAAAAATTAAAAAAAAAAACCCTGTCTTCGCTTTTTTTTTTTTTTCTTCTTCTTCTTCTTTTTGGATAAGCGTAAAGTCATTAATGGGTTAGTCAAAAAAAAAAAAGAAAAGAAAAGAAAAAAAGCACAGTCAATAACCATCGATGGGATGTAAACCAATGTCATTATGAATTCGTGACGATTTATATCCCACAAACCTTGAGGACAAAATCCAAGAGGATGCTTATAAGTTATTGCAAGTGAGTCTGAGTATGTTTATCATGTAATTCTAAGGTATACAAATGCAAAGAAAATAAATAGTTTATTATAGACAAAAAAAAAAAAGAAAGGTAAATATCCCTAAAATATTCAAGTCAACAATTTTTTTTTTGGGGGGGGGATTGGTTGCATTGGTAAATATCTCTCGAATTCAACTTGCTCCTATATAAATGGACCTGCTCCCCCCGTCTGAGTGTCAAGGTCGACCAAAGCGAATCCCTGCATTTGACTGCAACAACTCTAGTGTTAACACCTTCTCCTAGAGAGCGAGTGATAGAGAAAGAGAGAGAGACAGATATGGGTGGGGCGATTCTTGTTTGCGTTCTCATTTTTCTCTTTGGTTTGCTGCCATACATCGTTGGAAAAAGAAACAAGAAAGATTTACATAAAGGAGGAGTTGTGCTCCCTCCCGGTTCAATGGGTTGGCCTCATATTGGAGAGACTCTTCAACTTTACTCTCAAGACCCAAACGTCTTCTTTGCATCCAAGCAGAAGAGGTTCATCTTTCTATCTTAAATCTATGTAGTATTTTGGTGCCTTCTTGTTAAATCCTTCTTTCTGTTTTTCTTTTCGTGCATACATAGTTTTTTAGCATTTTTGTTCATTAAACTGGATGGCTTCTTTTTCGGTGGTATAGATATGGGGAAATCTTCAAGACTCGTATCCTTGGTTGCCCTTGTGTTATGCTGGCTAGCCCGGAGGCAGCTCGGTTTGTGCTAGTAACTCAAGCCCACTTGTTCAAGCCAACTTACCCCAAAAGCAAGGAACACTTAATCGGTCCATCAGCCCTCTTTTTTCACCAAGGAGATTACCATAGTCGCCTAAGGAAACTGGTTCAAGGCTCCTTGTCTCTCGATGCAATTCGGAACTTGGTTGCTGACATCTCGACCGCAGCATTCTCCACTTTGGACTCATGGGAATGTGGGCGCGTTCTAAACACCTTCCAAGAAATGAAAAAGGTTCGTCCGTTGGGTTAATTTCAATGTGGTCAAGACCCAAGACTTAAAACCACCGTGATTGAATCAATTTTGTATCTATAATTTTCTATTCTAAAACGTCGTTGCTTCTTGCCTATAGACTCTCTCTCTCTCTCTCTCTCTCTCTCTCTCTCTCTCTCTCTCTCTATATATATATATATATATATATATATATACACACTACCTAGCTTTCTTAAATTAGTGAATCATATAGCTTTTGTTTTATTTTATTTTATTTTATTTTTTGTTTCCCAGTGCCACCCCCTGAAGTTTGCTTTGATCACACTAATGTTCTTACCATGCCCAAAATGAGCCTAATCATTATTGTTCATTCACATCTGGCTGCAGTATTCTTTTGAGGTCGGCATACTGGCAATTTTCGGCCATTTAGAAGACCACTATAGAGAAGAATTGAAAAAGAACTACAGCATAGTCGAGAAAGGCTACAATTCCTTTCCGACGAGACTCCCGGGAACCCCTTACAGAGAGGCAAAAATGGTTAGCAAATTTCTATGTACATTTGAAAATTGATCAACAATGTCTCTATCACGAATTGGGCCCTTTAAATCTTTCTCATCTTTTTTTTTTTTTTTCTCTATTCAGGCAAGAAAGAGGCTGAGCAAGATTCTCGGTGACATTATTTGTGAACGAAAGGAGAAGAGATTGCTTGAGAAGGACCTCTTAGGTTTTCTACTGAATTCCAAAGATGAGAAAGGAGGGGTCTTGACCAACGATCAAATCGCCGATAACATTATCGGAGCGCTCTTTGCTGCTCAAGACACCACAGCGAGTGCTATGACATGGATCATCAAGTATCTTCACGACAATCCGAAACTTCTGGAGGCTGTAAAGGTAAGGTACCACCTAGCTAAAACAAGCTAAAAATATATTGGCAAGCTCTAGAACAAATACGTCTCAATTACATTTATTGTGTCTCTACCTTCAAATCTTTGATGTCAACGGGGCACAATTGCTGCATTAGTTGTGATGAATCATTTATCGGTAACATTTCAACGTTTCCTTGCTACCAGGCTGAACAGATGGCGATTCACCAATTGAATGTTGACTGTAGTCGGCAATTGAGTTGGAGCCAAACTAGAAACATGCCATTCACTTACAAGGTAGGTAATTTCTGTACATGATGACATCTTCCGGCACTCCTAAACAAAAGAAAGATGACTTGGGTTCATGGCCGTGGAGAATCTGTAATTGTGTCTCTCTGTCTTTTTTTTTTTTTTTTTTCATGAGCTGCTAACATATGGAGACTCTGCAAACGCAGGTTGTTTTGGAGAGTTTAAGAATGGCAAGCATAATATCTTTCACCTTTAGGGAAGCAGTAGCGGATGTGGAGTACAACGGTAAGAGGAATAACTCAAAGGGCTTTTTGGTTTTGTTTTCTTGTTTTTTTTTTTTTTTTCATGGAGTTTTCAACCGTGTTTATCAATGTCAAGCGCATTGACTTTGATAGGAATAATTAAACATATTGCAATATAATCGGTTTTGTTGTCTCCAACTAAACCTATTTTTAGTTATTCTAAATCTTTTTAATAACATAACAAATGAGTAAATGACGACTTACCAAAAAAAAACATATCCTCAGTTATCCTTACTTAAAGAAATGATCAAGTTAAATAATATTGGAAAGGATAAGAATTTTCCTTTTTTAAAAAATTTTTTGATTGGCGAAGGGTGAAAATTGAACTTTGAAACCTCCTAGTTGCAAGTTGCAATTTTAATCATTAAGTTAAAATTCAAGTCCCGGATTGTTAACTTGCAAGCATGTATGATGTGTTGAAATGGAAGTCTGGGAAAAATTACCAACAGTGAGAACTGTGTGGCAGGGTTCCTAATTCCAAAAGGTTGGAAGGTAATGCCTTTGTTCAGGAACATTCACCACAATCCAGAATACTTTAGCGACCCGCAAAAATTGGATCCCTCCAGATTTGAGGTATGAGTCAACATTATTGTTAATTAATAAGAACTTACAATTTTTTGATGGTTGTCATCGTGCCTTATGGTTTAGGAATTTCCGTGTATATATTCCTCATACCCTACTTGATGTGTACAGGTTGCGCCAAAACCCAATACTTTTATGCCATTTGGGAGTGGAGTACATGCTTGTCCTGGAAATGAGCTTGCAAGGCTGGAGATGCTTATTATGATCCACCATCTTGTGACCAAGTTTAGGTATTGCTGAAAATCCTGGCAATATTAAGCATGGATTATCTACTTATTTGATTAACTAACTCCCCCTTTTGAACAAAGAGATTTGCATACAAAACTTATCTCGAAGATCATTGATCCCAACCCATTAAAGCCAACTAATCTACGAGAGATTTTTTATGCCAATATATTGCTGTTTATTTAAGTTGCTGTGTGGATTTTACGGTTGATTAAAAAAAAAAATTCTTGAGAGGTCAGTGGAGAGGAGGGTTTAGATTATAAATAAAGTTTAAAATTTGAACTCTAAATATCATTCCAAATTTTCAATTTGTTAACCGCTAAATTAAACCTACTGGTTGGACATAGTGTGATTAAGTAGAAAAAAGAGTTTAAATACGCAATTCGAGACCATGCAAGAATAAAATGTAATGGAATAGGCCTCTCCCATCTCAAAAGCGTCCCGCCTCAACACTAGTGGGATTAGATGAATCTTTTGTTGACACTGCTTTTGCTATTGTGCTTACAGGTGGGAAGTGGCAGGATCTCAGAGTGGGGTTCAGTATAGCCCATTTCCAGTGCCCCTGCATGGACTTCCAGCCAGATTTTGGAACGAATCTTGCAGCTAGGATGGAATTCGCGACATTAACGATAAGAAGTTGGGCCACCATGCATTTATTTACCCTCTTCTTTTCAAAAGTATCGTATTCCATTTTTGGGCAGCATTTCTGAATTTTTACTGCTCGGGGTCCTGCCATCCCCGGCCAAAAATTCATCTGGGGTTGATTACCTTAATTTCTCTGAGTCTTTCATTGTCCATTTTCATATCGCTTCCGTTTGCAATGTTAATTTATTTCTCTTAGTTGAGCCGTATGTAGCAAAACAAAAAAACAAAAAAAAATAAAAGACACAAGATTTAGATATAATATAAATATCAGCCGATTATAATTATTAATTATTATATAAAAACATACTAATTATTATAAATAGTTATCTTAAATCAATATCTATTTTGTGTTCCTGCCTAGAGAATATCAAAAATTACAATTTGTTGGCCTTTATCTTCTCGCGACCACCCCGAGATTTCATGGATTTGATAAAGATCATCATGAACCTAGCACTTCTCCTTTTTCTTTCTTTTTTTCTTAGATGGTATGCACCCCACAATATCCAGCTAGATACTATCATGTTTTCCGCTACACCACGTGTCTGTCTAACAGAGAGCGACCATTCAAACCCATCCTTGGGGCCTCTCTTAGAGACTGCCATTTGCCCAATTGGTGCGCTGTGGTTGGCTAACACACAAAGAAATGGCCTTTCCGGCTGGAGAGCACACTCAAAAAGAGCCCTAACTTTTGCTAAGTATGATTCAATCATCGCCGGCATGGACCCCTACCAATGGCAAGATGTGGCTACTAGGGCTTGATAGCCATTGAGATACTATCTGTTGTACTTTAACCGAATGGCTCCAGTTATGATGATATTTCACATAACCTGAGGGAACTTGATCTGGCCCAGTCCCTCCTGCTGAATTTTATTCATGTCTGATGCCAGACAGGTCCACCTTGATTAACAATCCTTGTATAATTGGCTTTTGAGCGTGTTTAGTTTACTTGTTGTTCATTGTTGTTACTGTTGTTAATTATTAATTGTTTTTATTAATAAATAAAATAATATTGTAATGTTTGATTATAAGGATTTCTTTGTTACAATTAAAATAACTATTTGAGACATTTTATTTTTATCTTTGACAATATTTTTTTGAACAATTTTACTTTATTCTCTCTCATATTGTGCTAAAGAACTATTGAAGTTTCAGTCTTAATACATAAAAATTTTGTATTATATATGAACCCATTATACCATTAAAAGAAAAGGAGAGAAAGACTTTTAAAATTAACTAATAAAATTAGCAATAAGGGTGAAGATATAATATTGAGCATGCATTGGTGAAATAAAAAAATAAAAAAAAAGACAACTAACTCATTAATTGAAAATTATTATTTAACTAAAAATTAAAATGAAAATTTGTCATGGAACCACAATGGTACAAGGGGTAACAAAAGAATTCCAAAATTGTTCAACCACAAGCATGGACAATGTAAAATAAAGATTTGCAGAAAAATATTTATAAGGGTATTTTAGACTATATACTATTAATCAGATGTTGTTTTTATCATATATTTTTTAACTTACTTATTAACAAATAGCGATTCTTAAAAAAAAATTTACCGAACACCATCTATCTACTTTTAAGGAAATGAACCACAACTATAGGCTCCAAAGGTTAAAACAAACAACCCCTTTGGTAATTATCTCTCATGCATGGACATCAATATGGAAATATAGACATGGCACACTAATTTTCATAAAATTAGTATTAAATTCATGTGCGGTACATATTTATCATATTTATTAAAAATTATATTTTTATATGTGTTTTATTTAAAAAAATTCAAAAAAGAATTTAAGAGTATTTGTTTTCTCTTCTTAAGAAAAAAAGAATTAAATTACGAATTTTTTTCTTTTAAAGAAAAAAATTTATTTTTCTCTTTTTCTAGAAATTATTCTTTTTTCTTTATTTTTATTAATCATTTATGTTGCACAAATTTTAAATAGATGTAAACAATTATTAATATAAATTTAATAAATTATAATATGTGTTAAATCATAATTAAGTTAAGTAAATCAAATATATTTTAAAATTTTAATTTTATTAAAATATTTAAAAATATTACCAACAAACTATTATATTAATGTCAAATATTACAAACAGTGAGATTTTACTAAAAAGAATTAAAATTTAAGTAAAATATTTAAATAAATATCACCACATAAACATTTTAACTCAATTAATTGATAAGGATAACAAATTTTCTCTTAATTTTAGTAATATTAGTATATATATATATCTAGAGTATTATTAAAATTAAAATTTTTGATAATTTTAAATAATTTTTAAGAAAAAATTGCCTATCATAAAGAATTTTTCTTAATTTTAAGATTTTCTTATCAAACTCTCCTAATTTATAATATTTGATATTAATTTAGTCATTTATTTGTAATTTTTCTTAAGTTTTTGAATATTCAAGCATCTATTTAGTTATCTTTTTTATATTATAACGAGTATTAGATTTGAACACGTGAGTTTATTATATTTATTGAAAATTATTATTTTTTATATATTTTATTTAAATAAAAAATAAAAAGAGATATAAATTATAAGTATTTTTTTAAAAAAATAAAAAATAAATTTGAAAGTAATGTTTTTCTTTTAACATTAAAAAGAAAAAAAATAGTTAGATTATGAATTTTTTTAAATATAACATTCTTTCCCTCTTCAAAAAATAAAAAGAAAAATTTAGAATTTTTTTGTAGAAATTATAATATATGTTAAATTATAATAAAATAAATTAATTAAATAAGTTATATGTTAAAATTTTAATTTTATTAAAATATTTTAGAATATTAAAAATTAACTACTAAATTAATATAAATATTTTTTAAAAATTTAATTTTAAATTAAATATTTAAATATTTCTAAAATTAAGTAACACATAAATATTTCATGAATTTTTCTTAATTTTAGAAATATCTACCAACATATAGATTTTGTGCCTTGCTCAAACAAAAAAAGAAATAAATAGTGCAATTTAAAATAAAAAAATTTAGCCAAGTACTATTTTATTTAGTTAATTAATTATTATAAAAAATTTTACATAATAAAATAAAAATAATTTTATAATAATTCTTATTTTATTATATGAATATTTTGGTATTATTACTTTAAGTTGAGAAATTTATTTATAAGAGAATTGAATATGTATAGAATATCAAGTGATAAAATAAAATCAAATATTGTGTCATCATTTTTTTAAATAATTTTCATGGTATACACATCTTTGTTTCTTGATTCAGGAAGGAAAAAAGAATCGTACAATGAATATTGTCTATATATCTTGCTATAATACACAATTTGGTATAAACAAATAAACAAGTGAACATTACAATGGATAATGCGAAAGGTCTAGAAAGTAATGCCAACCGTAGGAGCACCAATTAAGAGAACTACAATATAAAGATTATAGCATTGATAAATATGAATATGATTATCTATAAGAAACTCTAAAATACCACAAAAACAACCTCTTGCATCCATATCATGCAACGACGAGCTTTGGTGCTCATATGCTATGTAGAACAGTTTTGTCTTTTGAGAATTCCAAATCTATATGCACAATCTACTGGTAAAATAATAAAAAATAATTGAAGCAACAGCTAGCATTTGAAAATCTATGGCTATCTATGGTGAATCTTTGTTTTCTATCGTATTATATTGTTAACTAAATCGGATGTAAGACACATAAAATACTAAATTCTTGTATTACCTTATCTCAGGTCAGTTGACGCATTCTTCTCCATGTCCATTCTCCTTGTAGTCGGACTTGGTCACTTTCTTCCACATTAATCCATTCATAATCCTTCGTTGAAGTTAGCCAAATCAGCTGAAATGACCCCTCCTAATCTCATCTCCAGTAGGTTTTGCCCTCATCTATGAATGTATTAGGGCAAAGACAAATAAATGAGAAAATTGGTTTTTGCGAGACTTAGTTGCACATCATATATTTTACCAAAGCAATGCAGGCCTTTTTTCACTGTCTTAAATGTGCATAGAAAGATTGAACTCATCATTGCTTGCTTTGCTTCCAAACCCCTGCTCCATCAAAACATCGACAAATCTTCACATAATTATCATTAAAATACAAATAGCAATGCCTATAAAATCCAACAATAGATTAATGATAATAAAGATCAATAATCCTTTGATCAAATTATGCACCAAATGCAGAAAAAAAAAAACATTAGACAAGTTCTTTGCTACCAACCAATTGAAAAGGTAATAAACTTCTTTTAAAAAATACATACAAAAAGGAACTAACCGAACCCATGACAGCAGGCTTGTGTTCTAACTGCTGGGAGCTATGGCTGAAACAGATTCCTCGAAATTAATTTTTGGCATCTAGGAACGAGAAATGGTGATGATAGCGAACAAACAATTTTGTTATTCCTGGGAAGCCAAACACCAAGCCTAAGGATGGAAGCAATCAACTTTTAAAAAAATAAAAATAAAAATAAAAAGTCCACCATGGTTATAAGAGTTTCAAGATGTAAACTACTAAGATTTATCCTGCCAAATAGATGTCAAGAGGAGTTATGAAAGATATTAATTAAGATGCTTGGCCCCAATAAGCTTTTGAAATTCCCACAAATATGTAAGATTTCTACAGATTTATGCCTGCGTGTGGAAAAAACACACTTTAAGATTGCCACAATTCTAAAGGATAGAAGAATTCCATAAGTCATACAAATATCATTATGGTAAGTTCCAACAATATGTCCTTAGAAAATGGATGCAAATTTTAATGTGAATAAGAATTTCATATGAATCATTGGTCTTAACAATAAACATCATTATGAAAAGGTTTTATGCGATCAAGAGTCATAATAGGAGAAATAAAAGAGAACGAAGAAAACACTTAAGAATACCTTTAAAAAGGAGGAGAAACATCCCACTAGACATACTTATGTCATGGAAATATTATGTATACTAAACTTATATCTCTAATAAAAATTTAAAGATAATTAAATTTAAAATTTTAAAATTAACTAAATTTGATTTAAGTTAAATTTGTCTTTCTAGTTAATTTAGATTAAGAAAAACAGTTAGTGAAATTAAGTTGATCCTAGAAGGGTTTTTTTTTTCCTTTTCTTTCTTTGAAAAAATAAAAATTCGACACAAAATTATTTTTCCTTTTTAAGAAAAGAAAGAATATTTATAATTTAATTTTTATTATCTTTTTTAAGAAAATAGAAAGAGAACAACAAAAATAAATTTAAACTATACATATTTTTTCCTTTTTTTAAGAAAACAAAATGAGAATTTGCAAATAATTATTCTCTTCTTTTCCCTTTTTTACGAAAACAGCGAGGCAACTTGGAAAATCCCTATCACCAATGAAAAAGACTACGGACAATTAGAAATATTAACAACAAAAATTGGAATAAACAGTTCTTTAGTTGACACATGATTACTAGCTTCTGCGCTCGCACAGGTCCTGAGTTCATACGGCCAAAATAAATTCGAGGCCTAAATCTATGGTAAGTCAGATAGCGCCAATAATACTTGTCAAAAAGTTGAATCAATTTAGGCCCTAAAATCACATTAATTACATTTTTTTTTTATTGAGTGAAAAAGTAAAAGTATAGAAAAAGTAACCAAGATTTACATGCAGTTCATCTTCAACTTTTATATAGAAATCAGCATCCCACCTGGCAACAGCTTCCAAAAAGTATATTTATGTTTTCGATGATGATTTATGATATCCTTCGACATGATTCTGCAACATGAATAACCTTTCATGAGATTTTACAAAATGTGCGCTGGCAAATAGTGCATAGCATCATTGCATTCTCCCTTTTGAAAAGAAAATTGCCCAAAGATATATATATATTCATAAATAGGACAAGGCAGTGACCAACTCCAGTTAGTTAACTACAAAAATTAGTCTTAAAAATATTACTTAAGTGATAAAATTAATATTTAAAATTAAATAATTTAATTGAGAGAAAATAAAATAATAATAATATAAATTAAGATACTTAATTTTATAATAAAAAACTAAAAATATATTAAAATCTTAATTTTATTAAAAGAATAAAAAAATTACAAATAAATTATTATACTAATATTAAATATTATAAATTATAAAATTTAACAAAAAATAATTTTAAACTAAGAAAAAGTCATCATATAAAAATTGTTCAAAATGATTTAACTTTCAATAATTAAACTTCAACTAAAAATATTTAAGATAAAATTAAATATATTTGAAAATTAAAAGTACTTACAAACTCAACAATATAAAGAAATTCAAATTTTGAATCTCTCACTCGTCATCTAAGCTTTAAAGATAACAATAAATATTATTAATTATATTTTAAACATCATTAAATGTATACATGCTGACTAATTACTTTTTCACTTTAACTAAATGATTAAAAAGTTATGAAGTCTAAAATAGATTTCATACATACTAACCAAGTATGTATCTCATATACAATGACCAAATATGACTTTGTTTAATCCATTAAAAGTATTAAGCATATAGGGTGCAAGTGAATATTTAAGAGAAAGACTAATATAGATAAAAATATACAAACTTACAAAAATAATTCAATTGCTAAAGTTATCAAAAAAAAAAGAGATTTTTCAATTCTTTTTACTTATAGTCATGTTTTAATCCATTAAGATACTTGTAATCATTGTTGCATACTACAATTATGATACATATGGATGCAAATATGACATTTTTTAATGAGAATATATACATAACACAACCTAAGAATTTTATATTAAAAAAATATATAAAAGATATGTATAAATTAGAAAGGCGTATTTATGAACTTAAGTAAACTTTAAGAGGTTAAAACATCAATTTCAATAAAAGAATCAAAGAGATTAATTTTATTCCAAATATAGATGAACCTTATACTTTTAAGAAGGTTAGTGAAAGTACAATCATTCTCTTAGTATTGTAAGTGGATGATATATTATTGATGGTTCTTTAAGAATTTCTCTTTGAAAAATATGTTAAAAGTAACTTATATTCTAAGAATAAAGATTTATAAAGATGAATTTAAGAGATTATTTGAATTATCATAATTAATGTATACAATAAAATGCTAAAGAGATTTAGTAAAAAAATTTTAAAAGGGGTTTTTACTATATTATATGATGCATTTTTCTTTAAGAACATAAGTTATAAGATTAAAAAAGAGAGATATAAGATAGATGAGATCCCTTATGTATCTACAATAAAATCAATCGCATATATAATATGATGGATGAGACCAAATATCTCATATATTTTGAGAATAATAAATAAATATCATACCTATTTAAGTAAGTGTTACTAAATTATAGTTAAAGATTTTTTTTTTACAATATTTAAGAGGTGATTATAATATTTATGAATTTTCAGATAAACGTTTTGAATTTGATTGAAATGATAACAAGTTGTAGTCCAAAAATATAGAAAGAGTACAAATCCAAGATCAAAGAGAAATTCAAATAGTGTTTAACTAAGTAATATATTCATAAATTTGATATCATATCTAATTCAAGAAATTAAGAGATTGAGTTTATGAGTTTTTTTTACTCATATATTACTTACTCATCCCTCTTATTTTTAATATAAGATTCCAAGAATCTTCCCTCCAAACTAAATTCACTTGTGAGTTAATCTTATTTCATCTAATATCTTTCATATTGACCAAATATATTAAGAGTACATTATCACTCTACCAAATTTACTCACAAACTAGTTTTATTTTTCCTGATCTTAGAGTGTGCATTTATCAATTCTCTAAGAGTCACGCCCTTGCCAAACCATTGGCTTTACGTCCATTACCAAACATCAACTTTAATATCACTTGTTAAGGAAGCATGAGGATTCATAATAAAAAAAGACAAAATCAAATAAGATTTAAGTAAATAATAAACTAATAAATTTAACATTACATGTTAACTTATAAACACTCAAAACTTTAAGGTATTGGATTTATAAGTTTATCTTATTTATATATTATTTACTTCTCTCATTTACTTATAATGTGGGATTCTTTTAATACAAAATCTATATTTGAAATCTCAACATGTCAATTGAAAGAGTTTTAAATAAGAGATTATTGCCAATTTTGCAACTAAATTTGAGTACATAATTGAATTAGGCACAACAAAGAAAATAATTTAGATCAAAAAGTTTAGTATTGAACTTGATATATTTCATGGCATTGTCGGGCTAATAATATTGTTTTACAACAACAATAGAACTATTGAATAAGAAAAAACCAAAGGTATTATCAATAGTTTAAATATGTCTTCTTGTGATTTTATCTTATCTTGGTGATGAATAGAGTGAATGCCATTGAAGAGTATTAAGAATGTAAATCTCATATCTTTAAAGAATAAAGTCCTAATATGACTTATAATTTATATAGACCTCACCAACTATAAGCTTAAATTTTTAGATGGACTTGAGGTTGTAAGAGGTTATTTGTCTGATTTTTCTTTTTTTCTATAGTACGTATTTTGATGTGTCTAAGTTATGTAAGAAACGTGTGATTATCAACAAAGACAAACATCCTTTAAAAAGTGCACATGCTTCGTAACTCCTTATGCTTTTAACCGTAATGTAAAATAACATAAACAACTAAACTAAAAGGCCATGAATCTGGGACGCGGACGGCGTGAAACTCGTTGTTTTTCTCATTATTATTTTGAAAAAACTGTAAAGATATATGAACTCTCTGTCCCATGTATTCATTCTCATTTTGAATTTTTTAAAAAAAGAAAAATGTTAAGATATATGTAAGCACTAGTTTCTACCTGCTTACAGCAATCTTCTCATGGTCATAATATATACCTTTCGAAGGTAAAAAAGAAAAAAAAGAAGTTATGCTTGAAGCACGATCTCTATATGCTCCTGGCACATTTTAGAATGCACTTATAACCAAACTCCAGTCATATAAACTGCAACCATATTGTTTGCAGCAAACAGTCAGTACGTGTATGCTTATGAGTTGAGGTGGGCTTGATGGCAATGAGTAACACAAGTGGGTCAAAGTGTCGCCGATGAAATACATTGGAGGGGAAACCAAACTCCTGACAGGCCCATTATAAAACATTTTGCCCCCATGAGCTAGAAAGTGTTGAAAAGCCCCAACTTGCTCGTTAATCAAATACGCAATGCCACTGAATTGTAGACTTCTGGTCCTTCACATTGACCCATAAAAAAAAAAAAAATTGCAATACCATCTTAAAAACGAAATTCTCATTTGTGTAGGACAGTGTTGTTATTTTTTTTAAAGAAAAAAAAAAGGTATATCAAAAATACATGGATTATCGCACTCATTCAACATCATAAAAAAGTACTCATTGTCTAGACATTGTCGGACTCATATAAGTCTTTTTGTGCCTAATCTCAATTTTAATAAGTTTATAATTCAACATTACACTTAAATAAAAATTTTAAACTTGTCGATAAAATAATTTTAAATTAAATTAATATAAAAAATATATATACTAAATTATTAGTTATACTATTTACTTGAAAAATGTCAGGACAATCTTATCTTACTAGAGAAGCCCCACATTAAATGATTTGTTAGAGAAGCCCCACGTAGTAAATAATATACGGATACCCAGACAAAGATAGGAGAAGCCGAGGCAAAAGAAGGTAAAATTTTTCAAAAATTGACAATGAAATGTTGCAAGTGATTAATGACCTCTCCTGCTCCTGCTCAAATTATGAGAACGATATTCAATACGACTGCGGTTCGCGTTTCTTCTCTTTAATCACAGTAACATTTCGTACCAAATTGCAGCGAATTGAAGGGAGAGCTGGTGATTATAAATGCAAGTAGGTGGAGCGGTCTCACCAAACCGAAATTGAGAGACGGGCTGGACTGGACTAGACTAGACATTTTGTTTACACCCTTTCGGGGCCTACCACCCACACACCCTTAACTTAGCTCTCCACAGCATCAGACGACATTAAATTTTGGTTCATGGAGAACAAAATTGTGTAAAAATCAAAGCACATTTTCTCTTCTGAGTTTCACATGTCAGAGATGGAAAATGTAATAAAGAAAAAGGATCACCCTTATTTACGTTTTCTTCTTCAATTTGGTAAAGGATGACCATTTCCGTTATCTTCAGCCACTCAATCGATTTATTACATTCATTAATTCCGTTATTTTAGTTGCCAAATTTATATGAGTCTACAATTAGACGAGCCGAAGGATTAAAAAAAATTGGGGTTAATCACCTCCAAAATCTTAATGATAAACATGAAATTATACTCAACGTTTGAATAAAAAACAAATACTTGCAATTTACTAAATTTTGATTTTGAATGCTTTGATCATTATAAAAAAGTTTGCATATTAACGCAAAAAGGAAGTGTAGGATTAATTCTGATGTACCATAATAGTCTAGGAGAGATGTCAAAGAGAATATCGGGATTAAAATATATTAAGGAAAGTGAAAAAAGTGTATTCGTGTGAAACAAATCACATGAATAAATTATTCACAAAATCAAAATTTAATAGACTAACATGTCTTTTATGAGTATTCCTTTTTTTTTTTTCCTTCTTCTTCTTCTTAAATAAGGAAATATGACGTTGATGTATGCCATGAAAATAGACTTGGGAAGGTGGTATGCCATTAAGCTAAAATATCTTGTTAGAAATATAGGAATTTGACACATTATTGACATACATTTGACATTATTTGGTAAATGCATGTATTTTTTTTAACTTCTGATATATTTATTTAACCAATTGTTGTATATGTTATATTTGATAATTTTTATTTTGTTGCCTGTAAAAGTGCTTATACCTATATTGTTTAGGTAAATACATACTTATATACACGATCATCAATATTAATTATATATTTTACTAACTATTTGAATTTATTATCAATATTATATTTTTAATATTATTAATTACACATTTATAATTATTAAACGGATAATCGTAACTATTTGAATTTATGCTTGGCCAGCAACCTTTCCGGACGTTGGAAAACGAGTGAGTTAAATCCCAACCAAACCGGGCATTTCTTCTAAAGTTCTCATGTTCTAACGTTACAACACGTCTAGAACAGAAAACATCGATATGCGTGTGTCAGTATCCAAACCCCTACTTCGTCCTTTTTACTTTGGCTGCATTAATTTCCTCAACGAACAGCCCCTACCCATCCTTAATTGGTTACGATCAAAAGCCATTAAAATCCATTTACCAACACGAAGCTTCAAGCCCAATTGCCATTCCCAGCCAAACCCAACTCTGAACTCTAACCAAGCGCAAGGAAGTCAGCAGCAATGAGTACAGAGCTCAAGTCTGACTCAATTATGGATTTGCTGAAGCGGTTCCTGGAGACCGACGAGGGTATTGAACTCAAGAAGAAGATCAACCTTGTCTACCAGTTCAATATTGCTCCCGAGGTCTCCATCTCTCTCTGGGGTTTTTTTTTTTTTTTCTTCTAATGATATTCTTACATGTTTGTATTGACTATTATCCAAATAATTGAGTTCTATTGGTGTGTGGGGCAGAAAATTGGGCTCAATGAGGTGACTTATACGATTGATCTCAAGAAAGGAGAGGTTACCAAAGGTCAGGGGTTTATATGTTTTGTTAATTGATTCTAACGTGTAGATTGTGTAATTTTCTGCTTATGTTTTTCTGGGTATGGGCCGTATGGCTTTTTCCCTTTTTATATGCTTACTTCCTTCTGGTTGGCTTGTGGATCGTGGGTCATTTTTTATATATTTGGGCGAGGTTCTCTATCAAGGACTCAAGATAATGAGCACATGGGAAAACCCGTAGGTGGATCCGTTATTGTGGGAGCTACAAGTTAAAGATTATATCTTTATGGCATAATTCAATGTGTCTCTATATGTGCATGCTCACCTTGACCTTAAGTGCTGAAGGGAGAATGGATTCTCAAAACTATACTTAATCATTTCTTTTAAAAATAAGCAGAAGCAACTGGAGAAAAATATGGCAGCAAATGAGATGGTCTAATGAGGAGTAGTAACTGTATAACATTCTTTTTCCAACTTGAAGATTGAGATATTTATTTAGAAAAATAGAAGTCAGAACAAAACTCCCTCACCCCTCCACACCTCAGTTGTGGTTAATAACAAATTTTTTTCCCAGCTGTGAAATTTTGCCATAGAATATTTGATATTTTGCTGATAGACTTTTTATTTTTTTTTTTTGCTGGGCAATAACTACTGAATATTGCACTTGACGTGCTGTAAAAATTTGGAAATTTAGGGGCATACGAAGGAGGAAAGCCTGATGCCACATTTTCCTTGAAGGATGAAGACTTTGTCAAGCTGGTTAATCGGCAGCTGAATCCCCAAATAGCTTTCATGAGGTGCATATCTTGGCTGTTAATGAAACTACTTTTTCATGTGAATTTGTTGCTATAATTGTAGTTACAGTTGTTTGTGATTTATGATATTTGATGGGTGCAGGGGTGCCTTGAAGATCAAGGGCAGTCTGAGTGCAGCACAGAAATTCACTCCTGACATCTTCCCAAAGTTTGCAAAGATGTGAACTATGTTAAACAGTTCGGTGAATTGGAGTACAATTGTCATTGGAATGGTGATTGAACATGAAATTCTGGATTTGTCCAAGAGTAGTAGAAATCTTTACCTGCTGTTACTGATAGGTGGATAAACTTCTCTTGTGCGGTATGTAATGGAATGGTTTTTATTGAGAAATAATCTCAATTTATGGATCTGGGTAATCCTCTTTGTTTATTTAGCTTATATCCTAGTTCAAAGAATAAAAAGCCTCGGTATTTTGGAATAATGAGTTTGTTTGCTGCCCTGCACAAATGGACATCCTCCCTTCGGTTGTGATGGTTGGTAATTAATCATGAGTTCCTACAGTGAACGTTGTGCCAGCAGGCATTGAGCTATTTGCTCATTTGTCTTGCAGTCCCATCTTTCGTGGATGGACGCCTCAGGGATGCACCTGGATTTAAGTGGTTTTAAGGTACAGCAAATGCGTCGTCCAGTCCACATCATCGATTTAATACAAATGACTAGGGATGCTATCATTTGAAATGTTCGAGGAAAAAATGACCACCTTTTTAAGCAGCAATTTCGAAGTTGTCCAATTAGTGGTTTGGATTCACGTAAAATGACCTGACGAGAAGAGTCCGATCCTTGCACGCGGGGAAAGGGGCGTTGTGAATGTGGACTGGGTGCTTGTGCCTATTTTGCAATGGAGGGGACAAAAGTAAAGGATGGGGGTGATAATTCCTGTTCGGTCTCATAATTGAAAGGCTATTTTTAAGGTCAAAACAAGAGATCATGAGAACCTGCAACGTGCTCGTGTCTGCTTCAATTTTTGTTATCCTCGACAAGGTAGTCATTTTTTCTGGGTGTACCCCAGAGCAGAGGACATTGCAGCTACTTGGAACGAGGTACAATTTGAGCCCAATGGGTAAGGGGGCCTCATTCGCAAATCGCCATTCAAAAACTGATGTACATATCTATCTATCGCTCTGCTTGGGGGCCAGTCTGTCTTGTTGTGTGCGTGTCAAATATGGGTCGGGTTATACTAATTTTCCATCGGTTGTCTTTAAGAGACGAGTCCGTACAAATAATAGATCGCTGCATGTCTGCTCGCAACTTCGGCAATCCATCCAGCCCAAACACCTAATACAAGGTAATCTAGCCACCAAGCACGCGAAAAACTTCAATGAAACTTGAGTTATATAATAAAAATATTTATTTATTTATTTATTTATTCATTTTATATATTATTTTACAAAAATATAATTTAAAATTTTAATGTTTAGCTATTAACGTAATAAAACAGTCGCGCCCTTAAGACATATGTATTCAAGTATATGATTAACCACAATTATTGTGTTAGAAAAAATATAAATAAAGAAAAGAGAGAGACAGAGAACCCGTCCCTTGCACCATTGGCCTACGCAAGCCGAATCGATAGCGAAGCAGTTGGAAGATTGATTAGAAGATGCCTTTCTTTTCATTATCTTCGTGAAATGATTCTGTGCGGACGGTGGTCGGGCATCCGATCCGAGTCAAGCACTGCATACAAACAATAATTCAGCTTGATTCTTAACAAAAATACAAATCAGATTCGGTTGTGGATAACGAATGTGGCATATAAAATCAAACTACAAACGTTGCTAACAAAAAGTGCGTTGGTTAAAACGTTTTGTTGAGTTGAGTCTATTTGCGCGTGTTTCAATTATTACCAAAAAAACAAAAAACATTGGGCTTTTTTTTTTCCGACGATCAGACAAAACCAAAGTAAATAAATAAGAAAAACATGAGGCTTTGTCCCACATTGCTTGCAAGCATTTCTTCACTACTCGATTAAAAAAATTGTGTTAACACGATTTGGGTTTGTATTAATAATATGTTCCTTGTTATATTTGGTTGATTTTTGTGTGTAACATTTGTTCTTAATTTACTAGTATGTATGTGTTGTTATTATTATTATTATTTTATTTTTTATTTTTTATTTTTTTTTTACTCTGACACGGCACAATAAATTTGATCAAATATCCGAAGGCGAGCCTCCCTACATGAAAAGGGGCTGCACCTTTTTTCTCTGTACATCTCATTGTGCTCCGTTTGGCAAAATTTGTTTATCAAAAACGCGAAAGAGAATTGGATAATCCTGAATCCGAAAATTAGCAACCCTCCGGATAGCGTATTGAAAAGAATTGCATAGTAAAACACATCAAAATTAAAAATATATATATATATATATTAAAACAAATCGACTTATGGGAGGGGGAGGTGGAGATAGACAATGATACGAAGCGGGTGAGTTGTCGTGGATAAATTATGTTATAACGAATTATATATAACTCGATTATTAAATCGAATAAGATTCTACGCTATATAAATATAAATGTGGGTATACAGCACCCACAGCCCGAGCAGAGCTGCTCCGCCTCCACAGAGCCCCCTTCCAAGCCTAAAACCCAGGCTATAGTCTGCGGCTCCTTCACAATATGACAACAAAGTACACTGTTACGTCGGTGCAGTTGTTGGAGACGATAAAAATCGGTGGAGAAGGAAAGTCTTTGTATCTGATTTATTAGCATCCCACTATTATCCGTAATGTATCTTGCTAAACATGTCATGAGTCCCTATGCGTCACTCTTGTGTCAAAAAGAAAGATTATTTATTAATATTTTTATTTAATTTTTTTGTTATAAAAATTATTATATTTAAATATTATTAGACTTGATTAAATTTTAATACTGTACATTCAAACATAAATTTCCCTTTTGTATCAAGGCAACATCATTATATTTTATTATGTAGAATGACCCATTTATATGATATCTTAGCTAGGAAAAATATTTTTCTTCTTCTTTTTTTTTTTTTTTTTTTGAGTTTCTTTGTAATTTTTTTTTATATCGCTTTTTTTGTCCCAATCAACTAGATTTAGTTTGATTGGACAAAGAGGAACGGATAGAATTTTATGAATACAAATAAATATAAAATAATTTTATACGATATATAAAATATTTTATATTACACCAAAATTTGTTTATAAGACAAAAAAACTTGTAATTTTGTACTATTTTACTATATATCTCTTACATATTATATAAAAAATTATTTATATAATATAAAATATTGTGTATTTATAAAATATAAGAATATTTTACGTTTATGAGATTAGACCTTTTTTTTTTTGGTGTAAACGCAACAAGACACAAATAATTGTACTGGTAGTTGATAAGTAGTATTACTGTTCATAATTTGTAGTAGCCTCGTCATAATCACTTTTTTTGTTATAATTTCTTGTAATTAAACACTCACAAGAAAAAAAAGAAAAAAAAAGGCAAGATATTTAGCTATTTAATATTCATATATGAAGCTGGTTGATTTAATCAAATGTTTGCTTGCAATAAGTGTCATTTTATTCTTAAAAATACGAGATTATTTGCCACTGTATAACTCCAACGTTTTGTATATGTTATTCATAGATATATATATATCTATGAATAACATATATATATATATATATATATATATATATATTGTGTCGAGTGCTATAAAACGGAAAGCAGTACAATTTTTTGATCGGAATATTTCAATCAAAATTGCCATAATACAGGCTCCAATGGACGGACCCGAGGGAGCGAGAAGACCTAGTTGTGTGGGTCCCACCTAAATCGTGATCTGTAAAAATGAGTTATAATTTGGGACACGTGACTTCTTACAGAAGTTAATACCCCATTTTCTAATTTTGTATTTAAAGATGACTTTGACTCGGAAGAATGGATGATGGAATTGATGTTCACGATTTAACAGAGACTTGGATTTTTCTGAAGTATGTCCGAGACTTTGATTTATAACTTCTTTGATTTTCATAACGATATGGTCCAAACAGACCCCATGCTTATCCTACTCTCTCTCTCTCTCTCTCTCTCTCTTTCTATATATAAAGAGATTATCTTTAAAAAAAATTGAAATTTAAAAGAAATTAAAATGATGTGATCCTTTTGGGTTGAATGAATCAACTTGGTAATTAGAATAACTTAATTTCTGTCTATTTTGATTAAATTTTTTTATCTTAATTAATCTATGATATCTAAATTTTATAATAGTTAATTTATTTTAGAGTACTTTTTTCATTTGATTAAAATTCTATATAATTCTCTTTTAATATTAGTTTTATTTTTAAGATTTTTTATAATTCTCTTTTTATATTAAATACTAAGAAAGATTATAAATAAATTATTAAATTAATATTAAATATTATAAATTATGAAAGTTTATAAAAAATTATATAATTAAATAAATATTATTATGTAAATATTTTTCACAAAAAAATTACTTAAAATTATTAATTTTATCTTAATTTTGACAATGATAATATGTATATAGATATAGATAGTTGTGATTAAACATAATTTAAAAGTTGAAACTTTAAGAATTAAGATAATGAAAGGTATACTTTAATACTAAAATTCATAATTAACTTAAAGGAAAAAAAAAAGAAGAAGAAGAAGAATTTGAGATAATGTGCTTGAAGTTAGTTAATCTAGAGAATTTTAAACTATTGTGAATTATGGCTCAGGAGGTATTTAGATTTTGACTAAATTAAAGAGTAAAATAAATACATATTAATTTGTTTAGTACATTTAGAATTAAATGCACATTTTATAAGCATTTAAAAGATAATGAGATTTAAATTCAATTTCTTTTTATCCAATCAAACAAAATCAATATGAAAAACAATTATAAAGAACCTTAAAAAAATGAAATCAATATAAAAAGAGAATTACATAAAACCTTAAAAGAGATTCAAAATTAAATTAATTATTATAAAATTTGAACCATGTAAATTAATTAAGAACATAAAATTAACCTAATAAGAAAATTTAATCAAAATAAATATGGGAACCTACTTTAATTACTAAGTTGACTTAATCAACCAAAAAAAAACCATAGTATTTTAATTTTCTCTAAATTTTGATTTTTCTAAGATAATCTCTTTATAGTCACACATATTGAGTAATATAGGCATAGGACCTTTTTGGACCATGTCATTATAGAAATTAAAGAGGTTGTAAGTCCAGTTTTGGACAGGCTTTGGAAAAACTTAAGTCTCCATTAGATCGTGAACATTAATTCCATCATTCATATTACCTTGTAGTTCGGTTTTGAATGTGAACATGCAGGAGGAGAAAACAGAAGTACTTATGAAATGTTGACTTCTTTCTGCTGATTTTGTTAAGGGAAGTCAAATATGGTGGCTGTCTTTTGTCTTGATTTTTTTTTTTTTTTGGCGTAAAACATGGGCAAGGTGAGACCCGACAATTGCCGTTGCATATTGCTCCCGTTGCAGACGCGACAACTGTTTTTTTTTTTTTATATTTTTTTATCTATTCAATTGATCACTAGGAATCTTTGGCACTCTCAAAGCACAGTATCATTTTATATAATAAGTTAAGTCAACTCACGAAAATAAAACAAATTTTATAATACTTAATAATTTTTCATGTGATGTTATGCGGCAGTCTTTATTCTTTCCTGGAATCCTGCGTTGGCGCATAATGATGGGGAAAATTAACTGGGGGTTTTGGATATTCTTTGAATATAAACGAGGCCGGCTACGCAGATAGAAAACAGTATCATTAGCCATCCCCAAGAGACAAAACAGATAGAGAATGAACTCTCATAATTCTCTCTGCTTTCTCTCTCTCGTGTTCTTTTCAGTCTTTCCTCTGTTAACATCTTCTGCATTGTTATTTCAGGTATTGAATGATGAACTCAATACCGCAGGTCTTCTATCTAGCACGCATCGACGGGTAACACATGCAGCTTTATTCTCGTAATCTAAGGCTAATAGGTTTTAAATATGACAGGGGTTCAATTGGGAGTCATGTAATAAGGCCGGCGGATGGTACAATTTCCTAAAAAACTCCATTCCTGATCTGGCCAATGCTGGAATCACTCATGTCTGGCTTCCTCCACCATCTCAGTCAGCTGCACCCCAGGGTAATTAAACGAGCTTCATTAAATCGGTAAACTTTAATTTAGTCGTACCATTTTCTAAAGCTAAGAATCTTGACAGGATCGACTGTGTTTACATTTTTGCCTCGATGACATTCTACAAGATAAAATAGGTTGCTTATGCACAATTTTGTATATGTTAGGCTATATGCCAGGCAGACTGTATGACTTGGACGCGTCGAAATATGGATCCCAGGATGAACTGAAGTCCTTAATTGGCGCTTTGCATCAGAGTGGAATCAAAAGCCTAGCTGATACTGTGATAAACCACAGAACTGCTGAGAGGAAAGATGACAGAGGAATATGGTGCATCTTTGAAGGGGGAACTCCTGATAGTCGGCTTGACTGGGGTCCATCCTTCATTTGCAGCACTGACACTGCATATTCTGATGGCAAGGGAAATCCTGATACTGGAGATGACTTTGCTGCTGCCCCTGATATTGATCACCTCAATCCAACGGTTCAGACAGAGTTATCAGATTGGTTGAATTGGCTAAAGTCAGAAATTGGATTCGATGGATGGAGATTCGATTTTGTCAAGGGTTATGCCCCAAGTATAACCAAAATATACATGAGTAGGACTTCTCCGGATTTGGCAGTCGGCGAAAAATGGGATTCTCTTGCATATGGGCAAGACGGAAAGCCTGATGCTAACCAGGATGCACACCGAGGCGCGCTGAAAGATTGGGTTCAAGCTGCTGGTGGCGCCGTCACAGCGTTTGATTTCACTACAAAAGGGATTCTGCAGGCTGCCGTGCAAGGAGAGTTGTGGAGGTTGAAGGACTCGAACGGAAAGCCGCCGGGACTGATCGGCTTATTGCCGCAGAATGCTGTGACTTTTATCGACAATCATGACACAGGGTCTACTCAACGGCTTTGGCCATTCCCATCAGACAAAGTCATGCAAGGCTATGCATACATCATGACCCATCCTGGCACACCCTCCATAGTAATTTCTGCTCCTTAATGTCCATTTTCTCATCTCATTAACTAATATTGTTACTTTCCATTGCTAACCATATATATACTGTTGGAAAATGTTTCTTCCTTGGATATACAGTTTTACGATCATTTCTTTGACTGGGGACTAAAGGCTGAGATTACCAAATTGGCGGCAATCAGGAAGACATACGGGATCAATTTGACTAGCACTGTGAATATCTTGGCGTCTGATTCTGATCTCTACGTAGCGGCCATTAACGACAACATCATCGTCAAGATTGGACCAAAGATGGATCTTGGGAACCTTATCCCTTCCAACTTCCAGGTTGCTACGTCTGGAAATGACTATGCTGTCTGGTCCAGAAAGTGATAATGTATTCAATGCTTACTAGTACTAGAATAATTTTGGATGCCATATAAATGGATCGATCTTGTTTCTTATTTTATCTTTGTGGGTCTTGCCGTCTTTGGGAATAAATTCAAGCAATAAGACAAAAAACCGCTGAATGCTGTCTCCTCTTCTCGTCTTCTCCCAGCGTACAAAGGAAATATTTATTCTAAAGTTATTTATTTATTTTTATGCTTTCAGCCAAAATTATCGTTATGTGAACAGAAATCGAACGGCCGAAACTCGCGCCAAAAGACCCCGTAGCATGAACTTGGCCGCCTCCAGCGTCGGTCTCCCTTTGAAATCCAATCTCTCAATCTTTCACTCTCTACTCAAATCCCAGATCGACACCATCAACCCAATTTCTCCGTTAATTCTATTTCGGCAGTTCTTACAGTCCAATCTGAAGCCAAACGATCTGACTTTCTCTTTACTTCTCAAGTCCTCTGCTTCTTCCAGAACTTCTTCATCGGCTGCAAGCATGCTTAATCCAACACTAGAAGCCAATCAGATCCATACCCACTTGATAAAATCGGGTATCGACCAGTTTGTTTATGTAGGCACTGCTCTTCTCGATCTGTACGCGAAGTTCGGATTAGTGAATGATGCACACAATTTGTTTGATTTTATGCCTGATAGAGATGTCATTTCTTGGAATGCGTTGATTTGTGGGTATTCTCGAAACGGGTATGACTTTCAGTCGTTGGAGCTTTTTGTTCAGATGCTTAGAGGGGGTTTTCGTCCTCGTCAAACTACGTTGGTGGGTTTGGTTCCGTCTTGTGGACGGGGTGATTGGGGGTTTCAAGGGAAGTCTATTCACGGGCTAGCAGTTAAGGCTGGCCTTGATTTGGATTCTCGACTGAAAAATGCACTTACTTCAATGTATGCTAAATGCGGGGATTTGGTTGCAGCCAAACTTTTGTTCCAAGAGATTTTGGAGAAAAGTGTGATTTCTTGGAATACGATGATAGGTGCCTTTGGTAAAAGTGGTTTATTCGATGAGGCAATGCTTGTGTTTAAGCAAATGGTAGAGGAAGCCGTGCAAGTCAATCCGATTAGCATCATGAGTCTTCTATCAGCAGATGCTAGTCCTCAGCTAGTCCATTGTTATTCTATCAAAACTGGACTTGCTAATGATGCTTCTGTGGTTACTTCGTTAGTCTGTACATATGCAAAGTGTAGGAACACTAAATCAGCAGAGCAGCTTTACCAGTCCTTGCCTCAGAAAAACTTGGTTTCTCTAACTGCAATTATTTCAAGCCATGTCGAGAGTGGAAATGTGGGTTTGGCACTGGGCTATTTTTCTCAAATACAGCAGTTGGGCATGAAAGTGGATTCGATTGCTATGGTTAGCATCCTTCATGGGATTACAGAACCAGATAACACAACCATTGGGCTTTTGTTACATTCTTTTGCATTGAGGACTGGGTTGGACACCCATACTTTGGTTGCAAATGGGCTCATAAGTATGTATTTCAAGTTCAATGACGCAAAAGCCGCACTCTCTTTGTTTTCTGCAATGCAGGAAAAGCCAGTGATAACTTGGAACTCGATGATATCTGGCTGTGTACAGACAGGAAGGTCAAGTGAAGCAATGAACATTTTCTGTCAAATGAAGATGTTTGGACATCGTCCAGACGGCATTACTATAGCTAGTTTGCTTTCTGGTTGTTCCCAACTAGGATTCTTGCAATTTGGGGAGAGACTCCACAATTATGTCCTTAGAAACAACATAGAAATGGAAGATTTTGTTGAAACTGCTATTATAGACATGTATACCAAGTGTGGAAGCATAGTGCAGGCAGAAAGGGTGTTCAAGAGCGTCAAAAACCCATGTCTAGCTACGTGGAACACAATGATCTCAGGCTACAGTTGGTATGGCTTTGAGCATAAGGCTCTCATCTGTTACTCTGAAATGCGAAAGCAGGGGCTAGAGCCTGATGACATAACTTTCTTGGGAGTCTTAGCTGCGTGTACTCATGGGGGTCTTGTTCATGAAGGGAGAAGGCATTTCCAGTTTATGACAGAAGAGTTTGGTATGGTACCAAGTTTGCAACATTGTGCATGTATGGTCAGTCTCTTAGGCCGCGCAGGTTTATTTGAGGAGGCAATCATGTTTATAAAGAACATGGAGACTGAGCCTGATTCTGCTGTATGGGGGGCTTTACTCAGTGCTTGTTGCATCCACCGAGAGGTCAAGCTTGGTGAGTATATAGCCAAGAAACTCCATCTGTTGGATCATAAAAATGGTGGCCTCTATGTGTTAATGTCAAATCTTTATGCAACTACGAAAAGATGGGACGATGTAGCAAGAGTGAGGGAGATGATGAGGGAGACTGGAGGGGATGGTTGTTCTGGTGTTAGCCAAATTGAGGTGACTGCACTGGAAGAAACTAATTCAAACTTAAACTGCAGTACATCTAATCTTAACAAAGTTCACTCTGATTCCTGGGATCTTTCTCTCGGGTTTTGAAACAATTTCGGGTTCACTCTGCAAATGAATCTTAGGACCATAAAACACACCACAATAGCTCCCTTGGTCGCTCCTCCAAAACAAGACCGAAATGTCCAAAGGGTAGTGGGCCGTTAAGATGAACTGAAAGAAACGGATCATAGCCCAAACGAGACCAAAATCCGACCCACAAACTCAGGTCAACTTTGACTATTAGTCGGTGCCGCCTCCTCCATTTTCCAAATCTCAACTACCGGCGCGGCCGCTGGAAAATCCAAAACCAAACGGTCCAAATTTCAAATTTCGAACTTGGCGCTTCTGTCTTCACCCATACCCCCAAAAAAAGTCTCCCGGTTCTCATCTCTCTCTGCACGCCACAGCACCAACGCAACGCTCACAGAAAGAGAAATAGAAGTGCGTTTTGTAAAAGAAAAATACAAGCAAAAGCAAATGGGAGCCTCTCATAGTCAAGAAGATCTCGAGCTCTCGGACTCGGACACAGAGTACGAAGAAGAAACTGAAGGAGAAGAGACTTACCAAGATGCCGGCGAGAAAACCCCAAAGAGATCGTCCTCCGGCGGCCGGAGACCCAAAACCCCTTCCTCCTTCGGCGAGGTCGAAGCCAAGCTCAGGGCTTTAAAGCTGAAATACCCATCAGCATCATCCACTTCCCAACATAGCCCAAACCCTAATTTGAGAAATGCAATCAAGCTCTACCTCCACATCGGCGGCAATACCCCAAAGGCCAGATGGGTCACTTCCGAAAAGCTCACTTCTTACTCCTTCATCAAGACCTCCAAAATCAGTCGAGCCAAAGATGAGGACGACCACGAGGAATCAGAATCGGAATCTGAGGGAGAATCTTGGTGGGTCTTGAAGGTTAGTAACAAAGTTAGAGCCAAGGTTTCTGTGGAGATGCAGTTGAAGACGTTAAAGGACCAGCGTCGTGTTGATTTCGTTGCTGAAGGTGTTTGGGCTATGAAATTCTTTAATGAGGAGGATTATCGGGCTTTTGTTAGTAAGTATCAAGATTGCATGTTTGAAAATACCTACAGATTTGAGTCGAATGAAGCCAATAGGATTAAGGTCTACGGGAAGGATTTTATTGGGTGGGCTAACCCGGAAAATGCTGATGATTCTATGTGGGAGGATGCTGATGATACTTTCTTGGAAAGCCCTCAGTCAGCAACTCCAGTTAGAGCAAATCAGGATTTGAGAGAGGAGTTTGAGGAAGCAGCGAATGGTGGAATACAGAGCTTGGCGCTGGGTGCATTGGACAATAGTTTCTTGGTTGGTGATTCTGGCATTCAAGTTGTTAAAAATTTTAGCCATGGAATTCATGGGAAAGGTGTTTATGTAAATTTTGGTGGAGGGGATCATCGTAGTGGTTCCAAATTGGTGCATTCAACTCCTAAAAAGGCACTCCTTATGCGGGCTGAGACTAACATGTTGTTTATGAGTCCTATGAATGAAGGGAAGCCACAAACCACAGGATTGCATCAGCTTGATATTGAGACTGGGAAGATTGTTTCAGAGTGGAAGTTTGAGAAGGATGGAACAGATATTACCATGAGAGATATTGCAAATGACAGCAAGGGAGCCCAATTGGATCCATCGGGATCAACATTTCTGGGATTGGACGATAATAGGTTGTGTAGGTGGGACATGCGTGACCGGAATGGCATTGTTCAAAATCTTGCAACCGCTAGTGCCCCTGTACTGAATTGGACCCAAGGCCATCAGTTCTCCAGGGGGACTAACTTTCAGTGCTTTGCAAGCACTGGCGATGGATCAATTGTGGTTGGTTCTCTTGATGGGAAGATTCGCTTGTATTCAAGTAATTCTATGAGGCAGGCAAAAACAGCTTTTCCGGGGCTTGGATCGCCAATCACTCATGTTGATGTTACCTTTGATGGGAAATGGATACTGGGTACCACTGATACTTATTTGATCCTTATTTGCACTCTTTTCACGGACAAAGATGGCAAGCTAAAGACTGGTTTCAATGGTCGCATGGGGAATAGGATTGCAGCTCCGAGACTGCTGAAGCTGACTCCTTTAGATGCACATCGTGCTGGAGTCAACAATAAATTTCGAAGTGCTCAGTTTTCATGGGTAAGCAAGCATCACCATTTCTCACATCAGCTGAATGTTGCATGTGATACTTTCTTTAAGTGCTCATTACTAATTATGCTGCATGCATATGTTCCATCATGGGCATTTATAAGCCCATGCCACTGTTGGTACAGAGGATCAACGTACTATTTCAGGTGCTTTAAATTAAAACTCTCAATTTCACAGTATGAATGACCACATTGATTTATGTTTTCTCATTGTGCTGTTTCTCTCTGTTAATGGAAAACAAAAGATTCTAGCTGTGATCCACTTCTGGTATGCAGAGGTTAGGGATTTATTATGCTGTGTGACGCAAGCTAGGTGCAGCAGAAAATTCAATTTATGTGTCTTCTTGCTTAACTTAGAAGGTCTCCATTTTTGTGTTACCATTTGTATTTTGAAGTCAAAAAAGATCATTCTCATCATTCAATGGGGAAATCCATACTGAAAGGATTGTGTGGTGGTTTTAAGTATGCTGGAAGTTCTTTGAATCTGTTTGTGTATTTTATGTACAATTCTTGCTAGTAAAATATGTTATATATCTGCCATGCAGCTAACATCTTTGGTGATTTAACATATCCTCTGCAACTGGAAATCTATTTTATGTATGGTTGTCACTAATGAAATATCTTGCATATCTGTCATTCATGCAGTGGCTTAATGAACTGCAGTGAGTATGCAACTTGGCAATTTAGCATTTTACTTCAAATACTTTTCTGTTTGATATACAGATGGGAAATATATATCAAGTAGCAGCATCTGCCCTGGCATGTTATTCAGACATGCTTGCCAATGTTTGCTCTGCTCAGCTATTGCATTCTCTACATTTGTAAATCTTATGTCTGTCCGTTCAGTAATTTTGCACCATCATTGCTGTGTCATCTTTGCAATTTGTTTTCCTGGTGTTTCCGTACCTTTATTGTAAAGACTGGTGTTATAATGCTAATAGATGTGAAATGAAAAGAACAGGTATTGATTATTCACAAAGTTTGTCTTAGACCTCATCAACTGAAAGGATAAAGGCCATTGCTAGGTTTTAACAAAGCACAATACTCATGGTACTAGAAAAGAACACTGTCTCCATTTATATTGTATAATGTGCAGCTGAAGTGACTTCTTTTTGTGCATTCATTTCTCTGTTACAATATTTGTCAATGGGTAGGGTTCTTTGGCTGTGGAAACTTAGTTTTGTGAGTGCTGCCATAGCCTCTGCAGCATCCTTCTTGCACACTTACAGAATAAGTTCCACCATGTCTTTGTTATTCACTGATTAGATTTAACATGTGTGACAATCACTTAGGTTACAGAAAATGGGAAGCAGGAGCGCCATTTGGTTGCAACAGTGGGCAAGTTTAGTGTGATATGGAACTTCCAGCAGGTGAAAAATGGCTCTCATGAGTGTTACCGCAATCAGGAAGGCTTGAAGAGCTGCTACTGCTACAAGATAGTGCTTAGAGATGATTCAATTGTTGATAGCCGATTCATGCACGACAAGTATGCAGTCAGTGAATCTCCTGAGGCACCCCTAGTGATTGCAACTCCCTTGAAAGTCAGCTCCTTCAGCATATCCAGCAGGCGATGACTTGCTTGTCATTTTATGTGACCATTTCTTAGGGTCATTAATGATTTCTGTTGTGTTAGATTTTGTTGTTAACTAGTATGTGGACTTAACTCCGGAGAAAGTGACGTGTAATGTAATTCAATTTATTCCTAGCATGATAACTACTTGAGGTTTCAACGTGGTATTATTCCATAAAGAAGCAGAAATTGCTCTCGTGGTTCATATGGTTAAGCAAGCTGACTTTGATTTTTATATTTCTTCCACATATTGTCTTGAAACCAAGTTAAATCACAGCTTCCTTAGGCTGAGAGGCATTGCGAGTTCACAAGCAATGTTACATGAATGAATGAGTACAGCGAGAGTTGAGTGTTTGAATGGTTGAGATTAAGATTAAGTACACAATTGGGTTGCTAATTTTGTATATTTTGCTAAATTGAGTTGCGAACATAAAAACTCTCGAATTGGTTCGAATGAGGTTGTTTCGTTAAATTTTACCGTTATTTGTCATGACAAACGATATGCGACTATCAAAGTTTTAATTCAATGGTAGACTGGTGACACGTACAAAATAACAAACACAACATACGTATTTGTTACAAACCATCCTTTGTCATTTTCCCTCTCATTCGCTAACCCGACACCCTGTCTTGGCTAAAAGGGAGAGGAATAAGTCAGGCTGGGAATAATAGAATACTAATAATAATAAAGATGGAAAAGAGAATGGAAAAATCCAACCCGGCGGATTGAAACCAGAGACCCCAGGATTTCCCGTTCTACGACACCCCCTCCGCTCCACCAATCGGAAAAACTGAACTCTTTTACTACCTACGTTCCCTTGTTTTCAACTTGGCTTCTTTGAATTGCTCCAAAAACAACAAGAAAAATGGCTTGGCCACTTTGAAGCTTCTATACCACCAACAATGCAGAATAGAAAAAATAAGAAAAAAAAAGCAAACTCTTTCACACCTTTACACGTTGGAGTGTCGCAACACTATATACATTACAGAACCGACTTATTATTATGGTACACGACCTTCCCCAACGAGCCAACAAGGGCACCTATAACAAACTATTATTACCTCCTCCACAGCCCATCCAAGCAGCTAATATGATCCCCTTAATTGGACAAAAGTATAATTCCTATCAATCTATCATACACAAAATAATCAACCAACATTTACATTCAAATTAGAAAACTCCATATGATGTGAACTTCCTCAGCATTGATGGCCAACGCGCATGAGCTCCCAATGAAACCATTAAGTGCGATCTTGTTTTGCTGCGTCACCCTGTCTTCGATGCCTGCGCTCTTTTTCTAGCTAAAAACATTAAAAACCGCGGGAAAAATAGTTTCTTCTTCTTCTTCTGTGCCCTTGCTTCTGGCATCAAATCAGTTTCGATGTTACTTCCATGGATATAAGCGTTTGGGCTCAGTGCATGTACAGGCTCAAAGCTCTTTGATTCTTTTGTTTCCTCAAATCTTGGCTGCAGGTTTCCCTGAACAGATTCACCAGCTTTTCTTCGTTGCTCATGTTCAGCCCTCCACTTTCTCAACTCTTGTTCCGCACCCAGCTTTCCCCCTTTCGCCTTCTCAGCCTTATCCATTGCAATTCTCAGTGCTTCCCTTCTCACATCCATTTCTCGATTCACTTGTTCTAACTTCTCCATTGTCCTTAACTCCAATTCCTTGGCTACCTCAATTTCAGAAATAGCAGTAGCCACCCTCATGTTGGCCTGCTCTTCTGCATCATGGGCACGTTTGCTGAGCTCATAGTACTCCTCTAATGAAAGAGTTACACCAGTGGGTGAACTAACATCGTTAGAGTTTTGAGCTAGTTCACTCTCTTGCAAAGCTTTAATAGCAGCTAAAGCCAAATTTTCTGAAGCCTTGGCAGCCTCTATTTCCTTTTGAGCTGCAACTAATCTACTTTGCACTGTACTAGCCCCAGCCTTTGCTTGTTCTGCTTCTTCCTCAGCCTTGTGCAGCTCTTCACGGGCCATTTGAGCAACTGACTTGGCCTCATCAGCAGCTTGTGCTGCTTGCTGCAGTTGCTTTGGCAGCTCTGTCATCTTCTCTTTAGCTTCTTTCTCCTTCATTTGAAAAAGTGCTATTTCTGACCTAGTCTTGTCAAGCTCAGCCTCAAGAGAGGCAACTGCTACTGATGCCATTCCTTCTCTCTGTCTAATTGTAGCAAGAGAAGATTTTTCTCTCTCTAGCTCTGACTGCAATGATGTGGCCGCCACTTTCAAGCAATTCACCTCAGAAGTTGCTTTTTCAATGTTGAGCTTCACTTCTTCAAGCTCCTTTTTGGCTGAAGCAATTGTGGCTTGTACACTAGTATGGGTTTTCTTCTCTTGTCCATCTTGCTCAGCTTTTTCAGTTCCTTCTTCAACAATTTCCTCCTTTAATTTAGATTCCATATAAGCTGCTAATTCAGCTTTCAGATCAAGTTGCAAGGCAGAAGCAATGTCTAGTTTTAATTTAAGATCCTTTGCTGAAACCATTTTTTCATGAAGTCTCTGAAGCTCCTCTTCTGCCTGCTTCAGTTCCTTCTCCCAATGGAGAGAATCTTGATCCCTGGCCATGGCAGCACCTATTCTGTGTTCCTCTGCTTCCAGATGGGCAGCATGCGCAGACTCTAAGGATTCCTTGGTAGCAATCAGCTCAATGGTAAGTTCTTCTACTGTCTTCTCAACTTCCTTGGATGCAGAGACTGCCTCTGCAGCTTTCTTCACAGCTTCCTCTTTCTCAGTGACTAAAGAAGCATATTCCTTGCACAGGGCTTCCAATTCTTCATTAATGGATTTTAGTTCTGAAACAGCATTTGTATATCTGGCTTTAGCAACCTCGAGCTGTGCCTTCGCGGCAACACTAGCCTCATCAGCAATCCCCTGTTCGAGTTCTTCCACTCTTAGCTTGGCAAGTTCAGAATCTTGTTTTGCCTGATGTTCTTCTGTTTCGGCCCTCTCGAGGTTGAGCTTAAGCTCTTCAATTAGTCTCTTGGTGCTGTCCAGCTCTTTAAGGACTTTCACTTTTTTCTCCTCTGCAGCCTCGGACTGTTTTCTATACTCAGGCATTTCCTCTTGTACTCTCTCCAGTTCTTGTTCAACAAGCTTGCGTCTCTGCAGAGATAGAGAAGAAATTTAGAAGTTATATCTGATTGTGATGCACAAGCACCAAATGCAGGCAATGATTGACAGAAATTTCAGGGAAAGGTCAAAATACTGGCCCACTTGAATTTTAAGAAAAGAAAACTCTTACTCACAATCACAAAAAAGCGGCAACCCAGCAATGCTCAAATATTCATCATCCACATCTTGCTTCCAAAAGAAGAATGTCAAACATATGTTATAACATCAAACAAAAGAACAAAAAAAAAAAAAAGAGTTTGTTACAATATCCCCAAGATTAATTTAGCCACAGTAAGTGACAGAATTCTACTAAATTACAATTCATCAAAATTTCCCTTCAAAAGTCCTTCTATAGCACTTTCCATCAGCATCACCAAAACACCATGTTGTGGCACGAAATTTCACATGATCACAGACAGACAGCATCTCTAATTCTGCTGAAACTGTAGAATCTCAACAGACCACTAAAGGAGAGTCTGTTAGGGCAGAGAGGACATAGCTGGACAACATAAAGTTTCTAAGCAACAAAGCTCCTTCTCTCTTACATTGAGTTCCAAAGGCAGAAAAATATTCTCTCATTCCTCAGTCCATAACCTATTGTATTAGGTGCCTTCAGGGTAAAGACCCCAGCTGCTCCCCAGAATCTGTAATGCAAAATTCATTTCCTATAACCACACTGACCTTAGTGCTACAAAAATAGCTTGGCTGTGGACACTAAACCTATTTAGCAATAAAAATCAATCCTATTTTGAAATAGTCATAACATATGCATTTTGCCAAAAGCAAAGTTTTGCAGCATAGCATATGACAAAATGGGTATGGATTTGGAAACATCATTAAGCTTATTATACTTACTATTAAGAGAATTCATGACTGGTCAAGGAATCACACCTGAGATCCATTACTTCTGTAATGAAAATAAAGCAACATTGCAAGAATAATACAATGGCATGTCATATATACCTCTACAGTTTGGATTCTGTGGGCTTTCCAATCAACAATTCCTCCAAATTTAGAAACAGCTTCTTTAACAGACTCAAAAGGTGCTGTTGTGTCAATAAGACCTCTATTTACGTCAACCTGCTTAAGATCTCTCGCAGAATCAACAGATTTTGGTG